>SJYT01040362.1:117678-204100 GCA_006410635.1 Cephalophus harveyi
AAGCTGAAACTCCAGTACTTTGGCCACCTCATGCGAAGAGTTGACTCATTGGAAAAGACTCTGATGCTGGGAGGGATTGGGGGCAGGAGGAGAAGGGGACGACCGAGGATGAGATGGCTGGATGGCATCATGGACTCGATGGATATGAGTCTGAGTGAACTATGAGAGATGGTGATGAAGGGGAGGCCTGGCGTGCTGTGATTCATGGGGTCGCAAAGAGTTGGACACGACTGAGCGACTGAACTGAACTGAACATATTTCAAGGAACAAATAGGAGGAAGTAGAAGTGAGGATTCCCCTCTCTTCCCATATTTGTAAGAAGAGACACTGTCTTTCATTCTCTATCCCACAGTCCACCAGCTAAGCCATTTATTTCCTGTGAACTGGAGATTCATTCACATGCTCATAGTCTTCTGATGGTACCTAGTATGTCCCAGCCACTGTGCTGGCGCTGAGGATACAGCAGTGACTCAAACACTCTCAGGACATTTGAGAGGAGGAACTAGATGAAAATCATAATAACAGATCAATATGTGTCATAATGTTGAGTGAAGATAAAGGCCATGAAGAAGAATGAAGTAGTAAATAAGGGCATACAAAAGAGTCAGGGAATGTTTCTCTGGGTTAGTGATAGTGGGGACGAATCCTGAATGAGTTGAGAGAGCAGAGTGGAAGGAGAAATATCCCAACTGGCAGAACCAAAAGCATTCCTGAGTTAGGAGAGTGGCAGTTGTCAGAGGGACACCAGAAAAGCCCAGGGGCTGGAACTGAGTTGAGGAAGGAGAGAGTGGTAGGAAGAATGAGAAGCTAGTGTCAAATTGTGTAGGTGAAGGGCACTCTAAGGCCTGGAGAAATAAAGTCATTGGGAGTTTTTACTGGCATGTATTCATTTATGTTTTAAAAACATCACTTTAATGTTGGGGGTTAGTAGTGTTTAGGAGTTTCAAGTTAAAGTAGAGCTGCAAGGAGGCTCCTGTAGTAATTACAAGACAAAGATCGTGGTGGCTTGTCCTCTGCTGGTAGCATAGGATGCTGCAAGAAATGAATTTCCGGATATCTGGTTTGCAGAAGTCAGCTCTTAATCCTAGCTGCAAGGAGAGTTGACAGAATCTTGATCCTTTTTTTTTTTTTTTTTCCCATTCTTCCCTCTCATGTGGTAATATATTAATAGCTTCCTGAAGGCCTCAAGTCTGGTACCATCTCTTACACTCAACTGTACAGAAGTCTAGACTATACTCTTGTTATAGTTGCATTCTCTGAACATGATAGGAGAAGGCAATGGCACCCCACTCCAGTACTCTTGTCTGGAAAATCCCATGCGCGGAGGAGCCTGGTGGGCTGCAGTCCATGGGGTCGCTAAGAGTCGGACACGACTGAGCGACTTCGCTTTCACTTTTCGCTTTCATGCATTGGAGAAGGAAATGGCAACCCACTCCAGTGTTCTTGCCAGGAGAATCCCAGGGACGGGGGAGCCTGGCGGGCTGCCATCTCTGGGGTCACACAGAGTCGGACACGACTGATGCTACTTAGCAGCAGCAGCAGCAGAACATGATAAAAGGATTTTGGGGTACTTTACTTAGAAGCAGAGCAAAAGTTTCCTCTGTGTTCACAAACCATCAACTAGTTGCACATTAGTTCTAGCTTTAAGTCTTTTGTTGTAGATCTATTTTTAATTAATTTTTACTGTGTATAGCTATCTTTGAATGTGGAATGAATACTGACTTTTAATAAAAATGTAGTCTTACCCAAATGAAGTTGAAGATATTGAAAATCAAGATGTTTAATCTTAAATGTTTTTGTCTATTTATTAATTTTTTAGACTAAGAAGGTAAGAGGAAAGATTAAGAAATCTCTTTGGAATCAGTGGTTCCTGATAGAGCAAATATTTCCTATTTAAAAGTCAGTTTTGTGTATGTGGTTGGAGAGGGAGGATTAGATAGAGTGTCTGAAATATCATAGAGACCATTATATCTGCACTTGTGTCTGTGGGTTCACCTACTTTGGGCCTCAGATAAAAATACATGGATACCAAACATTTAGAAAGCAGCTGTTCTTCTAAATGTATTAAGCAATTTACCTTAGGTAATGTAGCCTATAAATTTTTAATTTTGGATTAAGTAAACCATATCCTTCACCATGTCTTTTGCACCTTGATATCAAAAGATGAAATATGGGCATATTTAGTGGATTTCTTCTCATAATGCTCCACTGGAGAAGGGTCAATCGTTTCCTAATGAACGTCATCAATAGCAGTTCCTCTTCAGAAGCTCAAGGAAATTAGCATTAAACAACAGGCATGGGTGTCTTGGGTGTTACACAATTATGTGATAGGAGTGTTACATATGGTTTCAGGAGGCATTGCATGGAAGAGATAATTGATAGGAAACTCATTTTCTGGGCAGTGGTGCTAGCTGCATTATAATTTAGAAATCAGAGAGATGGACACCTTGAAAACCTTTACTAAGAAATACAGAACATGGCCTTTATAAATAAACTGCAAAGTTAAATAAGGTTTATTGCATTTTAATGTTTATTTGGACAGGACATATGTTATACTGGGTAAAATGTGAATTAAATACCCTTTTGACTTATTGCTTCTCAAGTGTCTGTATGCTCTATGCTATAATGTTTTGAGCTTGCTTCCTTCTATAAACAGCTGTTTACTTAACAAACACTGATGCAGCTGTTGTGTTCCCAGTGCTTATACATATTAACTTATTTAATCTACATAACAATGCTTTGAAGTTTGTAATAAAATTATCCTGATTACTCAAATGAAAATATATGGAACAGAGAGGTTAATTTACTTGCCCAAATTCACACAGGTATTAACTGGTGAGCTCACGCAATGTAAATGCAGAGACATGACTCTTAATGGGCAGATTATGCTGCATCTTCCTTATTCGTTAATTGAAGAGTTTGGCCTTCTACAGTTCTAATCTTGGGCTTCACAGGTGGGTCAGTGGTAAAGAAATTGCCTGCCAATGCAGAAAATTCGGATTCGATCCCTGGGTCAGGAAGATCCCTCGAGAAGGAAATGGCAAATAACTCTAGTATTCTTGCCTGGGAAAACCCATGGACAGAGGAGCCTGGTGGGCTACAGCCCAGTCGGACACCACTTACCGACTAAACAACAACAAATTCTAATCTCAATTCCATCTGCTTTCACCAAAAATAACAACAAAACCCTAAAATGTTTTTATTTTCTTTCTTATAACTACAAGCTCTGCAAATGTTGAAACACAATAGCAAGTCTGCCTTATGCAAAGCGTGTTTACATCAGTTTAAAAAGCAGTCTGAATTTCTCATTTTTACATTTCTTACTTATTCTTTGACACTATTTCTGCAAGATAAAACCAATGGAAAAAAAAAAAAAAAATGATCTCCTTCAGAATGGACTGGTTGGATCTCCTTGCAGTCCAAGGGACTCTCAAGAGTCTTCTCCAACACCACAGTTCAAAAGCATCAATTCTTTGGCACTCAGCCTTCTTCACAGTCCAACTCTCACATCCATACATGACCACTGGAAAAACCATAGCCTTGACTAGACGGACCTTAGTCAGCAAAGTAATGTCTCTGCTTTTGAATATACTATCTAAGTTGATCATAACTTTTCTTCCAAGGAGTAAGCGTCTTTTAATTTCATGGCTGCAGTCACCATCAGCAGTGATTTTGGAGCCCCCAAAAATAAAGTCTGATACTGTTTCCCCATCTATTTCCCATGGAGTGATGGGACCGGATGCCATGATTTTGTTCTTGTATTCATTAACAAAATATCCCAGAGAGGAAGCTACTATTAATGCACATGAAGGAAAAGATTAAATAAAACACCCAAAATACCCAAAAGGTAGACTCTCTAAAAATATATAAACTAGAATGTATTGAAGTTGGAAAACACAAATAGATTTTTTTAATGTATTTTAATACAATTAAATATAGGTTCCACTTGATAAACCCATGTCTTATTTTCCTCAGTTTATGTCCCATCTATAGCTCTGTTTAAACAATCAATTTTCTAAACATATACTAAACTTCCACTCTATGTAGGGCTGGACAGATGGGAAGATACATTTTTCAGTTTGATAATGGAGACAACAAAACATGATCCAAGTTAGACTGGGTTATGTGCTATGGAAGCAAGGGTTGTGCTATGTGTTGATTAATTGCACCTAAGAAATAAAACCCTAAAAAAAATAAGATAATATTAGATCTATGAGTTTAAGGAGAAGCAAGATTTTGCCAGCTAAAGGATGAGTAGCTAGAAAAGTGATAAGGGCATCTTGAAAACAGAAGATATAAGGAACAATGTCATTCAGGGAATTTTTTCATTCAACAGGTAGGTGTTGAATACTCACTATGTTTTTAAAGGTGTTCTAGTCATTTGCAATGATAAGTATATAGATGAACAAAAATCCCTGTTTGGTGGAACCTGAATTCTAGTGAGATCAAAATTAATGGTAAATAATAGAGAAAAAAGTAAAATATTGATAGATTGGAAACTGATATGCTATACAAGGAAAAAAACTGGAGCAGAGTAAGACACATTGAGAGTGCTAGATGAGGGACAAGGGTTGTAATTATAATAAATGAAGATTAAAGATAAGAATCAGGGGTCAGGAATTAAGGATTAAGGCCAAGAATAGAAGTCCTATAAGATCAAAGGGTGGGGTGAAGTCAAATGAGACTTGAAAGGATGAGGGCCGTTTTATAAAAGACTTTGCAATCCATTCCAGTACTATTGCCTGGAAAATTCCATGGACAGAGGAGCTTGGTAGGCTACAGTCCATGGGGTTGCAAAGAGTAGGACACGACTGAGCGACTGCACTTTGCACTTTCTTGACTGTAAATACAAGATTGATTTGTATCAAATTGACTTGTATCAAATACAAGATTGACTTGATTGACTTTAATGCCAAAGATAAATGGGGAACAAGAAGGGATATTGGAGAAAGTTAGTAATATGATTGAAAGTAAAAGTCACTCAGTTGTGTCCAACTCTTTGTGACCCCATGGACTATGCAATCTGTGGAATTCTCCAGGCCAGAATACTGGGGTGGGTAGCCTTTCCCTTCTCCAGGGGATCTTACCAACCCAGGGATCAAACCCAGGTCTCCCACATTACAAATTCAGCCCTGGTGGTGCAGAGGTTAAAGTGTCTGCCTGCAATGTGGGAGACCTGGGTTCGATCCCTGGGTCGGGAAGATCCCCTGGAGAAGGAAATGGCAACCCACTCCAGTATTCTTGCCTGGAGAATCCCATGCACAGAGGAGCCTGATGGGCTACAGTCCATGGGTCGCAAAGAGTCGGACACGACTGAGCGACTTCACTTTCACTTTCACTTTCCCACATTACAGGCGGATTCTTTACCAGATAAACCACAAGGGAACCATTAAATTGCATTATTAAAGCAAACAAAAAACCACAGGCATTGTGGTATTTTGATTCCAGCAAGAAGAACAGATAGGCACTTCTGACAGTGATTCAGGAGAAGCTGGGGAGGATTCAGCTAAAAGCTGGTGGAAAAGGAAAACGGAGTGAAATGTGGGTACATGTCAGGGGTTGCTGTTGTTGTTCAGTCGCTAAGTCCTGTCCAGCTCTTTGCGACCTCGTGGACTACATCATGCCAGACTTCCCTGTCCTTCACTGTCTCCTGGGGTCTGCTCATGTCAGGGGAACGATGGATAGAACTTGAAAATGGAGTGATTGTGAGAAGTAAGGGAAGGGGAAGAATTAAACTTGGTTCCTATGTTTCTAACTTTGTTGACTTAAGAGAAAGGTATATTTAATTAATTATATTTGACCTAAGGAACACAGGAAGAGGGTCAGACTCATGGTCATTATATAAAACTTAGGTAAATATAAATTACCTTGTTCATGGTTTTTTACATCCTCCCTTCTCTCCACCTTGAACAGGTTGAATTTGGAGATGTGAGTTGCATATTTATGTGAACGTGTCCAAAAAGAAGGCAACTGGCACTTGACACATGGAAGTTTAGAAACCTAGATTGATGAGTTATGGACTAAAGTCAGGGAAGGGAATACGAATATGCAGGGAAAGAAGTCAACTTTAAGGAAGAAAACCATCTTTAGCCAATCATAAGAATTGAAATGTTAACTCAAATTTCAAGTCTTTGATTTGATTAAAAAATTTTCCTAACAACTTTTTCAACAGTTTTCCTTGGTAACTCTATAATATACAGTCTGTACTATGCTATTGAGGTGAAATCGCTCAGTCGTGTCCGACTCTTTGCGACCCCATGGCCTGTAGCCTACCAGGCTCTCCCATCCATGGGATTTTCCAGGCAAGAGTAGTGGAGTGGGTTGCCATTTCTTTCTCCAGAGGATTTTCCTGACCCAGGGATCAAACCCAGATCTCCCACACTGTAGGCAGACTCTTTACCATCTAAGCCACCAGGGAAGTTGTACTATGCTATTAAATATACATATAATCATTAATTATCCACCAAGTATCCCTTCCACAGGAGAAGGCAATGGCAACCCACTCCAGTACTCTTGCCTGGAAAATCCCATGGACAGAGGAGCCTGGTAGGCTGTCGTCCATGGGGTTGCTAAGAGTCAGACAGAACTGAGGGACTTTACTTTCACTTTTCACTTTCATGCATTGGAGAAGGAAATGGCAACCCACTCCAGTGTTCTTGCCTGGAGAATCCCAGGAACGGGAGAACCTGGTGGGCTGCCATCTAGGGGGTCGCAGAGCAGACACGACTGAAGCAACTTAGCAGCAGCAGCATCCCTTCCACAATTCAGAACATTTAACATTCTCCCATCATAAACCTTCTTTTTTTCCATATCATCCATGTTGGTTCAAATCAGCAATTGAGGTAAAGGAAAAAAAAAGTTTACTCTTTGTCTTAATAATCTTAAACAAAGCTGGCTTATTTATTTTCCTTTAATGCCCTCTCCTTGCTGGGAGAAATATCAATAACCTCAGATATGCAGATGAAACCACCCTTATGGCAGAAAGTGAAGAACTAAAAAGCCTCTTGATGAAAGTGAAAGAGGAGAGTGAAAAAGTTGGCTTAAAGCTTAACATTCAGAAAATGAAGATCATGGCATCCGGTCCCATCACTTCATGGGAAATAGATGGGGAAACAGTGGAAACAGTGTCAGACTTTCTTTTCTGGGACTCTCAAATCAGTGCAGATGGTGATTGCAGCCATGGAATTAAAAGACGCTTACTCCTTGGAAGGAAAGTTATGACCAACCTAGATAGCATATTGAAAAGCAGAAGCATTACTTTGTCAACAAAGGTCCATCTAGTCAAGGCTATGGTTTTTCCAGTAGTCATGTATGTATGTGAGAATTGGACTGTGAAGAAAGCTGAGTGCTGAAGAATTGGTGCTTTTAAACTGTGGTGATAGAGAAGACTCTTGAGAGTCCCTTGGGCTGCAAGGAGATCCAACCAGTCCATTCTAAAGGAGATCAGTCCAGGGCGTTCATTGGAAGGACTGATGCTAAAGCTGAAACGCCAGTACTTTGGCCACCTCATGTGAAGAGTTGACTCATTGGAAAAGACTCTGATGCTGGAAGGGCTTGGGGGCAAGAGGAGAAGGGGACAACAGAGAATAAGATGGCTGGATGGCATCACCAACTCGATGGACATGAGTTTGAGTAAACTCTGGGAGTTGGTGATGGACAGGGAGGCCTGGCATGCTGCAGTTCATGGGATCGCAAAGTATCGGACACAACAGAGCAACTGAACTGAACTGAACTGAACTAATGCCCTCTCAGGCTACCTAAAGGGGTATAACAGAGAACTGTATATACACATAGGAACATACATATAAAATTATGAACTACTAAGAGTTATAACATTTCCTTTAGAAGCCATAAACTTGGATAATTCAGCATTTAGACAGAAAGTTATTCACTGAACAGTCTTTCAACTTGTTATCAGCCAAAAGACTGAAGAGATCTCATGGTTAATGTCAGCCATATGCTATCTCTTGCCTGACTGATTTAAAGATTGTTCTGTTGCATAATTAGAGTAACTGAAATGTGAATTGCTCAAAATTAGTGTTAAGGGTTGGAGAGTTATGAGCAAAAATTTTGTAGTTTTGTTAAGTGTCACTGAAATATAGACATATTATACTCTATATTACTAAAACCATGGGTAGTTTCACGATAGGTTCATTTCTTATTTATCTATACAGTATTTAGATCATTAGGTAAGCAAAGGGTAATGCCAAGGACTTAGAGATCAGCGACTTCTATTTATTGATTAACAGTTACTGTGAACATTATTCCATCCAAAAATTTTAGCTCACTTAAATCAACCCTAAGCTTAATCGACATGCTATTTCAAGCAATTAAAAAAAATCGTATTATCACCAAGCTTGAAAAAGAAACCTCAGTACTCATTTTCTCATAATTACTGTAGTAATGCTAGNAGATCAGCGACTTCTATTTATTGATTAACAGTTACTGTGAACATTATTCCATCCAAAAATTTTAGCTCACTTAAATCAACCCTAAGCTTAATCGACATGCTATTTCAAGCCATTAAAAAAAATCATATTATCACCAAGCTTGAAAAAGAAACCTCAGTACTCATTTTCTCATAATTACTGTAGTAATGCTAGCACGTAATCGTCACCCAACCTTATCTCAGGTGATTTTTTCAACATAAAGATTCAGTCTGTTAGCTTAGTAGAAATGGGTGATAGAAATTATAACATTTAGTTCTAGAAATAAGGATATTATAAGCCTCAGTCAGCCTTGGAATCATATTTTTGATTCTTCATCATACTGATTCTGGAAAGGAAGACTAAGAAACATACTTTTGTCTATCCTAAGAGAGGTTTGACATCGTTTTCTATTACCAAGAAACAACTGCTTGAGATATAACATTTAGTTATAGAAATAAGGATATTATAAGCCTCAGTCAGCCTTGGAATCATATTTTTGATTCTTCATCATACTGATTCTGGAAAGGAAGACTAAGAAACATACTTTTGTCTATCCTAAGAGAGGTTTGACATCGTTTTCTATTACCAAGAAACAACTGCTTGAGGCCTTCAGCAGCCTTGATTAATACTCTGTCCAGTGGTAACTACTAGTAACATATCTCTAAAATTTAATATTTATCATCTCATAACTCTTTTCATGGTAGCAGTGTAGCTTAATTGAAAACCCCAGGCTCTACACTCAGGCAGACCAGCATCCAGTTTTCTGTACATAGAAGTTACATGACCTTAGGGAACCTGATCTCACTCTTGGTTTCCTCACTATTCATGAAGCTCATACTTGAGCTGATTGTTGTAAGGATTAAGAAGCCTGGGTACTTAAGTACCAAGTACTATGTCTGTTCTCAACAAATGTAATATTAATTCAAAATCTTAGAAATTCTTTTCTGAGACAGTAACATCAATTAAATGTGACCATAATGACAAAGGAAGAATATCAAACTGTTTAATGATATCCGCCATATATTATTCAAGCCATAAATTAATTGACAATGTTAGGCATAGTCCCCTGAGTATATTCCTTCTTTTCCTGTCCATCTCTACTAGCCTTTGTTAATTTTTTATTAGAAAAATAAATGTGTTAAAATCCATGGCTTTCACATTCTATTCCCAAGGATATGCCTCTTCTATTTATAAGTGAGATTTTGAGTAAATAATTCTGAGAAAAAGGCAGATATTATGCAATTAATATCCCAGCCTGCCTCTTCTAGAAATTCACTGGAATTAGTAATTAGAAAAGATAATTATTTCTTAAAACTAGAGAGTGTGTTGTCATATGCATTTGAAATACACACAGGTACTCACATGGGTTGCTAAAGTCAGTGTTTACATAAACTGCCATTCAACTTCTTGTCTTTCAGCAAGATTAACCTTTAAAAAGGTGAATTCCATTAGTTATTTTCTGTTTCAGTCTTACAGGCAATCTTATCAGCCCTTTAAAAGGAAGTCCTGAAGTTGATGGCCTTCCAGCAGGCCTTCTGTGGAACTCTGGCCTTTTATGTTTCCTGCTGAAAGTCTGTGCTTGTAAATGGTGTTATTAAATGGTATATTTTTAATGAGGTTTGACTATTTCATTTTCTAAGGGTTCCCTTCTTGGGATTCTTGGAGGCAAATTACCGATGTTACAAGTCAGGGTAGAAACCTGCTCCTCTTTATCTGGGCCATGCAAGAATGTGTTGTGCTAAAGCCCCTGAGCTACAGTCAAATTCAATCCAAGGACTAAATGCTGAGAGCCTGTGGTATGGAAGGAAACTTTCTATTTTCGTGATAGGGTCCAGGAAACTTCACAAAAGGCAGTGAGCATCAGATGTGGTATTGGCAACTCGGCAAAATCAGCAGACACCCTGGGTCGCTTTGCATTGAGGGCTTGGTGACAGTGCTCTGTGCTCAGATGGCGTGCTCAGCCCACATGGATGACTCGCTTATCAAAGAAGGCCCCCAAACTGGACGTGTATGATGAGACCACTTTCAGAGCTTTTCCAAGCTGAAGTTCTCAGATGCCAGTTCTCCAGTATGTGTATAAACAACCTAAGCAACACAAGACTGGAACAATCGCTAAACATCTTGGTTATTTGTGTTATGGTAGTCACTCACTTCTGTCCAATTCTTAGTGACCTCATAGACTGTTGCCCTCCAGGCTCCTCTGTCCAGGGGATTCTCCAGGGAGGAATACTGGAGTGGGTTGCCATTCCCTTCTCCAGGGGATCTTCCCAACTCAGGGATTGAAACTGGGTCTCCTGCATTGCAGGCAGATTCTTTACTGAGCCACTTGGGAACCCAAGCATCTTGGTATAACACCATTAAAGCTATTTCCCCCTCTTTCCCAACCAATAAGAGTGTAGTAGAGTGGGCAGCAGAAGTCCTTTCCTGACAACCTCAGGACCTTGCTACACAGATCTCCTGATAACCAGATAGGCAATGTAAAGACTGAGGCTTAAATAAAACTATAGCTTTCCTTCTAGACTGCCTGCCTATTAAGGAATGCATGACCACTTTGAACTGAATATTATTTTTAATTACATGGAATTTTGAAAAACCCAGTGATTATTTCATTCACATAATCATTCCCAGAGTGATTTTCTCATGATGCCTTTGTCCTACTGTGATAAAAATGTAAAGCTGAGTGCAATAATTGCATGGAGTCATCCACAATGGGTGGTACAGCTTGCTAAAAACTCCTAAAGAATGAAAAGTACACATCAAACCGCCAAACATAAGTGAGCAGAAAAAGGTTAACAGAACAAAAGAGCAATTAGCTGAAAATGAGTACAGGTAAGCCTTCCTTTTCATGTCGACCCTGGAGTCCACCCTAACTTTGCTTGAGAAAGCCAGCAACAGAAACCAGGTCATAAAGCCCCATGTGGCCTAGAATATGCATCTTTTACTTGGCATCATATTGGTGAAGAAGAGTTCTGGGAATATCAGAAATAACATGCCCAGAATAAACCGAAAACCAAGCAGTGCAACCTCAGGAGCAACTCTGTGATGCAAGCAAATGCAAGCTCTCTCTGTAGACAGTTCTGTCCAGTAAAAATATAATGCAACCATATGAGTGAGTGAAGTTGCTCAGTCGTGTCCAACTTTTTGCAACCCCATGGACTGTAGCCTATCAGGCTCCTCTGTCCATGGGATTTTCCAGGCAAGAGTGCTGGAGTGGATTGCCATTGCCTTCTCCAGGGGATCTTCCCGACCCAGGAATTGAACTCGTCTGAGCCACCAGAGAAGCCATGCAACCTAGGACATATTAAATTTCTAGTAGCTGTGGTAAAAAATAAACCAATAAAATTAACTTTAATAATATAGTCTACTGGATCCAAAATATTGATTATTTTAACATGTATTCTTCTTAAAACATTATTAATGAGGCATTTTTTTATCTCTTGTGTGTATGTGTGTGTGTGTGTGTGCTGAATCTTTGAAATCCATTGCTTATTTTATACTTATACCACTTCTCAGTTTGGACTAGCCATATTTCAGTGCCCACCAGCCACAGTGACTAGTTCAACTCTAGACTAAATTTTTCTTATTGATAAAACAGATTGAGATGGATGCTCACTAGCTCTATTCTAACCTTAATACTGTGTTCTGTATTTTCTTATAGATAGCAGATAGACCAAAGGCAAAATTCCTCTGGAAACTACAAAATGATTAAATAATCTTGGAAACTTTTTTTTTTAAATCTGGCATACAGCTGACATCTCAGTCATGTCCAACTCTTTGTGACCTCATGGACTGTAACCTGCCAGGCTCCTCTGTCTATGGAATTTTCCAGGCAAGAAATACTGAACTGGGTTGCCATTTCCTTCTCCAGGGGATCTTCCTGACCCAAGGATCAAACCTGTGTCTCTTGGTCTCTTGAGTCTCCTGCATTGGCAGGCAGATTCTTTACCACTTGTACCACCTGGGAAGCCTCCGCTTACAAAAGAACTTTATTCACATTTACCATTTCTACTCCTTTTCTTCCTCTAAGCTGCCATCCTTCTTGTTTTGTCCTACTTTGCCTACTGATCCTTTCGAAACTTGTTTAATTTGTTTTGTTGCTGCTATCTAATACTTAACCCTAGCTACATTGAATAATTGAGGACTTAAAACATTTGCTAGTAGGATAGCAATTGAATTTTGCATTTTATTTCATTTTCATTAATTTAAATTTAAAACTGGTATTGGGCTTCCCAGGTGGCACTAGTGCTAAAGAACTAACCTGCGAATCCAGGAGACATAAGAAATGAAGGTTTGATCCCTGGGTTGGGAAGATCCACTGATGAAGCAAACGGCAACCCACTCCAATATTCCTGCCTGGAAAATCTCATGGACAGAGAAGTCTGGTAGGCCACAGTCTTAGGGTCACAAAGAGTCAGACATGACTGAAGCAACTTGGCATGCAAACTGATATTGAAGTCAGTTATTAGAAAATATTTAAAGTATGTTTGGAATGTTTTGGGGTGTGTGAATCTATTATAGTTATTGAACTATAAACTTTATGAAAACCAAATTTCTAGTGAAAATTTAGCTCTCAAATTGAGATCACTAGAATTATAAATATAATACATACTAAATTGCATAGTCAAGGAAAAGAATGTAAAATGTCAATAAATTTCTGAGTATATGTTAACAGTTACAATATTTTTGATATATTGAGTTAAATAAAATATTAATAAAACTAAGTTCATTTTTTTTTCTTTTTTGTAACATGACTACTGGAAAATTTTTAATTGCCTACATGGTTTGCATTATGTTTGTATTTGTATAAGTTCTGGCTTGGGTTCTTATACTTACTGAGTTTTAGGAAAGTCTCAAACACATGGTTTGAAGAGTTAGGAGTGAGAGTAGAACACATTTCTAAAATCTATAAATCATAACTGCTTTACAGGTGGCTCCTTGAAAAAGTCAAAGGGCTTAATAAAGTGCATCATAAATAAACATTAGCAGTCATCAGAGCTGGCCTAGTTTTCAACATACTGCCCTGTGTGATGTTATTGCCTCTTTTGTTCCTGGGTCTTTTTTTTTAATGTCATATTTTTAAGGTCAATTAATAATTTTTACCAATTCCATAAAGTGACCTGAAGCATAGTAGTAAGTCTGTATTTTATTAAAGTGTTTTGAAATTAACAGTCAGAAAAAAAGATACTGTAATAACACAAGTTTTTACCCTGATTCTATGGGTAGAGGAAAAAACGTAGACATATTATGTTATTGAATTTGCTTTTCCAAATACCTCAGTGTTCAATTGAACTCCTCAGTTGTGATGTATTATAATTTCATATATCACAGATAACTAGATTTAATGTTATTTTAGACGTCAAAATGTTTTTAAATCATGAAAGAGGTATTCATATACAAGGCTGAATGGGCTGTCAGCACACCAGAGTCTAATTTAAACTGTGTCTGGGTTATTTTCTTGGGCTCTAATGCTTCTGTGAAAGCATCTATTCAGTGCACCGTATCTGTCTTTCATCAGAATGAATTTGTCAGCCATTTCTAGGAAAGATAATATAAAATAATTTTCTGAATGTGCTATTTGTATTCCATTGCTAACACAAGTCTACAAACATCTCCTTAGATAGAAGATGGTCAATTCAAAAAGAATTCTTAAACACCTACTGTGAACTAAGTATGGTAGGCCATGTAAATATCAAGTATGGTATTTCCTTGAAACAACTAAAAGCTACATGAATCATTCAAATGAATCTATGTGAAAAGTTTAAACATCAGAACAAAGATAATATTAGTATAATACTTAAAATGTTTAAAAATTTGAATATAATCAGGAAAGCATAATTAATCTTAGGATATTCCAATTTTCTTGGAGTAACCATAAGTTTATGAGGAGTGGAAATCCATATTTTAGAGGATAAGTATAAATATTTAATATGCAAAATGTTTAGACTATCTAAATTCAAAGAAAATGGCTTAAATTGTTGTTCAGTTGCTAAGTCATGTCTGACTCTTTGCTACCCTGTAGATTGCAGCACACCAGGATTCCCTGTCCTTGACCATCTTCCAGAATTTGCTCAAACTCATGTTCATAGAATAGGTGATGCTATCCAACCATCTCATTCCCTGTTGCCCCCTTCTCCTGCCTTCAATCTTTCCCAGCATCAGGATCTTTTCCAGTGAGTTGGCTCTCTGCATCAGATGGCATAAAGCGTAGTGTTAAAAAGGACTGGAGAAGTGAGAAGGTCTAAACTTGAGGTCCGAGCTACCATTGATCAGAAGTATGACTTGGGGATCTGTTAGTAAGAATATCATTACATTAAAATGGGGATTAATTAAAACCCCTCCCTGCCTGATCTCACAAGTCTCAATGGAGATACTCTTTTTGAACATTAAGAGACTAATCAAATGCAAGATATTATTACCAACTTCTTAAATTCCTTTGAAGGAATTTAATACACCTCTGCTTCCTTTAGCTGCTTGTAGACCTGATATCATTGTAAACTCTGTGTGTGTGGGGGGGGGGTGGGTGTACATGCATTAAGTGATGTCCAACTCTTTGCAAGTTATACTTGGGCACAAATAGAAATGTTTTGGCATAAACTGCCTTACAAAGTAAAGTTATTATCTTAAAATGACAAGCTCATTGTTCAGCTCTGCTGTTGAATGTGACCAAAGTAAACTTAACAATTAAAAAATACAAAGTTAAGTTTGACTGGCGTAATCAGAAGATCATGGAGGGGTTTTAATATGGAACTGTAGTTGACCCTTGAACAACATAGGAGTAATGTGCATAAGCCCTCCACACAGTTGAAAAATCAGAGTAAAATTTATAGTTGGCCCTCTGTATCTGAGGTTTCTCTGATCCATGGATTCAAACAACGATAGATCATGCCGTGCTGTAGTATTTGCCTTTGAAAATAGCCTACATAAAAGCGGCTTGCGTGTCTTCACACTAAGTTGCTTCAGTGTGTCTGACTCTTTGTGACCTTGTGGACTGTGGCACACCAAGCTCCTCTGTCCATGAGATTCTCCAGGCAAGAATCCTGGAGTGCGTTGCCGTGCCCTCCTCCAGGGGCTCTTCCGGATCCAGGGATTGAACCCACATCTTATGTTTCCTGCATTGGCAGGCAGTTTCTTTGCCACTAGTGCCACCTGCCCATAAGTGGACTAGCACAGTCCAAGCCATTGCTGTTCAGGGGTCAGTTACACTTTATAGATTATTTTCCAATTAGGTTTCCAGCTAGCATTTTATTTTAACAATGGTCCTACCAGTAATAGCTTCTTGTTATATTTTATAATGAACTGTATGTCTAGCCTAAAATTTTATTTAAATGAGAGATTTTAGACTCTAAAGTAATTTCTTAAGACTTAGAAGAATCCAGGAAGATGACTAGAATTTTAACTTTGTTGTTTCTGTTATTGTTGAACACTCCAGGCAGTTTAGATTTCTTAAGAAGCTTAAGATAAAAGGATATGGTGATTCGTCCATCTCTTAATTTGGGTAAAATATAATTTGTAAGTTGATTAGTATTTTCAACATCACATGTATTTTATTAATATAGAATTAATGCTTATCTTGACTTCATTTCTTAGAAAACTCAAACTTGTACCTTTCTCTTTTGAAAAGTAGGTAATTTCATGCCGTTTTATTGACAAGAACAGATAGTGGGTTTACATTATATTTGTCCCATGATATTCTAAAGAACCAAATTTAATTTTTCTTCAAATGAAAGAAAGACATAGATTATTGCTGATAATTTGGATATTAAATAACTACTTCTCAGGAAATTCCTTAGAGTGAGGAAATCCTGGGGGCTTGGTACGCAACAGTTAAATCCTGGATTAGAACGCAGATACTGTCCTACAAATGAGTGCCACTGCCAGAGTTCAGATCTCTAAAGATCACTAGTATCCCAGAAAACTCAAGTCTTGTCATTTCACTTACATTTTATGTTGTTTATTCTCAATAATTTCTCATATGCATTGATATTTAAACATATGTGGTTTTAACTTGTTAGAAATTGATCTGTGTTTGAAAAGACCACCTGACATTTCAGCACATATCTGGTGTTGATAAAACCAGTTTTAAATATGGCATGAGCTATTAGAAGTAGCATTTTTGTAGCATATTCTGTTTGAAATAGAATCTTCAAACAGTCTTATGAAATAAAATTTTCAAAAGGATGTGCTTGTAAAAGCAAAGTGGAGTACTGTTTCTGTTAGAAAATTAAAAGAATAAATTATGATGTTTTATTTTGTTTATACTGAACTGTGCTCGATAAAGAATTTGGCACTGCTTAGAAAAATACATAAACTGCAATGAATGAGATAAATCATAGAGGAAGTTGCTAAGGCAGGAAAATCATCAAGGCTATGATGATAATGAATTTATGATGATGATGACATGTTTATTCAATGTGTACTCAAGGCCAGGCACTTTTCATGTAGAAACTCATTTAATCCTCACAGTAACTTTAGCTAGTCAGAACTTCTTACAGATTAAAAAAAGACATCAAGATGCATGTTCTAAGTCACAGATTTAAAGAGGCAGAACCCATGTAGGAAACTTGCCACCTGGCCTTCAAGCCTGGACTCCAAGTCACTGAGTTCCACTGACTTCTCTGTAAACCCAGCATATGGTTTGCCCACAGAGCTTCCCTGGTGTCTCAGCTGGTAAAGAATCCGCCTGCAATGCAGGGGACCTGGGTTCAATCCCTGGGTTGAGAAGATCCCTTGGAGAAGGGAAAGGCTAACCATTACAGTATTCTGGCCTGGAGAATTACATGGACTGTATAGTCCATGGGGTCACAAAGAGTTGGACACAACTAAGCAACTTTCACTTCACCACAAATTTGGCTCTAAGACTTCTAGCAGCTACACCAAAGCTGCAAATATAGTGTCAATAGGAATGATATATCAATCATCCTGGGGAATTAAAAGTCAAAACACTTTATAGATGTATTTGACACTACCTCACTGCACCATGTATAGAATCATACCAAGAGTCAAATTATGTGCACCCCCATGTGAGTAATGGATTATAGCTCTTGAAAGCAACCACACCTCTAAACAGCAAACTATTAATACAAGCTAAGTGAGCACAATTGTATTTTGCTAGCTCAGCTGAGAGCCAGACCTTTCACCCTCCAAACCAATGGTATTTTGCAGCATGCAGACCAGAGGACACTTCAGAAAATTTCACATCCTGGGCAAAATGGCAGCAAGTTGGACTAGGGATGGATGATGGAAATAGGTTAATTTCAAACATGCAGCCAAGCTAGTGGCCAATCTTACTATGCTGATAAACACATATGTGAATGTATACAGATTTGTCATCTCGATATTTTATCCAAAGATAAATTTTAGCCAGCATGGTTTAGATGCTGGGTTGCAATTTCTTCCTCCAAAAGAGTAAGATGTCCCATCTAAGAAAAGCAGTCCACTGAAGCCCAGGGGCTGGAGCTGTTTTGCCCTGTAAACTAGAGGTGCTCTGGTCTCGGTTTGACTCCAAGAGTGAGGCATCAGGCAAGCTCACCTAGGGTTTCGAGGGGAACTGTGGCTGTTATTCCACCAGAAAAGAAAAGCAGCAGCATTGCCCTGAAGCTCTCAGTGTATCTTTTTTTTTTGGTAACTAAACAATGAACTACCTTGGCATTGCTTCAGAAGAGGCATTATATCAAAGAACTTTTCTCTCTCTCTTTTGTGACTGAGAACAAGAGAGAAGCAAAGCCTCTTTTATACAGTGCATATTAATCACTATCAAAACACACAGCTGTTGGATTAATTTGGGTACTAATTTACTTATAGTTTGATTTTGCCACTTAAAATGAAGTATTATCGCTGAGGCAACAGTGTGAAAGTATGTTGTTGTAAATGACCTTTGAGTCATAAAAGCTCCACTTGTTTTGCCAAATAATCTGATGTTCAATGAATCTCCCACTGCCCAAAGACCTCTGTACTCCTGAAATGCAACATTTAATGTTTGCAGATGCTTGATTTACTGGTGCTTCTGCCAACTGATCACTAACAAATGATAGCACAGCCAAGGAAGGCCAGTGAGATTTGTGTCTGGTTTGTGTAATGGTAAACCTGTGGTGCCAGCTGTCTGCCAGAAACTCTCCTTAAAAACTCTTAAAAACTCTAATATAGTGGGCAATAATCAGTTCATTTAAACAATGCAGCAGCCAAGAACCATTATAGAGACTGAAAATACTTGATAGTGCAAGTGTTTAGCTGGCTCAGCCTACCAGCTGAGAGAGGTATAGTTGAGTTTGGTTTCCATGTATGACTCCAGTAACACACAGCACAACACAAGTCACTGAGTCGTGTCCGACTTCTTTGCAGCACCTTGGACTTTAGCCTCCAGGCTCCTCTGTCCAGGGATTTCCCAGGCAAGAATACTGGAGTGGGTTGCCATCTCCTACTGGGGGATCCCTGGGGATCTTCCCCACCCAGGGATCAAACCTGCTTCTCTTTCGTCTCCTGCATTGGTGGGCAAATTCTTTGCCACTAGCACCACCCAGGAAGCCCGTGACTCCAGGGGATGACACTTACATAAGCTATGGTGTGAATGGCGTCCCCTAGAGTTGTATAATGCAGTAGTTCTACATATTATATGGGCTCAGTGGGTAAAGCATCTGCCCCCAATGCGGGTATGGGCTTCCCTGGTGGCTCAGTGGGTAAAGCATCTGCCTCCAATGCAGGAGACCTGGGTTCAATCCCTGGGTTGGGAAGATCCCCTGGAGAAAGAAATGGCACCCCACTCCAGTACTCTTGCCTGGAGAATCCTATGGACTGAGAAGCCTGGTAGGCTACAGTCCGTGGGGTCACAAAGAGTCGGACACAACTGAATGACTTCACTTCACATATTATATTGTCCGCGGTTTTTACCGTTTTAACAGTATCCTATAATTATTTAACACTTGTTTGTGTCCCTACTTGCCTATAAACCCCTAGGTTAGTTTTATTTCTTATCCTTAATATTGTCAAGCCCTGGTAGAGTCCCATGGCATAAGAAACTTTTTAAAAAGTTTATACATTTAATTGGACAAAAATGCAAATGTATTTTATAAAGCCAAGGATTTTAGCTTTTAAACAAATAAAAACTTTCCAAAAACATTATTTGTATCAGTATATCATTATATAGCTCAGCCTTCACACTGTAACAGTGAGGAATTTTTAGGATGCAAGTAAAAGAAGATCAAATCAAACAAGTCTAATTCAAAAGAAAAAAAATGAATTTAGTGGTTCACATTAAAAAAAAAAAAAATCCCAGAATAGACCCATCTAACTTCAGTGGTAATCAAGTCCACTGACCTGAGTGATAATCTCAACATATTCTCCCTACAACTCTCTGCTCTGCCTTTCTCTGTGTTGGCCTCATTCAAGCTGGCTCTTTCTGTCCCACATCAAGATGTTCACTAACACCCAGTCCTTCCAGGAACCATTTTGTTTCCAGGACAACAAAATCCCATATTTCATTTTGATGGCACTATCTTGGGTCACATGCTTACCTCACACCAGTAATTGTGGTCATAGGACCAGAATGCTCTGATGGGCTGGAGGAGTCCTGTATAGCCTGAGAGTGTAGGAGACATTTCTGTCACAAAACAAGAGGAAATGGATGAGGAGCAAAGAAAAACTACATGTTTTCACTATAATATCTTCCATTAACAGGTGATGAAACTAAGGTTCAGAAAGGATCGATGTCTTGGCAATGTAAGCCTTCTGACACTGCGTCCAATGTGTCTTGCACATTTTCTGTCATTCATTCAGTCATTCCTGTGAAGATTCAGGTTTGTAGGTATTTAACAGTAAGGGTGTTTTTAGACCTACAACATGGTATTCCGAGATACTGAAGAGTCACAAGTTGTAAATGGGTAAATTGACAATGGGAATCATGAGAATATTTTTTGAGTCTTTGGTTTAGTAGGATTCAATCTGATTTCCCAATTTATGAAAAAGGATAGCTTGATTTTCCTGGCAGATCATACAAGTGCAAACTGTCCCTGTAGTATTTTCAGTGATTTCAACAGAAACAAGTTCAGATAGCTTCCTTGTTTCCCTCCTCTCCTAACCATTGAAAGGACTTGATTTGCTTTGCTTTGGATGTGGTTCTGATTTTGGTGGAGGTGAAGTGGCACATTGGCCTGAGGGATTTGTGTGTGTTTGAAAGAAGCACAGACATTCGAACCACCCACGGCTGCCCTGCATAGGAGACATCCTCATAAATACTGCATGATTCTGCATCCACATTTGTACAGAGCGGCACAACCTTGATAACCACATTTTATTCTAGCTCAGTTTTTTTTTTTTTTTTTTTTTTTTTCTGCTTCACTTTTTGCAGCAGTCAGTCTGGAAGGGATGAGAAGGATAATGATTTCATAAGAACTTGAGTTGAACCCATACAGAGGAAGAGGGAGTTAGGGGGAGGGTCTGCCCTGAAATCAACCTGCTTATTTAAGTAGATTTGAAGAAAAACAGAGCATGAAAACAACAAATCAGCCTGACTTATCTAGGAGGAGTGGATAAAATAGTCCCTGCTGGAGGAAACGTGTAACCCAATCCAGTAGTTTATCACATCTTCCTGAAACCTTGAAATAGGTCTATGAATTTATATTGTTTCCGAAAGCCCTGTGAGCCGTGCTATCTTACCCTGCCCCACTGTGAACCCTGAAATCAATCCATTGCTCTCTCAAACTTTGGGAAAATGATATGCCTCTAATGTCAATGAACTAGCTGCGTTCACAGAATGGCTTTTCACTCCCTGAGTTTACTGAAGTGGAAGACAGAAAGGGTATGCCTTTCTGAAAATAACCGCATGTGCTCAAAGACCTAGATTTTCTAGGCATGAGTGCATTTCTGATAAAAATACCTCCTTAGCATGAGGAAACCTGGTTATTCCTCCTCTCCACAAACCGTTTGCATCCTTTATATTTGTAAAGATTGTTAACTCCTATTTCTCTTTTGGAGATTTGATAAAACAGAGGCCTTGGTAAAAGGAAAATGGATACCATTAAAGGAAATCGACCTCCTGTAATAAAATACGTCAGAGTTCTGTTTTCGATGCCTCTGCCTTTTTACACTCCCTCTTCTTACGTTAGTTCATAGTCATTATTTATATTATATATATTCTGGAGGGGCACTTCATGAATCAGGAGAATGCAAGTTAAGTTTCTGGCTCAAGAATAATAGTTAAAAGCTGTGACATTTTGCATTTCAGTTGCACTACATGTCTTAGAATATTTTCTTTATAATTTTTTTGCAAATTGTCTTAGCTTACTATTATGTATTTCACAATCATTTTAACAGTGCTCATATCTTATTCTATAGGGTAAACAACTTTCAAATTTCTTACACATATTAGATACTGCCTTGTTTCTCTGTTCCTGTCAGTATTGTGGATAATGATTTGCTATCTTTTTCCTTTATAGTTCATAACAGCTTTTACAGCTAATTTAAAGCAGTTAAATGTAGAAGTACAAAAAATAAGTAGATTTGAATAAGTTAGAAAGTAAGCCAAATAATAGAACAATAAGAACATATCATTGTGATCTCTGAAGAGACTAGCAGATAAGTATTATGAAATTATGTATTGAAAAAATTAGCATCTGTATATCTCATTTTGACCTATAACTAATAAATAGATGTTGGTATTTCCTGGAGAAACTCCACAGAGCGGATTATTCATCAGGTGATTACCTAAGACTGTATACTGAGTGTCAGTTAAAGAAGATTTCTGCCACTTATTAGTTGTGAGAATCTTGGGAGAGTTAATTAGCTTCTCTGTGCCTTTGTTTTTCCATCTTTACAGGAGAGATAACTACATTATCCATGGTTCTGTTGTGCGAATTAAGTGAGGCAATAAATCTAAAGTACTTAGGGGGTACCCAGAATTTTTAAGTTCTTTATAAGTGCTTATTACTTTTTTATTGTATCTATATTGTTTCTAAGAGTAGTACTATAAGAGAATTATGGACATTGGTTTGCTAAGTTGTGAGTTTTCACACTGTGGGAGGCAACACCACTTACACAGCACTCAGACTTATTAAGCTGGAAATTCCTGCATTCCTTTCCTAGCTCTTCCATTAAACGCTTGTATAGTCTTAGGAAACATGCTCAAACTTTCAAACCTAGGTTTTTGTCTATGGAAAATATAACGAATTCACTATAAAAAGTCACATGACACAGGGTAGCTAAAAATGGAGACAGCAATGAAATGTTATTAAATAACGTAGGAAATGGTTTCACGAAGAAAACTGTCTTCACCTCTTCTTGGAAAGTCTCTGGCTTTAAGCAAGTGATAGTAGAGCCCATCATTAAATCTCATTCAGTCTTTTGCCCTAGAACTGAGTACCCTGTATCAACAATGAATGGTACATGCTTGATCTCTATATTATAAAACAAAATTAAAATAATATTTTCTGCTTATTTATAAAACATAGGAATAGGTTGAAAGTGATTCACAACTTGGCAAGTTTTAATGTTATTTCAGCAGAGAAAATAATTGAGCAGTGCCATATTCCCAGTCTTAATCTCTTTTTTTATTTGATCTTCACTTTTGTCTTCTAAATAGATAACAACATTAAAAATGCTGCTTAATTCTGCAGTCCAGTATGATTTTCAAAACAAACTTATTGGAAATTGAAAATAAGTTCAGCTATACCTGTTGGTTAATCTTTTTTCTGTTTTTATTGATGAATTTAATTATTGACCCTCAATAAACTAATTCTAAGTGTAATAATACAGTTTTTAAAGTTTAACTGTCTTAAAGTAAGACCAGAGTCTTTGGAACTTTTTGTTTACTTGTAAACGTCTAGAAATGAGGCATTTGTCATATATCAAAATATAGTCTTTATCTGAAACATCAAGGTATATTTAGGTTTTGAAAGATTTCTTATTTCATAAAAATAGCTCACCTCTTTCAACTTTGTGTAACGATGTCAGGCTGGGCTAAAGTGACAAAGAATGCCTTAAGGGCAACTTTGAATGAATATCTTTGAAGGAAAACTATTTTCACCAAAGACTTGTCCAAACATAATTAGTTACGGGAGTTAAAGGCACGAAGAAAAAGCCAGGAGCCTAAAGGGATTTCAGGAGTAAAGTGTCAAGGAGAAGTGAGGTCTCACATGGAGAAGGAAGTGTTGCTCCTTTAAGGTTTAATAATTTTGTGACCTAGTGTCAAGTGTGATTTCCAGTGGCAGGAGAGGTGAAACGTGAAAAATTAACCAACCCTTTATCTTGCTGGAGGTGATTCCTACCCTTACCATCTTCTTTGGTATAATGGATATATTATATTTTAAACAGTAAATTTTGAAAGAATGTCACTTGCTCCATCAAAAAAGATAAAAAATGGATATATCGGTACATCATCAGTACCCTCACTTAGTAAGCAGAATTTATGAAATATGACTTTGAATCACATGCCACGTGTAAACTATGATTTTGAAAAAGACAGATACAGATCCAGAATTCAAATATCAAAGCTGAAGATAATAGTGACAGTAACAAAGATTGTGATCCTTGTTTGTTTTTGTTGTAAAACATCTGCAGAAAGTTTAGTGTCATGCAAATACTACCAAAACCTTAAATTGCTTTTTTTTTCTTTTTTTTTACATCAGCTGTCAGCTTATACTAAACTTAGTAGGCATGTCATGGCACTCACCTGGCAAGTGATAGATCAAGCGGAACAGAGAATTTACTATAGAAAGCAGTATCAACACAGAGCAACATGTACTGCATGATCCCACTTGTATTTTTAATGCCTTATATGTATCCATATGAGTCTTCCCAGATGGTTCAGTGGTAAAGAATCTGCCTGTAATACAGGAGACACAGATTCAGTCCCTGAGTCAGGAAGATCCCCTGATGGAGGGCATAGCAACCTACTCCAGTATTCTTGTCCCATGGACAGAGGGGCCTGGCGGGCTACAGTCCATACATTCACAAAAAGTTGGACGTGACAGAAGCAATTGAGCATGCAGGCATGTATCCACACACATTTACACACACACACACACACCTGCCAAAGTAACTGCATAGAGAAATATTCTGAATAAAACACACTAGTGTCGATAGTAGGTAGGTCCAGGGAGTGGGATGGAGCTTAGGAGTGACTTTCCCTTTTTGTTATTTGTTTATTATAGAACTTTGTCAACTAAAATCTGTAAGTATTGTAACTTTGTAATTAAGAAAAAATAAAATAACAGCATTAATAAGCAATAAGCATGAAGTAACTCAAAAATAAGACAGCAAATAAACTTAATTAGAAGGGGAGATTGAAGCAGTGCCATGGAGTTTACATAATCAAAAAATATATATCAGAGCCATGAAATTTCAATATTGGCCTGAGAGGTCATTTCTTCCATTTAATAACTGTGCAATCTCAGGCAAGTCACTCAAAGTAGTTGGGCCTCCATTTCCTTTTCTGGAAAATAGGCCAGCTCTCAAATTTTATGTGGGTATTGAATTATGCAACAAATTACATCTCTACAACCACAAGCATCACACACCATGTTTTCCCTAACTAAGCTGAAAGGTGGTAATATGAGGTAAATTCAGCTTATTTGGGGTCATGTTTTATTGAATAATGAAAGTTTCCAGCAAAATCTGTTATGATTTTATATTCTGTTTAGAAATGCTAATATAATGATGTGGTATAGAAGGTATTGAGAAAGAAAAGTTCATGAGCAAGCCAAATCAGTAACAAGTAGTAATTTCAGTAATTTTAGGAAAATCGTAGGACCTCAACTTGAGTTCTGGTGATACAAAGGGGAATAAGGGTTGATGGTGAGTGAGAAAATTTAGAGCTGATTTTATGCACTATGCATGTAGATGGGGCTTCCCTGGTAGCTCAGCTGGTAAAGAATGTCTGCAATGCCGGAGACCCCAGTTCGATTCCTGAGTCGGGAGGATCCACTGGAGAAGGGATAGGCTACCCACTTCAATATTCTTGGGCTTCTCTTGTGGCTCAGTTGGTAAAGAATCTGCCTGCAATACAGGAGACCTGGGTTTAATCCCTGGTTTGGGAAGATCCCCTGGAGAAGGGAACAGCTACCCACTCCAGTATTCTGGCCTGGAAAATTCCATGGGCTATGTAGTCCATGAAGACACAAAGAGTTGCACATTGCTGAGTGACTTTCACTTATTTATCCATATAGATGAGTTCAACTCAATGGGGAGATGGGACTCCTGGCTCTTCACTTGAGGCTATTACAGTCACAAATAAGGGGTTGAGTCAAAAGAATAAGTTAGTTTTAGAGGGAAGATAAGTTTAATGTTGATGCTGAGGTTAGAGAGTGAAACTTCTGATCTCATAAAGTTTGGAGTTCTGTGGGAAGGGCAAAGAAAATAAGCAACTAACTTGGTAAACCAATTTGAAATAGTGATAGGAGATAATGAATCAAGGAAAAATATTTGTATTATATTAAAAGTTCATCACTAAAGGGATGTTGCCTATAAGCACAATTATACATAATGGCCCATTTCCAGGAACCCTTCATCCTCCCCTGGAGAAGGAAATGGCAATCCACTCCAGTATTCTTGCTTGGAGTATCCCATGGACGGAGAAGCCTAGTAGGTTATAGTCCATTGGGTCGCAAAGAGTCGGACACGACTGAGCGACTTCACCTTCACCTTCCTTCATCCTCCCAGGTAAGAAGGATTAAGCTAAAATACCTTTGTTTAGCTCACAGGAAACATCCTGACCAGGCCCAACTGTGGACGACTGCAGCAAGGAAGTAATTAATACTTACCTTCCAGAGGCTATGTGTTAGCCTCCTATACCTGAATTCTAACTTGGGCAAGATGGTTGTTTGGAACACAAGTCCACCATCTTCTTGGTTGGCTTCTTTCCAAATAAAGTCACTATTTCTTGCACTAACAACTGTTCTCTCGATTCATTGGTCTGTTGTACGGCAAGCAATTCAAGCTTAGACTTGGTAAAAATAAAAAAAATCAAATAGAGATTGGGTAGTCAAGAATCCGTCTTTGCCCAGGAGGCATTTTGAGCTGAATCCTAAGTGGTAAGGAGGTGAAAGATCTTTCCTAGAGAAACGAAGAACAAGTGCAAATGACCTCAAGTGGGACTGAGTTTGGTGTGTTCAGAGATATAAATAACAGCCTGCTTGTCTCAAGCATGACAAGGAAAGGACAGGAGGCTTGGAAAGGAGACATAGAGACTGGCAGCAGTCAGATCAGGCGGGTCCTTGTCAGCCTTGCTAAAGAATCTGATTTCATTCTCAGTCAATGCAAAGGCCTTGAAGGGTTTTAAGAAGCAGAGGGGGTGGAGCAGAAGGTTGTATGTGTGACATGATCTGATAATTGTAGCCAGAATTGTGGATGAGATGCCCAAGGGAGAGACTAAAGGAGGGAACCTTGGAAAGTGTCTCTCTGTATTCAAGCAGGAAAGAATGAAGAGAAAGGTCACAGAGGTAGGATGGGAAGCAATCCAGTGCTAATGCACAGTCCCCCAGAGAGGAGGAAGTTTCAGAGAGGAGGGAGCGGTGCAATGAAGTCCAGTGTCAAATGAGGCCAAGGAGTTGCAGAGAGACTATAATCAGATGTAGCATGTTATTTCCCACTCACAAAATGCTGTAAATTCAACTTTGATTAGTGAGGGGATGTATTTAGTCCAAAGCTACGCACACCTCATGATATATGATATTTACAGTTGCTTAGAGGATAGATATAATTTTTTTATATAGGAACTGGATGTGTACTTATAAATACTAAAGAACCACCTTTCAAATATGTATACTTCTGTTATATTTTGTGCAAGGATTTCTTCTCATGTAATTCCTATATATTTCTATCTTATAGAACTTCTTTAGGAACAGTTCAAATGGGAAGGGAAAAAAAAAGCTGAAGTTCTTGCCAGACACTGCACTACATGTCAGTAATGCGGAAATTAGATAAAAACTCTTCCTAACCTTTGAACTTGCCTTCTAGTGAGGAAGAACTATAAACAAGAAGAAGAGTAGAGAGCAATGGGTGGTGATAGGTGATATCAGGGGTTTATGTCAGTATTTGAAGCAGAGTGGCCTTCCAAAGAAGGGGTGTTTGATACCTGAAGAATGAGTAGGAGTTATGAAATGAGGTGGTGATAAAGTTGTGGGAAGTCTAATGGCCAGCTTAATGTGTCAGCCTGGCTAGGCTACAGTCCCCTCATTCAATCAAGTAGTAACCTGGGTGTTGCTAGGGAAGTCTTAGTCCTGCTTATTAGGCTCTCAATGGATGGAATCAAGCACACACTTTTTATTTAGGATAATTTCTCTTACTCAAGGAAGCTAATTTTGGGCTTAATCACATCCAGAAAATATCTTCACAGCAATACCTAGATTAGTGTTTGATTGAATAATTGGGGAGTGTATTCTTGTCATCTTGACTTGTAAAACTGACCGTCACAGAAGAGTTTAACAGGAATGAAATAAATATGTGCTATATGAATATAATGTTAAATTTTCAAAACTTTATTGGATTCTTTTAAACTATAAGTCATTTTTTTAGTCAAATTAAAATTTAAGGATTAAGATTTATGTTGTCTTATTTATCTATTGATAATTATTTAGTTTCTATAATATTTTTCTGAGCAATCTTGCTTTATTCATAATTCCTAAAGTTCAAAATAATAGTATAGGATTTATAATTCTAACCATTAATGGAGAATAAGAACACAGTAGAACTTATCATGGCGGGGAGGGGTGGAACTTTTTCTTAATTCACTATATAAATCTCTACGTGGTGTTGTGTGTTAGTCGCTCTGTCGTGTCCAGCTCTTTGTAACCCAGGGACTGTAGCCCGCCAGGCTTCTCTGCCCATGGAATTCTCCAGGCCAGAATACTGGAGTGGGTAGCCATTCCCCTCTCCAGGGGATCTTCCCAACCCAGGGATCAAACTTGGGCCTCCTGCATTGCAGGCGGATTCTTTGCCATCTGAACCACCAGGGAAGCCCATTAAGTTTCTAATTGTGTTAGCAAACCTTTCTGCTGCTGCTGCTAAGTCGCTTCAGTCGCGTCCGACTCTGTGCGACCCTATAGACGGCAGCCCACCAGGCTCCCCCACCCCTGGGATTCTCTAGGCAAGAATACTGGAGTGGGTTGCCATTTCCTTCTAGAATGCATGAAAGTGAAAAGTGAAAGTGAAGTCGCTCAGTCGTGTCCGACTCCCAGTGACCCAATGGACTGACATCGTAAAATTAATAAGCACATTAAAGTGAAAGTCAAGTATTAATGAATTATAAACATGTTATTTACATAACCAGACTAATTGGCCAATTTTTATTATAAATTCAGATTATCATAAACTTAGTATCTTTTATTTCACTATCTCATTTTATAAGAAAAAAGATTTCATTGAGAGACAAAGTGCAGCTTGACTATAACAGCTAGGACAGCCCTAGCATATAGAAGATAATCCACAAATATTTTTTAAGCAAATTTTGAGAAATATAGTAAACTATCTTAAAGTCAGAGATCACACAGATGAAGAAATTAGGACAATGGACTATAAGAGAAAAATGAGATATAACTAGTCAGAATGAAATAAATGCTGTATAGCTACAAGTAATGTGATCTTTGAACACAGGTGTTAGTGGAGACATCACATAAGGCTTTATGGAGTCAGTAGCATTGACTTGGGAAGGTTTAATGTAGTGAAGAAACTGATACTGGTTATTCTAGGCAGAAGCTGTAGGTTGCATGTGGAATTATCTAATTTCCCTTTTTCTTAATTTAAATACAAACTCAAAAACACATTAAAAAATAGAAATCCTCCATAATCTAGGATGTGAAAAATCCACTCCAAATAGAGGGAAAAAATTCCCCCTAAAGCTCTCTGATTCTTCTCCCCAAGAAGTATTTACTGTTAATATTTTTAGGCTTTGGCTTCTAGGCTTTGCCTTACACTTTTTCTCGTG
Organism: Cephalophus harveyi; assembly: GCA_006410635.1. Taxonomy (NCBI): domain Eukaryota; kingdom Metazoa; phylum Chordata; class Mammalia; order Artiodactyla; family Bovidae; genus Cephalophus; species Cephalophus harveyi. The sequence goes on from SJYT01040362.1 coordinate 147,016, forward strand.
ATTTATTGATGCAGCCATCTACACACACACACACACACACACACACACACACCCACTGCTCTTTCTGCCCTCTCTCCTTTCATTTCTTCTTTTCTGTCTTCTTTAACAAAAGTTGCATCACTCTATACAGATTGGCTGAAACCTTGTTTTATTTGCCTAGTGAATAATGGATACCCTTCTAATTTAATACATACAAATTGGCCTCGTTATTTTTATTGATGAAATAGTGTTCTCCTGGATGGATATATCATTAATAATTATCTGATCATTCCTTAGTTTATTGTTAAGTTGTTCTCAAACTCATTTAAATAGTTAATTTCAGCTGCATTTTGTTGCAGTGTATCATTTATTTGTTTAAATAGGCAATGCTGCAGTGAACATCTTTGTATACATTTATATTTTGATGCCATTATGTCTGAAACAGGGATTCCAAGAAGTGGGATAACCTATTTGGGTGTATACATAGATTTAATTTTTATTTGTATTTTCAAATACTCTCTACTATGATACCAATTTATACTATAGCCAGTGTGTGCAAATACACATTTCCTCAAAACCTCATCAATCATTCAGTATATTTTAGTTAATGTGATAAGCAAAAAGAAACTTACCATCATGCTTTACATTGCATTGATTAAATTATTTGAAGAAGGAAGCAAACTTTTCTAAGAGCATGGTGTATAGAACACATGGCAAAGTAGAGACTGTAGGCAGAAAAACACTTAGGATTTTATGTTAGCAAAAGTCAGAAATAATAAAGGCTTAAACTGGGGCAGAAGGAGGTGCCTCTCTTTTACAGCTAAGTGCATGTCAAATAGCATGCTGACTTCATGTCACTATTAATAATGTATGGGGATTATTTGGAAATTATTTCCTTAAAGGTAGAAAAAAGTTTTTTTCTTTTAGAGTTAGAAATCATGCAGTACTTTCAAATTGTCCAATACATTTAAGGCATTCTATATTCCACTACTTAAATTTAAATGATGAATCCCTTAATATGTTACTTGTAATATAAGCCATAGTCTTTGTCTTTCAAAGGATATTTTAATCAAAATATTAAAAATAAGCCAAAGTCTCATTCAAATAGTTAATTCCAGTTGCCTTTTGTTGTAATATATCATGAATTATTTCTCTGATGGATGGGCAGCCAAATGCAGATAAAATTAGCTTTGCAGTCATTCATTTTAAATTGCTCTTGAATCATTTGGAAGTAAATTCCATTTCAAAAGACTACGCTCCAGGTCTCAGACAAAGAGATAATAGTCCTATATTTTATGATATAAGCATAATAGCTTAAGTCTTATGATTTAGAAATATAGAAACTTATGTATTAAGTTCATGAAAATTAAAGCTTGATATATAGCAATAAAACCAGAAACCTAAAGCTTCCTAGATTGATGTTGATAGCATAATATTTTCCTGTCAAAAATTAGGTGGAATGAAAGTCTATAAAAATAGTACATGGTACAAAGCTTTCTCTTCTTGTATATAAATGAAAAAACAAAAGGCTATATGAGATAACAGAAAAGGAATATTGAGATTTACCTGATATTGAAATGAAAGTGTTAATATCATTGTTGAATAATGGTAGAAAGTGGAAAATTATGTCATGCGTTAGGGAGGGTAAAATGAAAAATAATGTTAAATCTGAATCAAAAAGGCAGTATATCTTTAAGTTAATACTGAACTCAACAAACAGAATAAAACCAAATTTGGAAATTTTTCTTTGTTAATTTGAATAAACTACATGCAGAAAAACTGTTTAGCTATTTAATTAAGTCAATTTGTCCAAATAGCATAATGTGGACAGTATCAGCATCTGGAATGTGCCTTTATATATAATGACTTAAGATAACTGTAGTGCGTTGTCAGAAATAGCTTCACAGTCTGAAGTTGCTATTCACAAATCGAGTTCCCATTATCTCCCTGAAGACTTCAGGAGGCTTTTTGGATATTTATATTAAGAAATAAAGTGGTAAGAGGATACACTCACTGCTCTAGCTGGCAGAAAAATCAAATTGTTCTTTTATAGCTTCAACTTTTGCAGCATGACCTTAATACTACTATCAAAAAGCTTGCTTATTTGTGCAGTAAAATGAATTGCATGCTAGGAAATGATCTCAGTAAACAGCCTACCAGTTCAAGGTAGAATCTCAAACCTTGTTTATTATTCTCACGTACCTCTAGTGCCCTAAAAATATTAACCTTGGTGTGGCAGGAATTTTATTTGTTTTGGATCAGGCCTTTGGATGGGCACTGGAGTACATCAAAGGGAAAGCCAGTAACAGATACAATCATACACTTTCCCTTGAACAACAGTGCAGACACACTTGCTTAGAGAATTGATTGGCACCTGAGTTTCTCAGTCTGAAAAGCCATGTTTTCTTCTAGAAAAAAATTTGATCACTATAAGAAGCTGGGAAATACCAGATAAGTTCTAAAGTGGATATCCACTAAGTAGTATCTAATTTTAATTCTCAGACTTCACATGATGTGAAACCCTCAACTAAACGATGTTTATAGACAAGGGCCACCCTCATGGTATGTGACCTGTGCTGTCACACAGCACCTATGCTTTGTTTAATACCCTGCTCTAAGCATCTCAGAATTCTTAATACATTTTTATACAAAGGATCCCCAAATTGTCATTTCGCATTGGGCCACACAAATTTAATAGCCAGTCCAGTCTGTAGATTTTACTATTTATATGACACCTTATATTTGTAAATGAATTTGAGGCACTGTAAACTGTAAAATACTTTGTGGATTTGTTATGAATGCTCAAAGTCACATTAGTGTGAGCATTTTGTTGCTGATGCTATACTAATGGAAAAAGCAAAAACAACAGTAGACCCTGTCTTAAAAAAACTTTCATACTAGTGTTAAGAATTTCTTATATTTTTCTGGCTTTGAAAATTGGGAATAGTTGGATAACTCTGGTTGCCAAAATTGGAAAGTAGATTTCTGCATATGTGAGAGGCAAATTTATAGTGTGAAGAGCTAAATGTTCATGAAGAGGTATTTGTAGGTGAACACTTGCAGATGATATTTTTTTCCTTATTGCACATGGTATTTGGAGATGATCACTTTTTCCTTGTTAAATACATATAGATGTAACCATTCTGGATATTTAAATACTCAGCCATTTTTCTTTATACATCTTGATTGAAGGGAATTGACTTGCTTGTTTGATTTTTTTAATTACTCTAGCAAAATTAGAAGATAAAATTTCATTAAAAGGCAATTTATGTAATACCACTATATCTGGAAATCAATGCTGACACTTACCATTTTTTGTCTAGAGCAAAGAAAGTTTTCTCTTAGCATGCTTAACCTAATGGTGGGAGAGCTGTTTTCTGGGCCATTTTCCACAGTTGGGCATGGTACCCAGGCCATCTGTTGCAAATGATCAAAGAAAGGGTTTCTCAACAGCAAGCCCACTGATAATCAGTACAGTTGCATTTTGTATTATCTATTTCACTATGTATATCTTACTGACTCAAGGTCTTAAAAGTTACCTTTATAAATGTCATTCTTACAGCCAAATTAATTACTAGAAGTGATGTACCATCTTGCCTGATGTGAATTAATCTAGGCCATGGACTTAAATATACTGTATCTGTAGCACAAGAAATATTAATAAACTAATATGCTATGATTGGTTAAGGCATCTCTCTAGATCAAATTTAAGAATGGGGTTCATACATAGACTAGAATGATGCATTAAAGAAACACTGAAGTTATGATGAAGACATTTTAAATGATAAAAATAATTTCTTAATAAGTTAGATATTGTTATTTAACAGATACCTTGAAAATTTAATAATTTATGAAGCCTTAAACTGATAGAATTATTTCTCTTTCCTTATAGTGATCATCTATGGTTTAAAATTCAAAATTAAGGAAATTCAAAATTAGTTTGTTCATACATTTTCTAAATGCATCAAATCATTACTGTTTTTTTCCCACACTTAACAGAGCCCTGTTTGCCTTGAAAGCATATGCGTGACTTTCTCTTGGACTAGTCCATTAAGGTTCCCAGTGGTTTGCAACAAAATAATCAGATGAATTTTTTTTTGAAATGACTAAAGCAGCTCATATCATTTTATCCACATTTGAACTTGACTGAAGTCAGAGATGAAGTGAAGAATGAAGAGATATATGTATTGGCTAGGCAGGGTAATCAATTTTTAGTCCTTTTCTATCTTTCTGTAGGATGTAAATTTGTAACTACTTTTGCTACATTACTGAATAAGGTAAGGTGGTATATAATCACTTGGTATCTTACAATCATCATTCCTTCTAAAGGAGCAAGTCTCATCTTCTAGAACAATGACTGAAAAAAAGGCTTTTTTACATTTTGCTCACTTGAATAAATATATTGTTATGGAATACATACTCATGTTGTATGTATAAATATACACAAATAGTTAAAAAAATGAGTTACCCTCTGCCTTTGTGAGTAATAATTGAAAACAACAGTAACATTTTACAGAATTTGAGTCTTATATTTTGTGGCACTTTATTGATTATCGGCATGGTCCGTCATTACATGTATCAGTAAGTGCTTCAGAAGAGAAAAACAACAAAAAATGAAATAAGGCCTTCAAGACATCAGCTTCATGCTGATGGATCTGTCAATACCTCAGTTCCCTGTTCCTTTGTCTTTCTGAACTGTTTATTTAGGCACTCTTGAGTGTTCTTGCACATTGACTACAGAAGCTGAAGTTGGTGGAAATGAAGTTATTCTGTAGTAAGCTGACAGTTTGGGTCCTTGATGTCCAACAATTGAAAGTCCAGAAATGATGCCCTGTCAGAAGAAAGTACATTAAGGAAGTAAAGTGAGAAATCAAGTTAGAGACGGGAAACATCGTTTCCATTGCAGGGTCAGTCGTTCATAATTGTGGAGTGGTTTTGAAAGCTAGTTTTGTCTGTGATGCAGGTAAAGCCAGTTTTGACTGCAAAACAAATTAGTAGAGACTAGATGTCATTACTAATTGACTGCAATCACATGACCTAGATGGAAAAGTCCCAGGCCAAGTTTCTTAGTGGACAAATGTCCCCTTTCCCAATGGCTGTCTCTCCAAACAGGGAAACAACTGAATAAGCCATGAAATGACTTCCAAGATAATGTCTTAGTAATCAGTGTTTAACTACCAACACATAATCAATATTTGCTGCTGAATATATGTGCTTTTTTTTTTTTTTTTTTTTTTTTAGGAGCAATCCTAGGAAGATAGTGAAGGACAGGGAAGCCTGGCATGCTGCAGTTCATGGGGTCGTAAAGCGTGGGACACGACCTAGCGACTGAACAAAGGCAATACATACTTTTAAATAACTTGTAAAAACTTTTAATATTGGCCTCAGAGTTTTAACTTACATATTAGCCTAGGGTGCTTAGTCAATGTAGGAAGTTAATAATAGTTTTGTTCTCCACTATCCTTCATAAGAAGAAAATTATCAGGGCTAACTGAAATGTAGTGCATTAGATTCCTTTGTCTTTTGTGAAGTATAATAATAGGGTTTCTAAGGGCACTTTTATTAGTTTCTGTTTTTTATTTGGAATCATTCAGAAACCAAATTAAAGGAAAATATACCTCAAATTGTGTAAGTATCTGTAATGGTATTGGGGTTTTGTTTATTCAGTGGTATTGAACAGCAAGGTAGCAGCAATATGTTTGACAAATTTCAGTGTATAAAAAAATGAGGCTTTTGTTCTTCATGTTAATACTCTAATGTTATTAATATTCTAATGAGAATAAGTGTGACTAATCATATAACTCTTATGGTATTTGAGATACAGTTTCCAAATAAGACTAAACAGCATTTCTAAACTCTAGGTTTTACTGCAAGACTATTACTATTAATACTATTGGTTGACTTGATGTTATCATGTATATTTCCAGTGTTGAGAATAATTCTGAGTCAATAATAATTTATAATTAATAATTATAAATTAATAATCCAATAAATATTTTTGATTAAGTGAATGAATATATCATGAAGTGGCATCTTTTGAAAATAATGACAGACTTGAATTTGAACTTAAAGATCTTTAACTCATATTTCTAGTATTTCTTCTAAGCTCCTTGCATAGGATTCAAGGCTTACCTAACAGCCAGATGGCTCAAGTGGAAAAGAATCTACCTGCCTTCACAGGAGACATGGGTTTGATCCCTGGATCAGAAGGATCCCCTGAAAGAGGAAATGGCAACCCACTCCAGTATTCTTGCCTGGATAACTCCATGGACAGAGGAGCTTGGCTACGTCTGTGGGGTCATAAGGAGTGGTGTACAACTTAGCGACTGAATACACACACACACACACACACACACACACACAGAGGAGCCTTATACTTTTCAAATAAGTTTTTTCTTATGAAGTTGCTCTTGGTTTTGTCAGCTCTCAAGGGTAACACTGTGTAGTGGGAGGGGTAGTGCTATGTTGGGAAGATCGCAGTTTGTGAGGGAAACAAAGCTGGGTTTTGATCCCAGTTCTGCAATTTATTACCTGTGTTCTCAGGGCAAGATATTGTGTTTTGTCATGTGTAAAAATAAGAATAATCATCTAAATCCTTAAACAACTAGTCACTAGACCTAACATATTGCCTGTTTAATAGCAGGCACTCAAATTACTTAATTAGATGATTTATGAATCATTATTGTTATCAAGCCAGGTTTGTTTTGCCCAATATACAGCAAGCCAAAACACAGAGCTGCCTAGGTTTTCAGGAAAAAGGGCAGCCAAGTAAGGATATCAAGGAGCAAGTCTCAGAACCACCTCTCCAAAGGCAAGGGTTCAGAATATTTATGCATGCATGCTAAGTTGCTTCAGTTGTGTCCAACTCTTTGCGACCCTGTGGACTGTAGCCCACCAGGCTCTTCTGTCCTTGGGATTTCCCAGGCAAGAATACTGGAGCGGGTTGTCATGCCCTTCTCCAGGGGATCTTTCTGACCCAGGGATCAAACCTTTGTCTCCAGCAGCTGCATTGGCAGGCAGGTTCTTTACCACTAGCGCCATCTAGAGGTAGCTATGAAGTAAAGAATAATGAAGCAGGGTTGTCTAAGGCATGGGGAGCCTGGGGACCGAGCTCGGGGAAAGGGGACTGGAAAAAGGTGCAGTTAATTGTTCTACACAGGTGTAACTCAGCTCAGGCCTTTGTTTATTCAAAAATGAAGGCGCTTAGCAGGATCTGAGGGTGGAGTTTTCAGCCCTTAGATGTCAAAATGTCATCCAGTGGACACTCGCACATGCCCAGTTGAAGGGTTTATGTTCCTATACTGTTCAACTCAAGCTAGACACAGCTGATTGCAAGTTCCTAGAAAATGATTCCTAAACATCAGGTGTGATGCCTCTTGGAGTACATGCAAGCCTTCTGTATACCTTGATTAAAGAAAGCAGGTGAAATGGATATGACTAATGATTGCCCACAGTTTTATTATTTTTGAACAAATAGCAAGTGAAAGGCAAATGACTACAAAGTTCTAAACATTTTTCATTTTCTTGTTTTGCCAGATGACGACTTTTTTCATGAACTCCCAGAAACCTTTCCATCTGACCCACCTGAACCTCTGCCACATTTCCTTATTGAGCCTGAAGAAGCTTATATTGTGAAGAATAAGCCTGTGAACCTGTATTGTAAAGCCAGCCCTGCCACCCAGATCTACTTCAAGTGCAATAGTGAATGGGTTCATCAGAAGGACCACATAGTAGATGAGAGAGTAGATGAAACTTCTGGTGAGTTTTCCATTGCATTTGCACTGCTGTTTAGGATTCACTTACTACTTTGATGTGTTGTCATATTGTTCCTTCAGTTATTGAAATTGAAAGTGCAATGATTATCCTTTGGTGAAAAATTTTAAGGCCGTTTGGTTCAGATTTGGTGATATCATTCCCTGTATTGCAAAGGAAAATGTGATGAATAAATCTTGACTTGATTCCTGTTGAACCCCATAGAATTAAGGTATGGTTTATACTTAAGATGGTAAGAGAGCTTTCTTGATAGTCCAGATGGTAAAGAATCTGCCTGCAATGCGGGAGCCCTGGGTTCGATCCCTGGTTTGGGAAGATATCCTGGAGACTGGAATGGCTACCCACTTCAGTATTCTGGCCTGGAGAATTCCACAGACAGAGGAACCTGTGGCCTACAGTCCATGGGGTCACAAAGAGTCAGACACAACTGAGTGACTTTCACTTTTACTTTATACTTAAGAAGAGAAATAATGAGAGTGAATAGACGGAATTATGGTAAGTAAATACCTTAGTGAAAGATGCCTTTGAATTTCACTTGTGTTTTCAAGTCTGGTGTCAGGCCTAAATATCCTGGAACTGAGGAACGTTTTCAATTAAGGATAAGCTGTACTTGTTTACCAACCCACTCCAGTGTTCATGCCTGGAGAATCCTGTGGACAGAGGAGCCTGGTGGGCTGCTGCCCATAGGGTCGCAGAGTCGGACACGACTGGAGCATCTTAGCAGCAGCAGCAGCAGAACTTGTTTACATGATTGTCAAGTGTTAATTCCCATGCATAGTTCCCCTTATATATTTTTAAACAATTTGTAAACACTGTAGATTCAAAATATTTGTATCTTTAACTTATATCTGAAGATGAATCCTAATTACCTAACTCTTCGCTGAAGTTAAATTCAGTGACTGAGAAAAGTGATATTGTGGGTTCCACAAAGGAAAGTGGTGAGTGTAGCCCCCATCTGGGTAGATCTTGATTAGAGTGTATTTGCTTCTCACATTGTTAAAAATCCTGACTTTATTGCTTTCTAAATATCATTATTAATAGCAAAGTACTAAAGCCAAAGAGAGGATAGAGTAGACCTTAATAAACTGTAGGATTTACATTGACTATAAAGGTAACTTTCTTGATAGAAATTTCTTATTCCACAATAGGTAACTTAAGAGAGTTGTGGAAACCCCTAGAGTTATTTCAAACTAGAAAATACATATATTTCTACAGTGGTTCAAGAGTTTTTGCTCTCCAGTAGGGAGAATAACAATCTGAATTTTCACATCTCTTCCAGATTTGTGATTTTTTAAATAATATTAAGACATACATTTTAATAATTAAGACTTTGTTGATCAATATTTCCAAACTAAATTGTGACAAATATGATAAAAGTGGAAGTATTTAAATATCTTCATTTTCTTTCACAAATACTCTATGTAACAAAATGAATACATGTTTTCAAAATTCAATTGTAATTAATTCCTATTTGTATTCAAAGGTTGGTAAATGAGGGGCAAGCAGTGACCAGCATTTGAAGGAAATCTTCATTCAGTGTCTCTAACAATTAAGAGATATTAGATGATTGAACATAGACCTGAGAAGCCTGAGAAGAGGCATCTTTAAAAAAAAGAAAAAGCTTGTGAGACATATATAACACAAACGGTCTTAGAAAATTAGGTGGCAGCTCCACATAATTGTCACTTTGTGTGTCAGTATGCTCACTGCATGCAAGCTGATGACTGTAGAAATAACTGGGTATCCAGCTATATAGTCTCTTCCTTCAGGGAATTGGTCTATTACACCTCTTGGTCTAATTACTCAGTAAATAGCTCCACCAGATGTCTTCAAAATCTCAAGTGAATTGAGTTTTATTTGTTTCAGCCCATTTATTTGTAAAGATTTCAAACACACACATTTTAATAGTAAGAGGAAAAAGAAATAAAATCACAAAACTAAAATGAGAGGCATAAACATACTTAGGCTTGTCTTTACTAGATTAATGAATATGCTTTTATAGGAAGATTATAAATAAAAACAAAATTGCTCTGATACCGAACACATCTAGCAGCCTCATGCTCTCTTGGTTGTGTACGTGTTTATGTGTATTTTTTTAAAAGACAGTTCCTTTTCATAAAGCATTATATTTTTATCTCCACAGAAAATTAATTAATATTGCCTATACCAATGATTAAAAATACATCTTAAAGCAACTATAAATGAAAATATATGATATGTTTTCATTCAAATTCAGGATGGAATAGATTAGAGCCAAGGAAAGATTTGGCAGCCTTAATACTTGCATAGTATTCATATTTGGAATGGAATGCTTTTTTGTTGTTTTTCCTTTTCATCCAAAACAATACAGGATAGCTAGCATCCAGGAGAATGTGTTACTTTTAAATATAGGAAAAAGAGAGAGAGACCCACAGAGACTAGTGTCTTCTGATATTGTTCTTAACATAATTTATGTGTGCATGCTCGGTTGTGTCCTGCTCTCTGTGACCGCGTGGACTGTAGCTCGCCAAGTTCATCGGTCCATGGGATTTCCAAGGCAAGAATACTGGAGTGGGTTGCCATTTCCTCTTCCAGAGGATCTTCCCCATTCAAGGATCAAGCCCAAGTCTCTTGCTTCTCCTGCTTGGTAGGTGAATTCTTTACCATTGAGCCCCCTGGGCGGTCATTTGGTGTTGTTCTTAACATACTAGCCAGTGCAATTAGATAAGATAAATAACTAAATAGTTGAAAACGATCATTTGGACAAATATGATTTTGTAGATCTGGAAAACTTATGCAGTTTCAAAGGAAAAAAATTGAAAACCATTAAGAAAATATAGAAAAGTGGCTGATAAAAGATATACATAACCCATCAACTTTTCTAAGCACAGTCAGTTCAAATTATATTGAACTAAAATATATCATTTACAATAACAATGCAAAAATGTAGATACAAAACTATCAAAAATTTGGAGAATTTTAGAAAGAGTTTAAAATCCACTCAGAGACAAAAAATAGTAATAATAATACAATGCCTTGAATCAAGTGGAAAGACATGTCTTGATCCTAGATAAAAAGACAATAGTTTTAAATGTTTGCTATTTATAAATGAATCCATAAAGTCATCAGCATCGTGTGAAAAATAATTTGTGAAAATAGCTGGAAAAGTTCTGAAATAGCACAATAAAGAGATATCAGCTCTTTTTAACTGTGTCATAAGGCTAAAGAAGTTTGTCTTAGCAGAGAATAAGACACACAGATTAATGGATACAAAATAGAAATCAGGAAATAAACATCTAAGGCATTTTATACTGTGATGGTGGTAATTTCTAAATGCACAAGGTAGGAAGTTGGAAAAGTAAAATATAAATAAGTAAGTAGATAAATAAAGCTTGAGTTCTAGCTCATTCTTTAGAATAAAATAAATTCTAGATGTTAGGGTTAACATCATCATCATTGTTGTTATTGCAGTCATCACCATTATCACTAGGAGAAAATTCTAGCAATTTATTTATTGGTTGTTTGGTTTCAGTGGTGATCAAAGCTTTTCTAATGAAGACAAAATCCAGAAGCCTTATAAGAAACCATTATTTTAGAAAAAATAAAGCATTGTTAAATTTACATAAAGCAAGAAAACCACAAAAACCAAGGAAGAGATATATACTAATCAAAGGGTTAATTTGATTAATATACTACTAGCTCTTAAAATCGGAGAAGGCAATGGCACCCCACTCCAGTACTCTTGCCTGGAAAATCCCATGGACAGAGGAGCCTGGTGGGCTGCAGTCCATGGGTTTGCTAAGAGTAGGACACGACTGAGCAACTTCACTTTCACTTTTCACTTTCCTGCATTGGAGAAGGAAATGGCAACCCACTCCAGTGTTCTTGCCTGGAGAATCCCAGGGACGGGGGAGCCTGGTGAGCTGCCGTCTATGGGGTCGCACAGAGTCAGACACAACTGAAGTGACTTAGCAGCAGCAGCAGCAGCTCTTAAAATATTTTTAAGGGAATGATATGTATACCAATAAAATTGAGCCGAGTTTAAAGATGGAGATGTAGGAAAAGAAATGTAAGTAGTAAAGGCACATCTAAGAAAATGTTGCCAAGATCAGAACAGTTGTGAGAGTACAATGTTGATAACGGAGTGGGATCAGGATATTTCATACTTTGTTGATGAGGTTGCAAATTGACGTAATCTTTTAGAAGACCAATTTGAAAATATCTGTCAACATCTAAATGTATATACCCTTTTATTCAGTAACTACAAATTTAGAAACTATCTAAAAATAAAATTCCTGATGAGCACAAAGGCTTGTATGCAAAGTTATCCATTGCACCCTTGTTGAGGTTAGTATATCAAGGGCAGCTCATCTCTAGGATGGGATACTGCATTGCTTTGTAAAACAATGAGATTTGTAAACATGTGAAGTGGTAGAAAATTCTAAACCAAAATATACAACATTGCATGCAACATGTCTTTATTATGTAAAAAGAGGATGCACATGTATTTGTCTATGCATTAGGATTTTCAGGAGAAACATACAAGCAGTTGACAGCTCAGAATTTGGGGCAGTAAGAGATTTTTTTTTTATTGTTTGATTTTCATTCAATCCTCTGAATCTATTATCTTCATGATAGATAATGAAATCTGAATTTAAAAGGCCCAAACTGCTTTATTGCAGCTCTTTGCCTGTTGTCATAAATCTGCAACCTATACACTACAGGGAGTAGAGAGATTTGTAGTCCTCCTTATTTTAGAGCTCTTTGTTTTTCATCACTTTGCCCTTTCAGAACATTGTGAATGAAATTGAATGGCATGGTTCAAACTTGAGGGGTTTTCCTCTGAAGTTAGTTTCATGTGCAACTTTCGTGCCCAGCTTTTAATTTAATACAGTTTGAGTATTGTTTTGTTATGGGCCTTAGTGATTATTAATATTAGAATACATTGAATTAATGAATATTAGAATACATAGAATTAATGTAAGAATACATTGTCTTGAAATATATTAGATACCAGAGAAATTTTCTAGGCATTTAAAAAATCTAACTGATTCTCAGATGGCAGGACAGAGAGAAGTCATTGCAAACAAGTTTGTTTTTTGTAGGTAGCTCCTCCTTGGAATGGCTTCCCTGGTAGCTCAGTGGTAAAGAACCTGCCTGCCAAGGCAGGAGACGTGGGTTTGGTCTCTGGGTCGGGAAGATACCGTGGAGAAGGAAGTAGAACCCACTCCACTATTCCTGCCTGGAGAATCCCATGGACAGAGAAGCCTGATGGGCTACAGTCCATGGAGTTGCAAAAGAATTGGACACTGCTTAGTGACTCAACGACAGCAAAACTACCTTATAATAATGATACCTGAAACCAGATACCTTGGAAATCAGATATATTGCCTTGTAACTAAGAAAAGCCAACTATATTCAGTAAGATCTCCACCAGAGGTACATTTTAATTGAAAAACTACACACAAAAAAAAAGTTTCTCTCCAACTAAAATTCTTTCTTTTGAATTATAAAGATATTAAATATGCAGAATTGCTCTGAAATATTAAGTAAACGGTTATATATATTCACTGAGCAAAGCTATTCCATAGATAATAAAATGCACTGATTAAAGATCATTCATTACTGTTACTGTTTGCTTTTCCATCATTTAAATCGCATTACATTTCTTACAAATACATAATATAAGAAACAGAAAAGTGGAAAGCAGCATGTATTAGGTGATTTAGAAATTTTGAATGTTGAGAAGCTCTTGATAATACAGTAATAAGCATCTATGTTCCTTCAGGATTCCAAAGAAATCATCTGCTCAAAATTTTATGGATACATTTTTATGAAAAGCTCAGGCTTGTCTGCTTGGGTTTTATTTACTTGAAACCTTTTCAACACTTGTTTCCATGGTACCTAAGATTCACCATTGGAAAGTAAACATTTCACCTCTATGAAGAAACAAGGGAGTTTAAAAAACCTCCATTGGTTTGAAATTTTAGTAAGCCCTAGGTTTTCCCTCTTCATCTATAATTATTCTCTCATTAGCAGAATATTATAAATAGGACCAACATGACAGCATTGCAAAGAAGTTCAAGCTTTATACTGAATGCCATGAATTATGTCTTTAGTCATCACAGCAATCTTATGATATAACTTTGGGATTCTCCTTTTCAAATGAGAAAGCTGAGGCTCAGCAGGATAAAGAAACCAATTTGCCCAGTTGCAGAGCTAAGAGGTGACAGTAAAGATATGAACTCAGTTCAGTTCAGTTCAGTTCAGTCGCTCAGTTGTGTCCGACTCTTTGTGACCCCATTATCGCAACACACCAGACCTCCCTGTCCATCACCAACTCCCGGAGATCACTCAAACTCATGTGTATCAAGGCCATCCAGCCATCTCATCCTCTGCCGTCCCTTTCTCCTCCTGCCCCCAACCCCTTCCAGCATCAGAGTCTTTTCCAATGAGTCAATTCTTCGCATGAGGTGGCCACCGTATTTGAGTTTCAGCCTCAGCATCAGTCCTTCCAATGAACACACAGGACTGGTCTCCTTTAGGATGGACTGGTTGGATCTCCTTGCAGTCCAAGGGACTCTCAAGAGTCTTTTCCAACACCACAGCTCAAAAGCATCAATTCTTCGGCGCTCAGCTTTCTTCACAGTCCAACTCTCACATCCATACATGACCACTGGAAAAACCATAGCCTGGACTAGATGGACCTTTGTTGGCAAAGTAATATCCCTGCTTTTGAATATGCTGACTAGGTTGGTCATAACTTTCCTTCCAGGGAGTAAGTGTCTTTTAATTTCATGGCTGCAATCACCATCTGCAGTGATTTTGGAGCCCCCAAAAAGAAAGTCTGACACTGTTTCCACAGTTTCCCCATCTATTTCCCATGAAGTGATGGGACCAGATGCCATGATCTTTGTTTTCCGAATGTTGAGCTTTAAGCCAACTTTTTCACTCTCCTCTTTCACTTTCATCAAGAGGCTTTCCAGTTCCTCTTCACTTTCTGCCATAAGGGTGGTGTCATCTGCATATCTGGGGTTATTGATATTTCTCCTGACAATCTTGTGCTTCTTCCAGTCCAGCATTTCTCATGATGTACTCTGCATAGAAGTTAAATAAGCAGGGTGACAAGATACAGCCTTGACGTACTCCTTTTCCTATTTGGAACCAGTCCATTGTTCCATGTCCAGTTCTAACTNTTCTTCCAGTCCAGCGTTTCTCATGATGTACTCTGCATAGAAGTTAAATAAGCAGGGTGACAATATACAGCCTTGACGTACTCCTTTTCCTATTTGGAACCAGTCTATTGTTCCATGTCCAGTTCTAACTGTTGCTTCCTGACCTGCATACAGATTTCTCAAGAGGCAGGTCAGGTGGTCTGGTATTCCCATCTCTCTCAGAATTTTCCACAGTTTATTGTGATCCACACAGTCAAAGGCTTTGGCATAATCAATAATTAGCAATATGAAGCATCTATTCATACGCCTATTGGCCATTTGCACTTCTTTGGGGAAAATATGACTAGTATAAAGATAGTATTTAAATACCACAGTTTAGGAGAGTTCACATTTTTCTGAGTGTCTCTCCTTGATGGCATATTTGCATATGAATGTTCACTGCTTTTCCCTCTAGTATTTCTCTAAGCTCAACCGCACGCCCCCTCCATTACCTACCAACCCCATAATGGCATCCATCAAGCATTTCAATAAGGACAGTACACAAAGCAACATCCAGACAAATCTGGCAGGATCAGGCTAAATCTACCCAGGAAGAAAATGTCATTTTCTATTTTCATAATAGACTTTTGAAGAAACTTATCATATTCCTCTCCTTCTTTATGAAAACCTATATTGTAAAGGATAAGCCACTGAGCCAAGACTGATCAATAAATATGCCATGTGGTTCGTCTTAATTCCAGTTTTCTCTGGTTCTAACTTCAAAATAGATTTCCATCTCATTGCACACTATTTTTACAAGAAGAATGATCAACTTTTTACATTTTAGGTTATCATCCAATCTCCTAATCTCTGAAGAAATATGGATACAGTGTCCATGTAACACAGATCTTCCAGGGTCAACCTGATTTCAAATGCTTTTCAGTTGTCATCTTTCGGTCCTGGACTGTGGTTCACCCTGTGTCTGAGAATGCATTCATATTTTTCCCTTTTAACATAAGGAAATACTGGCTCCTTCAATCTGAAAATTTACTATCTCATATTTTCACTGGAATACATTTTTTTAATAGGCTACCCAGAAACAAACTGCCCTTTTCTTATTTATTTATTGGCTGCCCTGGGTCTTAGTTATGGCACGTGGACTTCTCTCTACCTGTGGCACATGGGCAACTAAGCCCACACACCACAAGTACTGCACAGGCTTAGTAGTTGCAGTATGTGCATAGGGCTTAGTTGCCCCATGACATGTGGGATCTTATTTCCCCAACCCATGTCCCCTGCATTGGAAGGCGGACTCTCAACTACTGAACCACCAGGGAAGTCCCATGGAAAAGATTTGATTCAGTTAACCTGAATCCTTCTCAAATTTTCCCACACTCCCAGTTCTGCTTTTCCTTCTAATCCCTAAGGGCCTACATCCATTTCTATTATATCACATTTCTATTATCTACCTAAAGGATTATTTATTATGTTAATATTATTGTGATGATAATATTATCAGAATCTAATATATTGCCATATATGATTACATTATTGTATATTATTGCAATAGTTGCTTGCTTTGCTATTTCACGTGTAGGTGTTAGTTTGCTTAGTCATCTCCAACTCTGTGCAACCCCGTGGACTGTAGCCCTCCAGGCTCCTCTGTCCATGGAATTCTCCAGGCAAGAATTACTAGAGTGGGTTGCCATGCCCTCCTCCAGGGGATCTTCCCAATCTAGGAATCAAATCTAGGTCTCCTGCATTGCAGGCAGATTCTTTACCATCTGAGCCACCAGGGAAGCCCACTGTTGCCCATCCATGTACATTTATACGTATCTGTCTTTTTTATATGGCTTCCCTAGGTGGCTCAGTGGTAAAGAAACCACCTGCCAATGTAGCAGACTCAAACTCAATCCCTGGGTTGGGGAGATCCATTGGAGAAGGAAATGGCAACCCACTCCAGTATTCTTGCCCGGGAAATCCAACCGACAGAGGAGCCTGGTGTGCTACAGTCCATGGGGTTGCAAAAGAGTTAGACATGACAGCAACTAAAACAACAAGAATCTTTTTATATATTTATTACTCATTCACTTACCTCTTTGCTTACTTATTTATTTGGCTGTGCTGGATCTTAGTTGTGGCATGTGAACTCTTAGTTGCAGCGTATGGGATCTAGTTTCCTGACCAGAGATGGAACCCAGGCCCCCTGCATTGGGAGCACTCATCTTAGCCACTGGACCACCAGGGAAGTCCCATATGCATCTGTCTTGCCCAGATCATTATTTTTTTGAAAACAGGGACCCATGGCATTTACTTTTATATCTATATGCATGACACAATAAGTTCCCTGACCAGAGATGGAACCCAGGCCCCCTGCATTGGGAGCACTCATCTTAGCCACTGGACCACCAGGGAAGTCCCATATGCATCTGTCTTGCCCAGATCATTATTTTTTTGAAAACAGGGACCCATGGCATTTACTTTTATATCTATATGCATGACACAATGTATGTTCAATTACCATATATTTTAAGTTAACAAAAGTAAGTAAATACAGTTTGCTCATAATTAAGTACAGAAGTGGGATTTCTGGGCACTTTGGGTCTATTTATGATGTATCACCCAGGCAACAAAAGTGGCTTGGTGTGGATGGGAGGTAGAAAGGGGATCGTGCTAATGGGGAGGTGAAAGGGAGCCAGCGACAAATGCGACCTCCTTCCAGTTTTGTCTAAAGTCATCTTGTCCGCAGCAATCACTTGAGGGCTCAATTTAATAGTGAGAAGGGAGGTCAAGGGCCGAGGGCAGACTTAGTGGAACTAGAAATTAAATAAGTTCTGCAGTTGGAGAATGAAGAGTAAATGCCCTGCTGCTACACTCCAAGAACGTCCTCAAGAAAAAGACGTTCCATTAATTTGGAGAGCCAGAAATATGGTTCAAAAGAGAGATTGTTTCCCCACTCTATAAAAAGCTAACTGCCAGACGCTCTTGTCGGCCGATCCTGTGAGATGTGATCGTGGAATATGGCTTTTTTCAATGCAAGTGTTTTCCCTTTCACGAGGGAACTGAGGCCTTTAAATGGAATACTCAGCAAATAAAATCAGGTAAAATTTCAAGAGTACTCAAAAAGACTTAATTTTATTTTTATCCTCTAGAAGAGGTGATCCAGAGGAAGAGGAAATTCTCTTGAATGCTGAGAGAGAGAGTTTGGATCTGAGCCCTCAAACTCCAGTCACTTCCTATAGCATCCACATCCACCAACCCAATTTATTTTCTACCAAAACAGGCAAAACTCACCCTCCCAAAGTTAGATTTTTCCAGAGTTGGAGAGAGGTCTACAGTTTGCATATTTCTTGACTCATTTGAGAAATCCGGATGCTTCCTCCCCCAGGTTCCGATTTTTGATCTGTGAATTTTATTTTTGCCTTGGTTGACAAAAGATAGTATATCCCTTCTTGGCTTTCTGCAACCCTCAACTTAGTCACCAGAAAGCAGATGGCTAGAAACATGTGATCAAACTTTTTTTAAATGATTTTATTTTTGTAAAGTCAATATATCAATACATGAAAGCAGGCAGTCTGATAGCCTAAAATAACAAGCATGACAAAAATTTCTGATGTTTGAAGTGAAAACTTTGCTCTTGTGTTTTCTCTCAGCTGCTCCTTGCAGGCTGTAAAAGTTCCCCTTCCTTTGTTCGCAAAGTTCATTAACCAGGGGCATAAATGCTTTGGATCCTGCTCTCATATAAACAAATGGCGCTGGCAGTTTGATGTGCACAGAATTATGGACTGGGGCTTTGTGACTCAACACGTAGCCACTGCTATGTTCTTGTTTCCTTTAAAGGAACTATGAACAGCTATTCCTGGTTATCCAAGTTCTTCCTGATGCCGTTATCCACTCAGCTTAATTAAGTCCTGTGTTGATATAAATAAGGTTCTGGTTTAACTGAGCTCAGCAAAAGAAAAAGTGTGTTTGTTAAAGTTCTTTGGTTGCAAACAAGAGAAATAAAATCAGATGAGCTCAAGTTCACAGAGGAGAGGGCTTTGAGACAGTGTGCAGAGTCTCAAAGGCCTGGAGACTGCGAGACACACAGCCTCAGGAGAGAAAGAACTCGGCATGACAAGCCTAGGAGGACACATTCAGTAAAGATACTTCTACATTCTCTCCCCAAAGCTGCTTCATCTGCTTCCTGGAACCTGAGGGTTCAGCCAAGAAACAGACTCATCTTTCAATTTCAGCCCCAGATGCCCAGAAGACTGACAGGTGTAGAGCTGGTATGTGGCGTTGGTTCAGATAGCACAGCCAGAGATGAACTTACACAGAAAGACTATGGTGGCTGGAGAACCAGCTGTTAAGATGAGAGTTGTTTCTGGGAAAATGGGGAGTTGTTGCCTCATTAGCTGATCAAATATCCCCAGAAGAGTCCACCAAAGAACAGCATCTTCCCTGATGGCTCAGTTGGCAAAGAATCTGCCTACAATGCAGGAGACCCAGGTTTAATCCCTGGGTTGGGAAGATCCCCTGGAGAAGGAAATGGGAACTCACTCCAGTACTCTTGTCTGGGAAATCCCATGGACAGAGGAGCCTGGTGGGCTGCAGTCCATGGGATCTCAAGAGCTGGACAAGATTTAGTGACTAAACGACCATATATTTATACCAAAATATTTAAACACTCTGTGATTCCATAGAAGGTGTGTGATAGCAAGTTTGGCAGTTGGGGTGGATAATGAGAAATTCTTTAGGCCATTGTTTCATATTCTTCAAGAGAATGACCACCATTTCCAGCTTGCCATAGGAAAGTAATACTGATTTTGGACAACATTCTAGTTCCTCTTAAACCTTATTTTCTTTTTATTATTATTTCAAAACTTTAAAAAATGTTTATTTATTATTTGGCTTACCAAGTCTTAGTTGTGGTATGTGGGCTGTTAGCTGAGGCATGAGGGATCTAGTTCCCTGATTAGGGATTGAACCCAGGCTCCCTGCTTTGGGAGCATGGAGTCTGGACCCAGTGGAGCACCAAGGAAATCCCGAACCTTATTTTCATAATGTAAATATGTTTGCTTTTTAGTTAGAAATGTTGTGATTTCCCACCATGTCAAACAAATCCTTATCTTAATAGAAGAACCAAAATCCACTTAAAGGCTAACATATATGACTTATGAAAGTGTAAGCAAGAGAATGACCACCGTTTCCAGTTTGTCACAGGAAAGTAATAGCGATTTTGGACAACATTCTAGTTCCTCTTAAACCTTATTTTCTTTTTATTTTTATTTCAAAACTTTAAAAAATGTTTGTTTATTATTTGGCTGCACCAAGTCTTAGTTGTGGTATGTGGGCTGTTAGCTGAGGCATGAGGGATCTAGTTCCCTGATTAGGGATTGAACCCAGGCTCCCTGCTTTGGGAGCATGGAGTCTGGACCCAGTGGAGCACCAAGGAAATCCCGAACCTTATTTTCATAATGTAAATATGTTTGCTTTTTAGTTAGAAATGTTGTGATTTCCCACCATGTCAAACAAATCCTTATCTTAATAGAAGTACCAAAATCCACTTAAAGGCTAACATATATGACTTATGAAAGTGTACTGTTGGATTTTTATCAACAGTACAGATTTTTATTTTTATTCCCTTCAAATTCCTAAGAACTGATGCATGATCAGTGGATCTCAGTTTATAAATGTAGTAAAGGTCATATTTTTAAGATATTTTCCCCCAGTCATTCTCTTTTCCCTAAGTCCCTTCCTCTTTAGGCAGTTAGGCTGTTTTGAACTCCCTGCCTCTAGCAGAGACACACCCCTGGTGGACAGCTGAAACATGGCCTTTTCCTGGCTTATACCAAAATCCACTTAAAGGCTAACATATATGACTTATGAAAGTGTACTGTTGGATTTTTATCAATATTCCCTTCAAATTCCTAAGAACTGATGCATGATCAGTGGATCTCAGTTTGTAAATGTAGTAAAGGTCATATTTTAAGATATTTTCCCCCAGTCATTCTCTTTTCCCTAAATCCCTTCCTCTTTAGGCAGTTAGGCTGTTTTGAACTCCCTGCCTCTAGCAGAGACACACCCCTGGTGGACAGCTGAAACATGGCCTTTTCCCAGCTTGGGTTTCCAAAGTCCTTTGCCCTGTTACGTGGCAGGAGAGGACAGAGAGCCCACCCTCAGAGGAGATAGAGAAATTCCATGGTTGAGAATAGAACTGAGTTGAGGGAAGGTTGCTGAGTAGACTATAGTTTCTTCAGAGTTGGGAAAGACTGCTTGATAGGCTGAAAGGAAGAAATTCGGGGACTAATCAAATATTTGGAAAATGGCAAGTCTTCAAGACTGTGGCTTTGTATGGTTTTTCCAGGGCCCCCAGTGGGCAGCAAACTTAAGGTCGATTTGAAGGACCAACGGGCGGCTACCTGGTCTCTGCTGACCACGTGACCGTATTGGCACAATCTGTCTACAGACAGCTGGAAGGGACTAATTAAATATTTGGAAAATAGCAAGTCTTCAAGATTGTGGCTTTGTATGGTTTTTCCAGGGCCCCCAGTGGGCAGCAAACTTAAGGTCGATTTGAAGGACCAATGGGTGGCTACCTGGTCTCTGCTGACCACGTGACCGTATTGGCACAATCTGTCTACAGACAGCTGGGGTGAGTCTTGTGCATTTGGGCTCTCCTGTCCTCATGAAGCCCACTGTGGCACAGAAGCAGCTAAATGATTCTCACGCGAAGCAAGCCATAGATGTGACCTCCTGGTAGTCACTGGCAGGGACTGACGTCAGAGACAGACGAACACTTCAGTGGGAGTCTGTACAGAAAGATGCCTCAAAGACCAGATGCTCTCCAGATGCTGTTTTGATAGCATTTACATAACACCCCCACCCCAGGATCTAAATTTGATTGTGAAAAAGATAGAGACAGATAATTCTGAATTCAAGGAGGTCAAGTTTCAGCCTCTTGAATGGAGCTCCAAATAGAATGAAGTCACATTAGAGAAAATATAATTTATTTCAACATTTGGATTTCTGAACTGAGATATACATCCACTAAATAAATATACAGAAAAACAAGAAAACTTGAGAAACAATTTTATCAGACCTCCTAGAATGTCATTCAATGCCATTCAGGATAATGGTAGATTTTCTTATTTTCCAGCCAAGTATCCACTTTCTCTTCCTCACCTCTGTGGAGCTCCTCTGGTCCTGATGATAGGCTTGGATAAAGGAATGTTGACAGACGTGATACAAGTAGAGGCAGAGACATGTAAAAATATTAGTGCAGAGTTTGGCTCGATCTCCTGGGCTTTTGACTTTCATCATGAAAAGAACATGTGCCAGATAGCACTTATCCCAGGATGGGGAAATGCTCAGAGCAGACCAGGATCCAAGTATAAAGCAGTCATCCCTGCTAAACCCCAGTTCATGAATGAGAAATAAATGTTTATTGTGGTAAGCCACTGAGATCTTTGGAATGTTTGTTATACAGCTTATTATGGTAATAGCTGGCTAATACACATAAAAATCTCTATGTGTCACCAACCAGGGTTTTTGGCCTTCTTCATCAATAAAAATTGCTCTCTCACTCCCCAAGGTGGGGCAGTCTTGTTCCTTACATAGGGTGAGGGTAGGTGTGTGCCCAGGGGTTGGGCTGGAGGGGTGGCTTAGGTGGTCTGCCCACCCCTCTGGTGGTGGTGTGTGCAGGGGGCATGCATAGTCCTCTTGTTTGGATCCCCAAAGCCCTGTTTTTGTCCTAGGCTCCTCAGAAGTGGAGGCTGAGGTTTTTGGTCTCTGTATCCTTTGCGTCCAGAATTTGCTCCAGTGAATTTGCCCCAAGGGCACATGCACACAGTTATTTTTAGTCCGATACAGTTTCTTTGTATTTTGTTGCTGGAGGAGAAGTGTGTCCAGGTACAAGCACTGCAGCAAAGGGTCCCAGTCCCAGCCTGTCTCACTAGGAGTTCAGCAGCTGCTCCGATGACATAACTGAATCCTAAGGCCTTTGGGCTCAGAAATAGGTGTCCAGTGATTCCTTCTCTAACATTCTGCCATTATGGCTGCTAAGCTGGGTATCAGTGAGTGACTCTACCCAGCTTCTCTCCCTTCTTTGGGGAAATTTTCCCTCTTTCTCTTGAAGGTCTGTTTTTTCTCTTGTGGAAACCATGAAGACTGTCAACCACAATACACAGCCCCCTAGCCACACTGATTTGTCCAGTGACGGTTTTGTGACCTCAGCAGACCAATCAGAGCCTCTCCCTAAAATGTTTTAGTGGTAGAGCTACCATATCCCCTCTCCCTCCAATGATGATGCCCATTGAAAAATAGAGAAAATAAAACACACAAGACACAGTGGAAACAAGCTTACAAGACAAAAAGAAAAATTTCTGGTTGGGATCAATTCTTGCTTCTCATCCTACCTAACCACATACCCAATCTTCATGGCTGTATCAGCCAATAAATTTCTCCTTTTTGCCTAAGCAAGTTCAGGAAGGGTTTCTGTCCCCTGAGACCAAGAATTTGATCAATAATTTTCTGCTTTTGCTTCTACTGCTGCAGCCATTGTCAGCTGACTCCCTTCTCTTCCTGTAACAGCATCCGCACTCAGAGGCATCTCTTTATTACATCCCTGCTTCCAAGCTGCCCTCCTCTTGCTGTATGTCTCTGGGTGTCCCGTCCTTTAACATCCTCAGACTAGCCAGTCATGAACCAGGACAGATCCAGGCCACCTGGGAGACTGCTAACTTTTGGCCATCTTTGAACCTGGACCCCATCAATAGTCCAATCCGATGTGGCCTAGATGGTGGGGGTGTGTGATACAAAGTATGATGTCTCATGAGTGAAGGCCTCTGCAGAAAAGGACTGTGGACTCTGAGGGTAACCAGGAGGAAACAGCATAACCAGCCAGCACCTTTCATGGTCTGTCACCTCGCTGCTTTTATTGGTCCACAGCATTGCTTTCTGTCTATTGCACAGACAATGGAGTGTTCACTGAAAATGAAAATAGAAACAGGTTTCTAATTAGAGGATATTATAGAATGGGTATATTTGGAGGAAATTAATTGGTTGCAAGTTTCAACGATGCAACTAAGAAGAAAAACTAGTTTTTAGTTTCCAACGCCTCCATTTTCTCAAAGGTCTTCCTGGTAACAAATTCGCCATCTGAGAGTTCTCAGTGTTTTCTTCTGAATAAAAAATAAAAGGTCAGAGATCAGATCATTCATTCATTTATTCAATTAACAAGCTAATTAATTAGTATTTTTCTTGAAGTATAGTTGATTTACAATGTTGCATTAGTTTTACATGTATAGCAAAGTGATTCAGATATACATATGCTGCTGCTAAGTCGCTTCAGTCGTGTCCGACTCAGTGTGACCCCATAGACGGCAGCCCACCAGGCTCCCCCGTCCCTGGGATTCTCCAGGCAAGAACACGGGAGTGGGTTGCCATTTCCTTCTCCAATGCATGAAAATGAAAAGTGAAAGTGAAGTCGCTCAGTCGTGTCCGACTCCGCGACCCCACGGACTGCAGCCTACCAGGTTCCTCCGTCCATGGGATTTTCCAGGCAAGAGTACTGGAGTGGGGTGCCATTGCCTTCTCCAAGTATATATATATATATTTAGATTCTTCATCCTTATAGATTGATACAAAATACTCAGTATAGTTCCATGTGCTATACAGTTAATTTAGTATTGAAGCCCAATTCACCTTGTTTTTTTAAACTGTTTTCAGTTAATTCCACCAAATTTGTCAGTAGTTATTTAGCTAATCATATCTTTTCTCCTCTACTGTTTTGTGTTGAAAATGCCAAACACAGAAAAGTCGCAAGGATAATCAAACACACACCTAAGTTTACTCTCCCTTTAGGTTGACCAGTTAACTTTGTTCCAATATTCCAATTCTTTTTTTTTTTTTTCTTTGCACCATGTGGCGTGCAGGATTTTAGCTCCCTGACCAGGGATAGAACCTGTGCACCCAGCAGTGGAAGCTCAGAGTCCTAACCACTGGACCACCAGGGAATTCCCTCCAATATTCCAACTCTTGATTAGAATATTACTTAGACAATATCAGTGAAAGTGAAAAATATCAGACTGAATCATCAAAATGAAAAAGACAAAGCAAAGCCCCAGAGGAGCTCCGAGTCTAGTCAGCATTTCCAAACAGCAAAAGCAGTTCTAGTCACAGACTGCAGGAGGAATCTCTGATTCAACGGGTCTGTAGTGGATGGAGCCCAAGGAACTGAATTGATAATAAACTCAGCAGGCGACTCTGCTATAAAAGCAGGCCTGGGCCCACTGGGGTAGTAGAAGAGAGAATGAACAAAGAGAGAGGTGTGATGTGATTGGCTGAATTCAAGATGCAAGGAAGTTCTGTGAAAACGGAGGATGTAGCAGGACTGGAGGGTTCAAGTGGGGCTAATTGGTGGCTAATTGAAATTTCCCAAACGGAGCCGAGTATGAGGGTAAGACGACTGTCCTCAGGCCCAGCTTTAGAAACCTCTGCTTGTCCACTCCAGTAACCTCCCCCTGCAGACAGTGTCATAAAGGGTGTGCACTCGGGACTTCCTTTCCCACAGCAATTAGAAATTTCTAGATCATGGAGCAAGAGGCTTTCTCATTTGCAGAAAGGGGTGAGTGTGTTTACCAATTCATTTCATGAGTTGCGGTACGAATCAAAGCAAAGAAAGCTTATGAGCATCCTTTGTTGTCTGGCAAGAGATGCAGACACTGCAAATAATTATGACCACCCTCAGTCGGTCTATCCACCTCACGTGTGCACCATCCACAAAGGCTGGTGCTCCTCCCCACCGCAGCTTTGTTTCGGAAGGTGTGAGAAAGCGGAGAGTACACGTGAGGTTTGTATTAGCCTGCCTCTGGTGCTTTGTTGTTGTCTTATTGGGGCTGCTTCAGGGCTCAGCAGCTGCACGTGGCCTCTTCCTTGCAGCACGGGCCCTGTAGCTGCACTGCACAGGTTGCCCCGCAGTGGGTGGCATCTTAGAAGGTTCCCAGCCAGGGACTGAACGTGAGTTCCCTGCAGTGGCAGGTGGATTCTTAACCACTGGACCACCAAGGAAGTCCCTTAAGTCCCTTATGGCAGCTAATAGTCGTGCCATAAACTTTCATTGACTAATTCATGGCTAGGCTTCTCCCCATTTCATCAATATCCCCCGGAGATGAAATGGACTTTGTTTGACATATTTCTGGTCTTAGACCATTTCCCCTCCTGAATATAGGATCTCATAGTAACAAGGAGATATTGATTCTTGCTCAAGGAAGATATAACACCGCCCTGAGTGACACAACCCGAGGTGGGTTGTCTGAAATTCCCTTATTCATATGTAGAGGGCTAGAGCTCCTGGGAAAACCATTGATTTGCCGATGGGATTATCTCATCGTCTCGTTTCCTAGTTCCTCACGTCCATCCATGTGAATAGAATCATCAGATTCGGTTGGGTTATTTTCTCGATCTGGGCAATCTCTTCCTGGTGACAGTTGCTGCGGCTGTGTCCTGCCCCACAGTGTCTCAGAGGAAGCCTGTCATCAGGCAGCCTGTGTGGGCTCTCTAACTGGCTAGCTTGACTTTTTCTGTTTCTTGTTAAGTATCCTCAGAAGGGTGACACACGTTGGGAGCCTGCTGTGTGTAATTAAGAGATAATTGCAGTTGTCTCGGCATTTTGTGCCGCTACCCCATTAGCTTATTTGCAAGTAATGCCTAACTAAATATGCTTAGGATGACGGTTTCAAAAATAAATCAAGAATACATTTTGGGGGAAGGAGAGGGATGGGCTGGGGTTGGTAGACACAAACTGACATTTAGCATGCACAGACAACAAAGACCTACCGTATAGCACAGGGAACTATATTCAACATCCTAGGATAAACCATAATGGAAAAGAATATGAAAAAGAATGTACCAAAAAATACATTTTGAAGGATGAAATGTGTGATCATTGGAAAGAGCACTTTACCATGTTTTGCAAAGATGGGCTACATTCTAGCCTGATGTTTTTAAATGAAGCTCGAAGTTTTTAAATGAAGCCAGCCTGCTTGGGTTTCCAAGAGCCCTTATCACATATTTTGTCCTATTGTGTACAGCCTGGAAGATTGTCTTTCTATCATAACTTTCCTCCTGAGGAGATATATAACATAATCTTTGCACAACTGGATCTGATTAAATGCATCACAGGACAGTGAATAATGATTCCCAATGAATTTTGGAGCAAACCTATTCAATTTCATTAATATTAGCTGGACGAAGAAATTGTCTGATATTATCCTGGGTGTGACTTTTCACTCTTCTACTATATGATGAATGCTAGTGAGTAATTCATGGGTGAAAAAAATTCCTAAAATAATATGCAGAAAACTATTCATCTCACCAAAGAGTGGGCAGATGATAAATCAAAGAATAAAGGCCAGAATTTGGAAGGTTGCTAAGAGCAAAATAATGCACATACTTTTTGTTTCATCATTGTTTTCTACACTGGATTCTCCACCATTTATGTTTGGTTTGGACTCCTCCAATAAAGTTTAGAAAGGTCTGCAGCCAGTTCTAAAGGCTAAGTCTGGGAACTTCCCTGGTGGTCCAGTGGCTAAGACTCTGAGCTCCCAATGCAGGGGCCCTGGGGTCGATCCCTGGCCAAGGAACTAGATCCCTCATGCTGCAACTAAAGATCCTGCATGCCACAACCAAGACCTGGCAAAGCTAAATTTAAAAAAAGAAAAAATATTTTTTAAAATGCTAAGACTGAGCTGTACATGCAAAGATAGACCTTCAGTGTACATTTGGTGAAATAGTCTTATTGTCTATGGAAATACACAGAGATGTTACAATCAATCCACTTAGTCCCCAACATGAGTGGAGGAATGCGAAAAACTGCCATGTCACCTGAGAAGAAATTCAGTTTGCTTTGAACACAATTGCATAACCTTACCACCCCCTAACAGTGCTCATCTGAGGAAGATGCTGTTTTTTTTAGCCTTTAGGGATGACTCAAAGAGGACTGATGGCACTTACCTTTCACTAAATGCAGAACTTGATTTGCTCTTTTGCAATAATTATATCCCTTCACTAGGGTAATGGTTACCATAAATAGCATAATCTTAGAACTGTCATTATTATCAAATATTTATCGAGTCTTCCTTCCCTGCATGTGTAGATGGTAGAGATTTATAGAGTTGATTAGAAACAGCCAGTGTTCTCAATAGTTCATAAGAGATAATTTAGAAGAATGGAAAAGGCACAGTTCTCTTGAAGCTAGGAATGGCCTGGTCTCTTCTGTGGGTCTCCTCTCTCGCTGTCCTTCTGGAGCATCCTGTCCTAAATGTATGCTCCCAAAGGTCAGTGCCTGAGACAAGATTTGCGGTACAAGCCGTTTATTCGGGAGGCAATCACAGAAGCACAGCGAGAGGTGGGAAGTGAGGCAGTAAAAGGAGGAAAGCCAGTGAAGGGTCTGCTCACAAGGATGTGACTGCTGCAGGCAGCCGAGTTTCAGTCCTTCTGGGGAACCCCTGGTGCCTGCACAGCACACGTCGCAGACCTGCCCCTTCTCCCAAAGGGGTAAAGAGATGTGGACATTCATCCTCCAGCTCCTGTCCCTGTGGGGGCGAAGGTGGCTATCGGGGCGCCCGCCTCACCAGGCCCCACACATGCCCCTGGCAGAGAGATGCAGGCAAGGGGGAACTTTGTGAGAGTAGAGGGATTCTCCACGGGCGGCAGACCACCTCTGCGGGAGGGGAAGGGGCAGGGGGATGGGGGAAGTGAGTGGGCCGTTTAGGACACCTGCCACACCTCCTTTTCTCATTTGGGTAAAAGTTAGTTCTGGACCAAAACCATCATCAGGATACCAAAGATTTGAGACATTCTGACATTATCTGAAGGCACCCTATACTTCTCTTGTACTAAAAACTATGCTGTATCTACTTGAGTCCTGAATAACCTTTCCTGATGTTGAATAGCCTAAAAATTAGTACTCATAGCTGGATTTTTTTTTTTTTTTATCACAAGTGTGGTACATTGGCATTTTTCTTGCTGGCATTTTTTTCTGATAGGACAATGGCTACCTAAGAAATGTTCACCTTAGAGACTTCCCTGGTGGTCCAGTGGTTAAGAAGCTGCCTTGCAATGCATGGGACCCAAGTTCCATCCCTGGTCGGGGAACTAAGATCCCACATCCTGTGGGGCAACTACTGAACCTGTGCACTCTGGAGCATGTGTACCAAAGCTAGAGAGAGAAGCCCCCTGTACCATGATGAAGAGCCCCCTCAACCCAGTGAAGAGCCTGTGTGCTGCAACCAAGACCCAATGCAGCCAAATATTTTTTTAAAAAAGAGAAAAAAAGAAATTTCCATCTTAAAAAGACAATTATCTCAAAAGAATCAAAGTGAAATCTGTACTAACCAAAATAGTAGACACTTCAGTGTCACCAGGCAAGTACATATTATATTTCTGAGGTTATAGTCATGCCAAAAAGGTTCAGTTAAATTCTATTTTAAAGGACTGACTTCAATAAGATGTATCTTTAGAGGTTGTCTTCATGTCAGGGAAGAGCCAGATTGAAGGTTCCCCCGATTTCTTAAAAGGTTGTGTGGGTGACCTAAAGATACAGTGCATCTTAAGTGGGCAGAGGCTAGGCAGGGCGGAGGCATGCCCAACCAACATGCATAAACACATCCTTCTGAAAATGAGCTGAAGCAAGGGCATTAAGCAAATAAGCACAAGCAAACATAGATGGTGGCCTTTTACAGACACTTAAGAGGAGAGACTGAGTCAGAGCAGGTGGAAGAGGCAGAAGGGAGATCAGACAAATCAAGACAGTGCTGTTTTAGCACACAGGCTTCCAGCAAGAAACCCAGGGCACACTGAAGCAGAAATGTGGAGAGAGTTTAAGATATATATTATTTACATAAGTGTGGGCAGGTAAAGGGAAACCACCACTGGGTGGTGTAATATTCAGGGCCAGCGACGGCAGGGAGGAGGTTCAGAATCCAGGGGCACAGGGAGTGAGATGTTACCAGAGATCAGAGGGGAGAAGGCCCCGTGGTGGGAGCCGTGTAGGTGTCCGCACTGCTGACCACAGAAAGGAGGCCAGGGAAACACACCCCAGCCTCCCCGCCTGCACTCACCGGCGGACAACCCCGGCTAGAAGGCAGAGCGCAGGGACCGCGGGGATGTCAGCCAGCCAGGTTGGCCACCAGGAGCAAAGGGCACGTGGAGAGCGGGTTCGGGGGACGGGAGGAGCTATCCAGTGCCACTCGCATACAAAAGGACCCGGCTCGGTTCCTGTGCCCGGCAAATAACAGAGATCACCCCTGAGTTGTCTGCAATAGTCCTGACGCTGACTTGAGGGAAGGCAAGTACAAGGTCACCGTCTCAGTAGGCAGTCAAGTGTCCCCTAATACCGGGTGTGAGAGAAAGGTGGCCGAGTCTAAAGCGTCAGGATGCCATTTATAACCCTAAAGAGGATGTGTAGCTCCCGAGTCCCATTAATGCATGACAGATTCAGAGAGAAGAGTCCTCATAATCATAAATCAGCCGCATCCCCCGACACGCCTAGACTTTCGTAGCATTTGACCTTGTGCTTCAGAAGCTTTAGGGGTCTCCGTGGTGCTCCCACACATAATTGCATTAGCCTGGTAGCCCCTGCTCACCATGCCCTCGGGGAAAGGAATGAAGTTCTGAATACGCCTCAAGTTGAATACATTTTTTTTAATGCTTGTAAGTGAAGGACACCCAGAGTGCTCCCATTTCCGGAACCTGGCCTCGTGGCCTCGTCAGCATCAGTGAGAAGACGGGCAACAGCGGACTCTCGGGAGCTCTCCTCGTCGCTGTGTTTTGTAGCAACTTTTCTCTGAGCCTTTTCAGAATATCCTATGCGCATGCGCTTTGAGACCCGGGGAAAACTTGGGACTGTGAAGGCAATTTCCCTTGCTTGAGAGGAACTCTCTGTTAGATAAGAAATTGAGCACTCCTCTCTCCTCAGCCATATGGTGCTGTGGTATAATTTAAATTCAAAAATCCAGATTTCATAGCCTGAGAATTGCAGTTGGTAGACACTCCTAATCACTTTACTGATATAAGTAAGGACAGAGACGCATAATAATTTAAGTGAAAACCGTGCTTTCAGAATCTGATAGAAAAAACCTCCAAACCTAATGTTTTGGATTGACTGCTTCAAAGGAAAGACCCAGAAAAAGAGATGCCAAGGGAACAGGCTGGGCAAATTGATTCTACTAGCAAAGTTAGTTTCGGAGAAGGCAATGGCAACCCACTCCAGTACTCTTGCCTGGAGAATCCCATGGACAGAGGAGCCTGGTGGGCTACAGTCCATGGAGTCGATAAGAGTCGGACACGACTGAGTGACTTCACTTTCACTTTCATGCACTGGAGAAGGAAATGGCAACCCACTCGTGTTCTTGCCTGGAGAATCCCAGGGACGGGGGAGCCTGGTGGGCTGCCGTCTATGGGGTCACACAGAGAGCGGACACGACTGAAGCGACTTAGCAGCAGCAGCAAAGTTAGTTTAAAAAAAAAAAGGCTGGATTGCTAACCAACTAACGAAATCCTTTAAAACAAGATCTATTATGGCAGGGTTCTCAGATCAACAAAAAGCAATCCTTAAGCTCTAATTCTCACAGATGCTATTAATGTTAATAAAAGTCAGAATTGAGGAAGAGGACGTGGGTATGCAGCCAAGATATTGGACAGAGGAGTTTTTACTAAAAAGGGAAAGAATTCCAAGGAACATTTGCTAAAAGTAAGTAAAAATACCTAGAATAGGTTGAGCTGAGATTTACAGCTTATGAGTCTTAGTAGAGATTTACAAGCCAACATATTTTTAAATTTTTAATCCAATCTCAAAAAAGGCAAGTTCTAAGAAACATCAGCAGCTCCCTCTCCTTTAGGCTGAAAGGAAATAGAGCATGGAGATCCATAATTTGACCCTTAGGAGACAAAAGGGAAAATTCAGTTGCCTTTCTGAGTAACTGTGAGGGGAATGGAGAGCTTGAGAGAACAAAGAAATAAAGGTGATCTTATATGCTGTTTGGGGGAAATCCTCCTTTCTGGACCAGTCGAGATTGTTTTCAGTTAAAAAAGAGAATGAGAAAGAAGGAAGAAAAACAGAAATGAAGGAATGAAGAAGCAAGGGAATAAGGAAAGAAGGGAGAGTTATTAGCTTAAGTAGCAGGGGTATTTTGGCTTCAGGTACAGCTTGATCCAGGGATCCAAAGCTATCACTGGGACAAGATTGATTTAGTCTCATCTTTCAACTCTGCGCCTTCAGAGCAGACTCTATTTACAGTCAGTCTCTCCATTGGCGGAGGGAGCAGCAGAGAAAGCTCATTGTCCACCCACAGCTGTTTCCCCTTTGCTTTCTTTATCGTAAAACCTCTCACCTGTGGCTGCGAACAGCCTCCTGAGGTAAAGACCATATTTCCATGCCTCTGCTGCAGTTAAGCATGGTAGTGTGGCCAATGGCATACAAGTGGAAGAAGCGTCATGAGCAATTTTCAGAAAGTTGTCCTTGAAGGATCCCTCTTCACCATCTCCCTTTTCCCTACAGCCTGAAAACTCAAGCATCTGTCTGGAACCATCCGTGTTACCGAGAACGACAGAGCAAGAGAGAAACCACGCTCTGCTGGCCATGGAGCCACCACACAGCCTCCCTGAACTGCTTACTGCAGACTTCATTCACGTAAGAAAAAATACACCTGTATCTTATTTAAGTTATTGTAAATGTGAGGTTTCTGTCTCTGAGCAAAACGTAATATTAATTAACATGCATGGCAGAATGCTTACCACAGATCCAGGCTTATCTCCCGTGGGGTAAAGCTCTGCAGGATACTCTGCAGGATACTGCCTCTTCCTCGAAAGCTCTAAGAAGATGCAACTGAGCATCTCCATGGCTCTGATCAGGATGGGCCAATTCCTGAGCTGATCGCTGAGACCCAGGGCTCTGAAAGGTTTCGCAACCATACCCGCCACTAAAGTTGGGGTGCCGTTCTCTCCATCTGTATCACTCTTACTAAGATTCATCAAGGTTTCCAGAGGGCAAGCAATAAATGTTCAGTATAACAGCACCTCACTCCAGTACTCTTGCCTGGACACTCCCATGGACGGAGGAACCTGGTGGACTGCAGTCCATGGGGTCGCTAAGAGTCGGACATGACTGAGCGACTTCACTTTCACTTTTCACTTTCATGCATTGGAGAAGGACATGGCAACCCACTCCAGTGTTCTTGCCTGGAGAATCCCAGGGACAGGGGAGACTGGTGGGCTGCCATCTATGGGGTCGCACAGAGTCAGACACAACTGAAGGGATTTAGCAGCAACAGCATGCTTCCCAACCCAGAATCTTCCCCTTAATTTTCTGATTTCTATCAAAGATGTGATCATTCCTCTAGGCTCACAATCTTTTATAGCTACTCTGTTACCTCTTTTTTTTTTAAATAGAAATATAGTTGATCTACAACGTTGTGTTAGTTTCAGGTATACAGCAAAGTGATTCACTTATATTTACATATTTGTCTTTTTATTCAGATTCTTTCCCCTTATAGGTTATTACAGAACATTGAGTAGAGTTCCCTGTGCTCTACAGTACTTATTATCTATTTTATATATAGCAGTGTGTATATGTTAATCCCAAACTCCTAATTTATGCCTCCCCATTATTTTTTTTAGTTTTCATTATTTATTTTTATTTTATTGGATTATAGTTGATTTACAACATTGTGCTAGTTTCAGGAATACAGCTAAGTGAATCGGTTATATATATACACATATACATTGCTTTTTTAGATTCTTTTCCCATATAGGTTATTACAGAATATTGAACAGAGTTTCCTGTGCTATATAGTAGGTCCTTTTTAGTTATCTATTTTATATAAATGTAGCACTGTGTATCAGAGAAGGCAATGACACCCCACTCCAGTACTCTTGCCTGGAAAATCCCATGGACGCAGGAGTCTGGTAGGCTGCAGTCTATGGGGTCGCTAAGAGTCAGACACAACTGAGCGACTTCACTTTCACTTTTCACTTTCATGCATTGGAGAAGGAAATGGCAACCCACTCCAGTGTTCTTGCCTTGAGAATCCCAGGGACAGGGGAGCCTGGTGGGCTGCCGTCTATGGGGTTGCACAGAGTTGGACACGACTGAAGCGACTTAGCAGCAGCAGCAGCAGCAGCACTGTGTATGTGTCAATCCCAATCTCCCAATTTATCCCCCCTGCCATAAATTTGTTTTCTACATCTGTGACTCATTTCTGTTTTGTAATTAAGCTCATAAGTTCATTTGTACCATTTTTTTAGATTCCACATAAAAGCAATATCATATGATGCTTGTCTTTATCTGCCCATGATTTCTTGAGGTGGTCTCTTATGCTTGCTATGTCTCTTCTCCAGCATCTCTCAGGAAATGAAAACAGAGGGGCAGAGACAAGAGATACGTGATGATTCATAGGCTAAAGTTTGCGGGGAGGGTAAATGACATGTATGTGTCCCCAGTTATGTGAGAAAAATATTTTAGTAATTGTTAAAAACACAGTGGTCTCGCATATGGGGTTGTCATTACCATCTTGGCTAATTCGTGTCAATGTATGGCAAAAACTACTACAATATTGTAAAGTAATTAGCCTCCAATTAAAATAAATAAATAAATTTTAATAAAAAGTAAAAAAAAAAACCACAATGGTCAAAAGTACACACATCAATAAAAGCAGCTCAGTATTCTCAAGTGCCAAGGTTATGAAGGACAAGAGGACTGTGCAATTGCCACAGATAAGAGGTGTGACCACCATGGAGGACCAAGTCCATGTGAATAATCATGATCCCCACCCCCTGGTGGTAACTGTGGCACCACCCCGCCCCCCGCCTTGACTGTTTCTGACAACAGAATCTGGCAGTGGATGATGGATGTCATCATCCCTGTGATGGTGTCATGTTAGATAAGGCTCCACGTTGCTGGCAGACCCGCTAGAGAGAGTTCTTCCAGCCATCTTTGGAGAAGCAAGTGGCCATTTGGGAGACCCACCCACAGGCTGAGAGTAGCCGTCAACCAGCAAGAAGCCAGGGCCCCCAGTCCTACAGTCTCAGGGAAATGAATTCTGCCAACACCTGAGCGAGCTCGGAAGCAGATTCTTCCCATTCTAGCCTTCAAACGTCAGCCCAACTGACACTTGGATCACAGCTTTGTGAGACCCTTCGCAGAGAACCCAATGAATCTATGCCTGAAACCATAACCCACAAAAACTATGAAATAATTAATGTATTGCTTTTAGCTGCTGAGTTTATGGCAATTTGTTCTGCCACATTAGATAGCTACCTTAATCAGCTCAAGCTGCAATAACAAAATACCATAACTGAGCAACTTATTAACAACAGAAATTTATTTCTCACAGTTGTCAGGGCTGGAAGTCCCAGATCATGGTGCCATCATGGTTGGATTCTAGTGAGGACCCTCAAGGGGCAGACGGCTAACTTCTCACCACATTCTCTCATGTAGAAGGAAAGCTTAGTCCCTCGTCTCTTCTTACATAATCCTACCTTGGGCTCTACCCACCATGATCTAAGCACATCCCAAAGGCCCCATTTCCAAATTCCATCATAATGGGGATTAGGGTTTCAGTAAATGGATTTGGAGTGAGGAGACATATTCAGTACACAACACTGACTAATACAACAACTAAATGCAACACAGGATTCTAAAACAGACAAAGAACAGTAATAGAAAAACTGGTGAAATTCACAGTCTCCAGTACTCTTGCCTGGAAAATCCCATGGACAGAGGAGGCTGGTAGGCTGCAGTCCATGGGGTCGCTAAGAGTCGGACACGACTGAATGACTTCACTTTCACTTTTCACTTTCATACACTGGAGAAGGAAATGGCAACCCACTCCAGTGTTCTTGCCTGGAGAATCCCAGGGACGGGAGAGCCTGGTGGGCTGCCGTCTATGGGGTCGCACAGAGTCGGACACGACTGAAGTGACTTAGCAGCAGCAGTAATAATCAAGCACCAATGTTGTTCTTTTTTTAACTTTTATTGGACTATAGTTGATTTAAAATGTTAATTTCTGCTGTATATCAAAGTGAATCAGTTGTATGTATACATGTATCTATTCTTTCAAAAAATCTGCTGCTGCTAAGGTGCTTCAGTCATGTGCAACCCCTGGACGGCAGCCCACCAGGCTCCTCAGTTCCTGGGGTTCTCCAGACAAGAAGACTGGGGTGGGTGGCCATTTCCTTCTCCAATACATGCATGCATGCCACATTGCTTTAGTCGTGTCTGACTTTTTCACTCTCCTCCTTCATCAAGAGGCTTTTTAGTTCCTCTTCACTTTCTGCCATAAGGGTGTCATCTGCATATCTGAGGTTATTGATATTTCTCCCAGCAATCTTGATTCCAGCTTGTGCTTCATCCAGCCCAGCACTTCTCATGATGTACTCTACATAGAAGTTAAATAAGCAGGGTGACAATATACAGCCTTGAGGTACTCCTTTTCCTATTTGGAACCAGTCTGTGGTTCCATGTCCAGTTCTAACTGTTGTTTCCTGACCTGCATACAGATTTCTCAAGAGGCAGGTCAGGTAGTCTGGTATTCCCATCTCTTGAATTTTCCAGAGTTTGTTGTGATCCACACAAAGGCTTTGGCATAGTCAATAAAGCAGAAGTAGATGTTTTTCTGGAACTCTCTTGCTTTTTCCATGATCCAGCAGATGTTGGAAATTTGATTTCTGGTTCCTCTGCCTTTTCTAAATCCAGCCTGAACATCTGGAAGTTCATGGTTTATGTACTGTTGAAGCCTGGCTTGGAGAATTTTGAGCATTATTTTGCTAGCATGTGAGATGAGTGCAATTTTGTGGTAGTTTGAGCATTCTTTGGCATTGCCTTTCTTTGGGATTGGAATGAAAACCGACCTTTTCCAGTCCTGGGGCCACTACTGAGTTTTCCAAATTTGCTGGCATATTGAGTGCAGCACTTTCACAGCATCATGTTTTAGGATTTGAAATAGCTCAACTGGAATTCCATCACCTCTACTAGCTTTGTGCATAGTGATGCTTCCTAAGGCCCACTGACTTTGCATTCCAGGGTGTCTGGCTCTAGGTGAGTGATCACACCATTGTGATTATCTGGGTCAGGAAGATCTTTTTTATATAGTTCTTCTGTGTATTCTTGCCACCTCTTCTTAATATTTCTGCTTCTGTTAGGTTCGTATCGTTTCTGTCCTTTATTGTGCCCATTTGTGAAAAACAAGCTTTAATTCTGCCTATTAGCAGTAGTGGAAAAATAACAAAATGTTGACCAAGGTGGAAAAGAAAGCTCAGGACAGTGGGATACAACGGTTCCCCATCTGAGGCTCAGCTTCGCCTGCTGCACAGGCTTGTCGGCTGCGTCCACAGCTGAGCTGCTTGGCTTCCCTCAGCACGCAGATTTCTTACTTTCAGTCAACCGATGTATCACAGCGAGAGTTAGCTGTGGTTTTATTGTTAGTTACTATGATTATTTGAAGACAACATTTATATGAGATCCTTCCCCTAGTCTCCCTGCTCCCGAGAAGCCTCTCTTGCTTCTGTCTCTCCATAACTACATCACTTCTTTTCTCTCTTCACATCTCTTTCTCACATGGTTTGAAATTTCTAAGGAAGGTTGAAAGGAACTACCAAGATAAGAGAAACAAAGGTACCTGATGTGTTTTTAAATTTTAAACACAAAACCCACCTCTACTTCTTTTTCAGTTGTACAGTGCTCAGAGTCAATCCAGAATTCATCACTTCCCTCTGCTTAAATCTGTACAATGGCATCTCAGCCTAGCGTAAAATGTGCCCAAGATGTTTTACTTTCTTGACCTCAAGCATGTTTTATTACTTCAGAGGAAGTCATTTAAATTTTTTAGTAATTTTTTTTGTGGCTTTAGTGGTAAAGAACCTGCCTGTCAATCCAGGAGATGTAAGAGATGCTGGTTTGATCCCTGGGTCGGGAAGATCCCCTGGAGGAGGCCATGGCAACCCACTCCAATATTCTTGCCTGGAGAGTTCCATGGACAGGGGAGCCTGGTGCGCTACAGTCCATGGGGTCACACAGAGTTGGACACGACTTAAGAGACTTAGCACTCACGCATACAATTTTTAAAGGTTACTTTCCATTTATAATTATTACAAAATATTGGCTACATTCCCTTATGTTGTACAATACATCCTTGGGCTTATGCTACACCAATAGTTTGTGCCTCCCATTTCCCCACCCCTATATTATCTCTCCTCCCTTCCCACTGGTAACCACTAATCTGCACTCTGTGAGTCTGCTTCTGTTTTATTATATTCACTGTGTTGTATTTTTTAGAGTCTGCACACAAGTGCAAAATATCATACAGTATTTGTCTTTATCTGACTTAATTCACTTAGCATAATGCCCTCCAGGTCCATCCATGTTGCTACAAATGGCAAAATTTCATTCTTTTTAAGGCTAATATTCCATTGTAGATATATGCCACATCTTTCTTATCCCTTCATCTGTTGGTGGACACTTAGGTTGCTTCCATATCATGGCTATTGTAAATGGTGCTGCAATGAACATTGGGAGGCATGTATCTTTTTGAATTAGTGTTTTTGTGCTTTTCAGAAAGCAAGTCACTTTTTAAAATATAGATCATGTATACACTTGGCAAAGGGAATTAATGTAGAGAACCAGAAACAGTTATTAAAAAACAGAAGAAAGAAAGAGAGAACAGAATTCATTCTTACAGCCTATTGTTTGGAAAATAAATAGCTCAACCTGAACCCAAACAAAACAAGAATAATAAATGTGCCATTGACTTGGTGGAAATGTCTTGTACCTGGTGGAGAGGAGCATAAATATTCATTGAATATGTTCCTTACATTTATCTTGGTCTGCAAAGTTAAAAACCTCTTAAACTTATTGAGACCTCTCAGGGCTATTTCTTGCTACTTTCTCTGAGTGTTCTGAATTCCTGTGTAGGTCTTTTTTTTAATTAACTTTTATTGGCTTGTAGTTGCTTTACAATATTTTGTTAGTTTCTATAGTATATTAAGGTGAATCAGCTATACATATACATATATCCCTTCTGTTTTGGATTTCTTCCCCATTTAGGTCACCACAGAGCTTGAGTAGAGTTCCCTGTGCTAATACGTAGGCTCTCATTAGATATCTATTTTATACATAGCATCAATAGTGTATATATGTCAGTATCAACCTCCCAATTCTTCCCATCCTCTCTTTCCCCCTTGGTCTTCATACATTTGTTCTCTATGTCAATGTCTCTATTTCTGCTTTGCATATAAGATCATCTACAACCCACTCCAGTGTTCTTGCCTCGAGAATCCCAGGGACGGGGGAGCCTGGTAGGCTGCCGTCTATGGGGTCGCACAGAGTCAGACACGACTGAAGTAACTTAGCATAGCATACCATTTTTCTAGATTACATTCATATGTATTAATGTATGATATTTGTTTTTTTCTCTTTCTGACTTACTTCACTCTCTATCCTGTGTAGATCTTAATCTCAACAAAATCCGGTCAGTGTTTACTGTGTAAACTGGGCTGACATGCTCTGCCTTTAAGATGCTTATTTATTTCTCTAAAACTATAAAACCTCTTCTTTTGAAGTTGAAGTGGAACAAGGCATTCCCTACTACTAATGCAGGGGCACAAAACCATAATTATATGTAGAGTATAAAATAAATGTCTTTTATTCAAAGCACACAAAGATGAATAGGGGGAAAAAGCAAAGAACTAAATTAACACCCTTAGTATACTCATAGAAGTTACTAATAGCAGTTCATGATTTTTGTTAAATAATGTACAGTGAAGGAGACTTAAATGTCTTCTTTCAAAACTGCTTACTTTTTTAAAGTAAATTTTAAAGTGCACTTATCGAGTCTTGAGTGTTTTCCTTATCTATGTGACACAGTAAGTGTGCAGACACTTAATGAGTGCTCTCGAGGCAGGGAAAGAAAAACGTGAATTCTAGCAGAAATCAATTTAAAGTTAAGGCTTCAGATTTGTTGGTATACCTGAATAAGATTTCATTCTCACAAATGTCTGGGTTCTCAGTGGTGAAATGAAAGGGAGTTGAGTGTATCCAGGGGACGCTGGCAGATGAGAGAAGGCCGCACTGGCAGGTCAGGCAAACTCCTGGGAGCCGGATTTTAGTCTCATGTCCCTGGTGAGGGCTGGAAGATGTAATCGTGCTGGTGAATCCTGCGCAGAGCCCCTGGGAAATCACATTCCCCACAGAGACTGTCCAGAAAAGAAGAAATAAAAGCTCAAGAAGTACTGGGGTTTTCTGGAATGTTATCTAGTCTCAGTAGCCAAGGAGAGATTGAATAGATTTCATGTGTGTGTGTGTGAAATGAGAGTAAGTTAAATGAAATCTGTTTTTTAGTCTATTTTTAATTCTTGATTCATGTATATGTAAGACTCTGTTTAAAACTATAATTCAAAATGATACATGCACCCCAATGTCATAATAGCACTATTTATGAAATATTACCCTGCCATGAAAAAGAATGAAATGTTGCCTAGCAGCAATATAGATGGAGCTAG
Source organism: Cephalophus harveyi (assembly GCA_006410635.1). NCBI lineage: Eukaryota > Metazoa > Chordata > Mammalia > Artiodactyla > Bovidae > Cephalophus > Cephalophus harveyi. The sequence goes on from SJYT01040362.1 coordinate 187,437, forward strand.
AGATGATCACACCAAGGGAAGTAAGCCAGACAAATACCGTGTGATATCACTTCTCTGTGGAATCTAAAATAGGACAAGTGAACCTCCGTACAAAACAGAAACAGACTCACAGAGGGCGAAGGGGTGGATTGGTAGTTTGGGATTAACAGATGCAAACAATTATATTTGAATGGATAAACAAGGCCCTACTGTATAGCACAGGGAACTATCTTCAGTATCCTGTGATAAATCATAATTGGAAAGAATATTAAAAAGAATATATATTTACACATAATTAAATCACTTTGCTGTACAGCAGAAACTAACACAAGATTGTAAATCAACTATACTTCAAACTATAGATATAAAAAATTTTTTTAAATAACAAGACCCTGTCTGAGCACATTATGTTATGTAAAGGCTACATGAGAATGGACTCTCAAGACTGAATTTCATGTGTGGTTTGTCCAATATCTCTCTGCTTGATATTTTGTACTTTGCACGCACACACCCTTGCTTTTGCTGCTGAAGACCACATAGCCCAACCACTTTCAACTGGACATGACCTTTGAGCTGTTTTTCCAAGAGTGGTTTGAGGTTTGAGCTGTTATTCCCTCTTATGTGGTTTCCCTTTGTGACCCAGTGCACATGTGTCCACAAGCTCTGGCTGAAGTTAGATGCTGCAGCCGAATAGTTTTCTTCAGTGAAAAGCAAAGTGGTTCAGTAAAAATAATGACAAGGTTTATTGAGCACCCACTGTATGAAGCTCAGTCCTCAGGCTTCACTTCAACAAACTCATTTAATCTTGACAACCTTGTTATGTAGACCCTATTATTAATACCATTATTATTCCCTTTAATAAATGGACAAAACCGATACACAGAGAGGCTGAGTAATTCACCCAAGGGTACACAGCCCATAAAAAGAGCCAGGATATGAACTCAAGAAGTCTGGTTCTAAGGCCCCTGCTCTTAATCACTCCACTACTAGAAGAGAAATCTTTTGCAACTAGTACATTAAAACAGTAAAATAAGGGGATTCCCTGGTGGTCCAGCGGTGAGGACTCTGCATTCTCACTGCCAGGGGCTGAGGTTCAGTCCCCTAGTTGGGGAAGTAAATTGCACAAGACCCATGGCACGGTCAAAAAATAAAATAAAGAATTGGCAAGGGACCACTTTGGTGGTCCAGTGGCTAAGACTCTGAGCTCCCAGTGCAGGGGGCCTGGGTTTGATCCCTGATCAGGGAACTAGATCTTCCGTGCTGCAGCTAAGAGTTCACATGTCGCAACTAAAGATCCTGCATGCCACAGCTAAGACTAGGCCCAGCCAAACAAGTAAATAAAAATAAAATTTAAAGAAAAAGGATTTGGCAATTAAAGAAAAACAAGAAACAAACAAAAAACAGTGAAATAAGATATCAAGACAAAACATCTCCCCAGACCCCCAAAACATTAGGGCCTAATGGACAGATTACCTATTTTATAGTCAGGAAGAGTTTTGATTTTCTCTAGTCGTGAAGTTTGCTGCTCACTGGATAACCAAGGGTTCCCCTGAATGTTCTAAGCCCCTGGTAACATTTAAAGCCATGTGGTTAGTTCTGGCATAGACCGAAAGTACAAGTGATGCGGGCTACCTCTGGATGGAAAATTTTATTTCTTCAGTCCTATGGTGGTCCTTTGGGTCTCTGTCCACCTCCATGATGATGGAGAAAACCAGTGTGGTCTACATGCTATTGCTAAAGGTTGGTAAAGCCTCAGTTAGCCCATCTGTGAGTAATCGCATGACCCCCCACGAGCCCATTGGGCTGTGAACTATGAGTGAGGAATAAACCTTAGTTGTGTTCTAAGTTTAAGATCCTGTAATTTCAGTTTTTTTGTGTGTGAATATGCTAGAGGAGAGAAAGTCACTTAAGGAAAAATATATTGATCAGCTAGGTTGTGATCAACTCTGGCTTCCCAAATAGAGTATCACAAACTGGGTAGCTAAAAAAACAACTTCCGTTTATTTTCTCATGGTTCTGGAGATTGGAAATCTAAGATCAAGGTGACAGAGGGGCTGGTTTTGGTGAGATCGCTCTCCTTGGGTGGCAGAGGCTGCTTTCTCGCTGCATCCTCACATGGCCTTTCCTCTGAGTGCAAAGGACAGAGAGAGAGACAGTACTGGTGTCTCTCCCCCTTAAGGCCACTGGTCATACTGGAGTAAAGTCCTACCCTTGGGCTGTCAGGTAATCTTGATCACCTCCTTGAAGGCCCTGTTTGCAGACACAGTCGCACTGGGGATGAGGGCTTCACCGTGTGAATTGAGGAGGTACAGTTCAGTCCGTAACGACACGTGTAGTGACACAGGGACTCAGCAGGAAGAACACAGGCTGTGTCTTCAAATATGCAAGGTTACAGTCAGACTTTTCTGCCTACTGGACTGTCTAAGCTGTTTTCCATAGACGAATGTCTTACAGACCATCAGTTCAGTTCAGTTCAGTCGCTCAGTCATGTCCGACTCTTTGCGACTCCAGAGCTGCAGCACGCCAGGGCTCCCTGTCCGTCACCAATTCCCGGAGTTCAAACTAACGTCCATCGAGTCAGTGATGCCATCCAGCCATCTCATCCTCTGTGGTCCCCTTCTCCTCCTGCCTTCAATCTTTCCCAGCATCAGGGTCTGAATTTTCAAATGAGTCAATTCTTCACATCAGGTGGCCAAAGGATTGGAGTTTCAGCTTCAGCATCTGTCCTTCCAATGAATATTCAGGACTGATTTCCTCTAAGATGGACTGGAGACAGCCTGCTGGAGATCAAACCCCGGCTTGACTTCTGAGTCATGTGGCCTTTGGCCCATTTCCTCACCTCTGTGTGCCTTGGTCTCCTCCTCTTCAAAGCGTGGATAAGGGTTAGCACCTTCCACTTAGAGTCCTGTGCTGTGTGCTTAGTCGCTCAGTCATGTCCAACTCTGCGATCCCATAGATTGTAGCCTGCCAGGCTCCTCTGTCCATGGGATTCTCCAGGCAAGCATACTGAAGTGGATTGCCATTTCCTTCTCCAGGGGATCTTACCGACCCAGGGATCAAACTCGCATCTCCTGCATTGGCAGGCAGATTCTTTACTGCTGAGCCACAGGGAAGCCCATGACAGCACTTTGGCCCCATCCAATTCCTGCATTCTTATTTGGATCAAAAGTCGTACTTCAGAACTCCATGGACATGTTCAGGTTATCCTACATCAAGGACAGCATTCCTGGCCCTACCACATGGCCCAAGGATAAAGTGCTGACGTTCTTGGTGTTTCACCAAACACACTCACTCTGTCTGGAACACAGTTGCTGACCGCCAGTCTCTTGGTGACATCCTCCCACCAGTGCTTCACCTTTAGCTTGCAGCTTTGCTTGGCTGCTGCCTGTGCATTCAGGCCTTTTTTTTTTATCCTAGCTGCATCCTTATTGGGGTTCTTCCCTTTCCTTGACCTCTCCCTCCCTTGACAATTTCTCCTGAGGGCACTTCCTCAGTAAGTCACACACAAGCTTATCTCAGGGGCTTCTTCTGGGAAAACGGATCTAAAATGGATGTGCAAAGATTTCATGAAAAGCAGAAAGATGTTCAAGAGAGGGCACTGCAATGGGAATTTGCTGTATGACTCGAGGAGCTGAAACTGGGGCCGTGTAACCACCTAGAGGGGTGGAATGGGGTGGGAGGCAGGAGGAAGGTTCAAGAGGGAGAGGACGTATGTATATGTATATGGCTGATTCCTGTTGATGTATGGCAGAAACCAACACAATTCTGTGAAGCAATTATCCTTCAATTAAAAAATAAATTAATTTAAGAGAGAGAGGGCACTAAGCCCCAGAGGAACAGGAGCCATAAGGAAGCCTGAGGAAGAGTCTTTGAGAACAAGAACAGTGAGGGTGTTAAAGGGTGAAGACAGGAAAGCAGTTTCAATGGGAACCGAATAATGGCGTCAGCATATGGACAGGGTGCAAGGAAGATGACAAGTCATGCAACTGGCCCAGCGGAGTTTTGTTGAGACATCAGAATTGCTGTGCATCCCAAAATAACTTATTGTTTTCTTTGTGGTCTGGCTGTGCAGCTGTAGAGGGGTCTTCCTGTCTCTCTTTTCCTCCTCTGTGCATCCTTTCAATAAATTCCATTACCCGGAACCCAAATACATCTGTTCTTCGAAAACTAAAAGAGGCTAAGAAATCCACACTATCAGAAATAAAATGAACACCCCAATTGTACATGCGTGTATAATGCTTTAGGTATTCAGAATATTTTTACAATTAATACATCCCTTCAGCTCCTTTTAACTTTATTTTTATTATCCAAATTATAACATAGTTTTCAATTTTACAACTTCCAGCTAATGTGCCTTCCATTCTTCATTATGTCACTAATTTAATAACCAACAAAATCTCTTCTAATTTCTTAGTAAATGAGTTTGTTTTGTATAGTTATTAAGGGGAAGATATTTCTTTAGCAAAATATTGTATCTAACTTTAAAATGAAATATTTGAGACATAAACAATTTACAGTAGAAAGAAGTGGGGAGATTTTAAAAAATGAATACATAAATTCTGAAGCTCAATATATATTAAATTCTCTAATATATATTAAACTCTCTGGTTCAGCAAGAAAAAAGCCCTTATGTCAAGTTTTCCTGTTTTCCGGACACCTATAGGATGAAATAAACAGTATCTTCATATTTTATGCATGTGTGTGTGTGTCTGTTAGTTTGTGTTTGTGGTGTTCAGTCATTCAGCTGTGTCCGACTCTTTTGTGACCCCATGGACTGTAGCCTGCCAGGCTCCTCTGTCCGTAGAATTTCCTAGGCAAGAATACTGGAATGCATTGCCACTTCCTCCTTTAGAGGATCTTCCCAACCCAGGGGTTGGACCCACCTCTCCTGTGTCCCTTGCATTTGCAGACAGATTCTTTACCACTGCGCCACCTGGGAAGCCCAGACTTATTTTACATTAGAATATAATTTAACACAATCTTTTACAAATAATGCAGTTATTGATTCTGTGATCACTTTATAATTTATATTAAAAAATCCCCAGTGTATAGGAATGGCTGATTGCAGTACATTAGATCACTGTGACTGTAACTGAAATATATTTTAAAAAAATATTATTTACTAACCTAGAGAGCATATTTAAAAGCAGAGACATTACTTTGCCAACAAAGGTCCGTCTAGTCAAGGTTATGGTTTTTCCAGTAGTCATGTATGGATGTGAGAGCTGGACCATAAAGAAAGGTGAGCACCAAAGAATTGATGCTTTTGAACTGTGGTGTTGAAGACTCTTGAGAGTCCCTTGGACTGTAAGGAGATCCAACCAGTCCATCCTAAAGAAAATGAGTCCTGAATATTCATTGGAAGGACTGATGCTGAGGCTGAAACTCCAATCCTTTGATGCAAAGCACTGACTCATTTGAAAAGACCCTGATGCTGGGAAAGACTGAAGGCAGGCAGAGAATGGGACGACAGAGGATGAGATGGTTGGATGGCATCACCAACTCAATGGATATGAGTTTGAGAAAACTCCAGGAGGTGATGGACAGGGAGGCCTGGCATGCTGCAGTCTGTGGGGTTGCAAAGAGTCGGACAGGACTGAGAGACTGAACTGAACTGAAAGTAACCTATTTACTTGTCTGCTCCTATAAGGCTCTCAGGAAGAGGTGCACAATTTAGCTACAAGCACAAAACTTCCTGACATTAAAAGAAAATGAAACAACCATCTATCAGAGGAAGCATTTTCTAGCAGTTACTTTATCTTTAGAAATATTCTACCTGAATTTCTTAATGCACCATAAAAAATCCCTTCATTACTTCAAAGGTACTTTCATAAAGTACATGATCTACAGTAGATAATCTACAGGATATGCTAAATTAAACAGTAAAAGACTTTGGGAATTTTTTTAGGAACAGATTTGCATGAATTCAATGTATATGACCTCATTTTCTGAGAAACCAGCAAATAAAACTATACATGTTAATGGTTTCCATAATATTGGAGCTACTACCCTGAAAAGTATGCTTAAAGATATACAATCAATGCTGGCAACTCTGCCTCATTGAGGATGTGAAAAGATTGCCTTAAACATAAAATCAGGTACCCTTAAGCTTTACACACAAGGGAAATACAAATTAAAACCATGAGTTTGCATCTCACTAGTTGGCAAAAAGACAACTGTTTCTTTCATTTATTTATTTATTTACTTGGTTGTGCTGGGTCTTAGTTGTGGCATGCAGGATCTTTATTTGCAGCATTCAAGATCTGATTCCCCAACCAGGGATCAAATTCAGGTCCCCTGCATTGGGAGCATGCAGTCTTAGCCACTGGACCACCAGGGAAGTTCCCAAGCCAACCCTTTCTCAGTGTACATTGTTGATGAGCCCTGGAAGGTGGGTCTCTCACACTCTGGTAAGGCAATTGATACGAGCCGATATAATGCACAATTTATCTACTGAACTTATAAATATTACAAATTTTCGTAAGTTTATCCAATCAACATACTTGGAAAAAATTACTTCTTTATAATCTATTCATTTTGTCCTTGTTTGTAGTGGCATAAAATTGAAAGCAACTCAAACACCCACCAGTGAGTTACTGATTAAATTAATATGCTACATCCATTCTATGGAATATCATGCAGCTGTAAAAAGGAATGAAAATTTTCTCTATGAACTGATGTGGAAAGATCGTGAAGATAAATATTTAGAAAAAATAATTAAGATAGAAAAAAGTGTGTCAAGCATGTAAAAAGGATGGAAAAATGAGAAAACATATGTGCTTGCCTTTTCATAAAGAATGCTGAAAGAATACAAAAGGAAATAATAATGATTACCTACAGGGAGAAAAGTGAAGGAATTTGGCTTCAGGACAAAGGCAGGGAGGCAGAGTCTTCACGTTACTCTATTACCTCTGTAAAGCGTTCAGTAATAGTAATGATAGTAATAATAATAGTAATAGTAATAAATCAGGTTCTCCAGTGTCCATCATTTCGGGGATGAGGAATACTGTAGTTTAGGAGATGGCAAACTACAACGTGCAGGCCAAATCTGACCCAACAGGTTCTGATAAATTGTTTTATTGGAACACGGCCACCTCACTGTGTATCAGAATATTTCTTATCCTCTTAGCCAAGATATTTGGTCAGGAATTGGCACTTGAGAAAGAATACAAAAGGAAATAATAATGATTACCTACAGGGAGAAAAGTGAAGGAATTTGGCTTCAGGACAAAGGCAGGGAGGCAGAGTCTTCACGTTACTCTATTACCTCTGTAAAGCGTTCAGTAATAGTAATGATAGTAATAATAATAGTAATAGTAATAAATCAGGTTCTCCAGTGTCCATCATTTCGGGGATGAGGAATACTGTAGTTTAGGAGATGGCAAACTACAACGTGCAGGCCAAATCTGACCCAACAGGTTCTGATAAATTGTTTTATTGGAACACGGCCACCTCACTGTGTATCAGAATATTTCTTATCCTCTTAGCCAAGATATTTGGTCAGGAATTGGCACTTGATCAAAGACAGGCCAATCAGACTCACTAAAACCCAATTTTAGGATTTTTGCTTGAACTCTCCACAAGACCAGATATGCCTGAAGTGACACAGCGGCTCTGGGGCAACAGAAAGTCAAGGTGATCACAAGGGGGTGGCGGGGGTGGGTAGTGGGTTTTTGCCAACGACCTAAGACAAGGTAAGTTAATATCTGGGAGAACTTTGTTTTCCTTAAAAAGGGGAGACATAGTCCTTCACCATCTCCCAGAGCTTGCTCAAACTCATATCCATTGAGTCAGTGATGCCATCCAACCATCTCATCCTCTGTCATCCTGTTCTGCTCCTGCCTTCAACCCTTCCCAGCATCAAGATCTTTTACAATGAGTTGGCTGTTTGCATCAGGTGGCCAAAGTAGTGGAGGTTCAGCATCAGTCCTTCCAGTGAATATTCAGGATTCATTTCCTTTAGGATTGACTGGTTTGATTTCCTTGCAATCCAAGGAACTCGCAAGAGTCTAATCCAACACCACAGTTCAAAATCATCAATTCTTTGGCACTCAGCCTTCTTTATGGTCCAACTTTCACATCCATACATGACTACTGGAAACAGACATTTGTTGACAAAGTAATGTCTCTGCTTTTTAATATGCTGTCCAGGTTTTTCATAGCTTTTTTTCCAAGAAGCAAGAATCTTTAAATTTTATGGCTGCAGTCACCATCTGCAATGACTTTGGAGCCCAAGAAAATAAAGTCTGTCACTGTTTCCATTGTTTCCCCATTTATTTGCTATTAAGTGATGGCACTGGATGCCATGATCTCAGTTTTTTGAATGTTGAGTTTTAAGCCAACTTTTTCACTCTCTTCTTTCACTTTCATCAAGAGGCTCTTCAGTTCCTTTTCACTTTCTCCCATTAGGGTGGTGTCATCTGCGTATCTGAGGTTATTTATATTTTTCCTGGCAATCTTGATTCCAGCTTGTGCTTCATCCAGCCTGGCATTTTGCAGGATGTAGTGTGCATATAAGTTCCATTAGCAGGGTGACATTTTACAGCCTTGATGTACTCCTTTCCCAATATGTGGAGCCAGTCCATTGTTCCATGTCCAGTTCTAACTGTTGCTTCTTGACCTGCATACAGGTTTCTCAGGAGTCAGATAAGGTGGTCTGATGCTCCCATTTCTCAAGAATTTTCCATAGTTTGTCGTGATCCACACAGTCAAAGGCTTTAGCATAGTCAATGAAGCAGATGTTTTTCTGGAATTGTCTTGCTTTTTCTGTGATCCAGTGGATGTTGGCAATTTGACCTCTGGTTCCTCTGCCTTTTCTAAATCCAGCTTGAATATCTGGAAGTTGTCAGTTCATGTACTGTTGAAGCCTAGCATGGAGAAGTTTGAGCATTACTTTGCTAGCATGTGAGATGAGTACAATTCTGTCATAGTTTGAGCATTCTTTGGCATTGATCTTCTTTGAGGTTGGAATAAAAACTGACCTTTTCTAGTCCTGTGGCCACTGCTGAGTTAAGTATTTGCTTAATATATAGTAAATATTTAGTAGGAGGACATGTTATATAGTGTTTCACAAACTTGTTTGATACTCGAACTCAGTTGACTCAGCCTTAACTGGGCTCTTGTTCTATAGATTTTTCTTTGGCAAACACTGATTTAGATAACCACCTGTCTGACTGCATGGCTGTGGACTAGATGATTTTTCCAGGTTTCTTTGAATAATGTGATCTAGGTAAAAATTATTCAATCACAGGCCATGATTAGGCCTTTGCTAGTTTATTACCTATCATAGGTAGATGAAATCACTTGATACAATATAACTGTTTAAGAAAACTGTCATGAAATGGGGACATCATTTAACTTGGAGTTATGAGATGGCAGAAAGTGAAGAAGAACTAAAGAGCCTCTTGATGAAAGTGAAAGAGGAGAGTGAAAAAGTTTGCTTAAAGCTCAATTCCAAATAGGAAAAGGAGTACGTCAAGGCTGTATATTGTCACCCTGCTTATTTAACTTATATGCAGAGTACATCATGAGAAACGCTGGGCTGGAGGAAGCACAACCTGGAATCACGATTGCCAGGAGAAATATCAATAATCTCAGATATACAGATGACACCACTCTTATGGCAGAAAGTGAAGAAGAACTAAAGAGCCTCTTGATGAAAGTGAAAGAGGAGAGTGAAAAAGTTGGCTTAAAGCTCAACATTCAGAAAACTAAGATCATGGCATCTGGTCCCATCACTTCATGGCAAATAGATGGAGAAACAGTGGAAACAGTGTCAGACTTTATTTTCTGGGGCTCCAAAATCACTGCAGATGGTGATTGCAGCCATAAAATTAAAAGACACTTACTCCTTTGAAGGAAAGTTATGACCAACCTAGACAGCATATGGAAAAGTAGACATTACTTTGTCAACAAAGGTCTGTCTAGTCAAGGCTATGGTTTTTCCAGTGGTTATGTATGGATGTGAGAGTTGGACTATAAAGAAAGCTGAGTATCGAAGAATTGATGCTTTTGAACTGTGGTGTTGGAGAAGACTCTTGAGAGTCCCTTGGACTGCAAGGAGATCCAACTGGTCAATCCTAAAGGAGATCAGTCCTGGGTGTTCATTGGAAGGACTGATGTTGAAGCTGAAACTCCAATACTTTGGCCACTTGATGCGAAGAGCTGACTCATTGGAAAAGACTCTGATGCTGGGAAAGATTGAGGGCAGGAGGAGGAGGTGACAACAGAGGATGACATGGTTGGATGGCATCACCGACTCAATGGACATGGGTTTGAGTGAACTCTGGGAATTGGTGGACAGGGAGGCCTGGTATACTGCGGTTCATGGGGTTGCAGAGTCAGACATGACTGAGCGACTGAACTGAACTGTGGGCAGCTTCAAGGAGCTGCTTAAGGTCACTTGACTTACTGGCAAGACCTGATCCAGGATCCAACTCTCAGCTGCCCGTCCAGGGCTCTTCCACATCGAAGGCTCTTCAAGTTCTAGAACCGAAGTTGAAATGTCAACTTTAATCTCATGCTGTTTCTCAAACTATGTTGAGGACTAGGTGTACTCTTAATGGGTATTATGAGGAAAAGAGGTCCTAGGGTCAAATAGGTGTAGGCAGTGCAGGGTAAAATCAAGTTATTGCAAAATTTTCCAGAGCATTGAGTATGACAGTATTGATCACAAATTTCCAAGGGGAAAATAAACGATGTTGTTTTTTTTCTGGGGGGCGGGGGGTGCTGCACTGGGTCTTTGTTGCTGCTCGCAGGCTTTCTCTAGTTGCAGCAAGGGCTACTCTTCATTGCGCTGCATGGGCTTCCCATTGCTGTGGCTTCTCTTGTTGCAGCACACGGGCTTAGTTACTCTTTGCAGCACATGGGCTTTTCCCAGACCAGGGATGGAACGAACTGTTTCCCCTGCACTGGCAGGTGGATTCTTAACCCCTGGACCACCAGGGAAGTCCCCATGTCTATTTTTTTGACTAGGAAATCTTTTTTGTTTTCTCCCAAAGAATCTTATGGGATAAATGTGCCTTAGAAATTGTTTGGGTGATTAAATGGTTTCTTTTCATATTTGCTGGTTATTTAGGTACATTGTTAGAAAACTTATGAGAAAAATCCTGATAACCTTGTCACTCTTTATTTCCTCTGGGTTAGTTTATCCATAGCTATGTAGCAAATTACACAAGGCTTAAAACAATACACAGTTTCTGTGAATCAGGAATCTGGGTGCAGCTCAACGGAGTCCTCTGGCTCAGGGTGCCTCCGTAGGCTGCAGTCATCTCAGGCCTGGGCTGTGAAGGTATCTGCTGTAAGCAAACTCTTGTGGCTGTTGGCAGCCTCAGGTCCTCACAGGCTGCAGGCCAGAGAAAATAGTTACATGCTACACAGGGCCCCTTTACGGGATTCCTCATAATATCATTGTTCGCTTTCCTGGGAGGGGAGAGAAGAAGGAGGAGATGGAAAGAGAGGAGAAAAGGGGGGAGGCAGAGAGGAGGGGAAGGAGACGAGACTAGTTATTTATAACCTGATTTTTAAAATTAATGTTTATTTTTGGCTGTGCTGGGTCTTCGTTACGGCGCGGGCTTTTCTCTAGTTACGGCAGGTGGGGGCTACTCTCCAGTTGTGGTTCACGGGCTTCTCATTGCGGTGCCTTCTCTTGTTGCAGAGCATAGGCTCTAGGGCTCTCGGGCTTCAGTAGTCTCGGCTCCAGTGTTAGTCGCTCAGTCGTGTCTGACTCTTTGTCATCCCATGGACTGTATCTTGCCAGGCTCCTCTGTCCACGGAATTCTCCAGGCAAGAATACTAGAGTAGGTAGCCATTCCCTTCTCCAGGGCATCTTCCCAACCCAGGGATCGAACCCAGGTCTCCCACATTGCGGCAGATTCTTTACTGTCTGAGCCACCAAGGAAACCTCCTGGTCTCAACAAATTACACAAGGCTTAAAACAATACACAGTTTCTGTGAATCAGGAATCTGGGTGCAGCTCAACCGAGTCCTCTGGCTCAGGGTGCCTCCGTAGGCTGCAGTCATCTCAGGCCTGGGCTGTGAAGGTATCTGCTGTAAGCAAACTCTTGTGGCTGTTGGCAGCCTCAGGTCCTCACAGGCTGCAGGCCAGAGAAAATAGTTACATGCTACACAGGGCCCCTTTACGGGATTCCTCATAATATCATTGTTCGCTTTCCTGGGAGGGGAGAGAAGAAGGAGGAGATGGAAAGAGAGGAGAAAAGGGGGGAGGCAGAGAGGAGGGGAAGGAGACGAGACTAGTTATTTATAACCTGATTTTTAAAATTAATGTTTATTTTTGGCTGTGCTGGGTCTTCGTTACGGCGCGGGCTTTTCTCTAGTTACGGCAGGTGGGGGCTACTCTCCAGTTGTGGTTCACGGGCTTCTCATTGCGGTGCCTTCTCTTGTTGCAGAGCATAGGCTCTAGGGCTCTCGGGCTTCAGTAGTCTCGGCTCCAGTGTTAGTCGCTCAGTCGTGTCTGACTCTTTGTCATCCCATGGACTGTATCTTGCCAGGCTCCTCTGTCCACGGAATTCTCCAGGCAAGAATACTAGAGTAGGTAGCCATTCCCTTCTCCAGGGGATCTTCCCAACCCAGGGATCGAACCCAGGTCTCCCACATTGCGGCAGATTCTTTACTGTCTGAGCCACCAAGGAAACCTCCTGGTCTCAAGCACAGGTTTAATAATTGTGGCGTGCGGGTTTAGTTGTATGTGAGATCTTCCTGGATCACATCTCCTGCATTGGCAGGCAGATTCTTAATCACTGGGCCACCAGAGAAGTCCTATAACTTAGTTTTGGAAGTGACAACCCGTTACTTTTGTTGCATTCTGTTGCTTAGAAGTGAGTTACTGGATCCAGCCCACACCTAGTGGAGGGGATCACAGGCTATGAACACCAGACATCAAGGATCACTAGAAGTTGTCTACTACACCATCTCTGAGATTTTCTTGCCACCTTGCTGCCCGCTTGTTTATCCAGGAGATACTTCTGTGAAACAGCATTTCTAGGTGGTGGTTGATTTGAAGCAGGCACTTTCTAGTTTAAAGAAATGGAGAAGTGTTCAGATGGACTCAGGTCATTGGGGATTCTTTTCAGGAGATCCACAGAAGTAAGTCTCACAGTCCATCTGTCATCATTCTAGACACAGTAGTCCCAGTAATAGTGTCAAAAACTAACATGGACTGAATGCTTCCGTTGTGCCAGGTGTTGGTCCAAGTTGTCCTGGATTGTTTCCTTTATTCCTCTGCTGCTGCTAAGTTGCTTCAGTTGTGTCCGACTCTGTGTGACCCTCATAGACGGCAGCCCACCAGGGATTCCCCCGTCCCTGGGATTCTCCAGCCAAGAACACTGGAGTGGGCTGCCATTTCCTTCTCCAAGGCATGAAAGTGAAAAGTGAAAGTGAAGTCGCTCAGTTGTGTCCAACTCAGTGACCCCATAGACTGAAGCCTACCAGGCTCCTCGGTCCATGGGATTTTCCAGGCATGAGTACTGGAGTGGGGTGGCATCGCCTTCTCCGCCTTTATTCTTCAGTAGGACCCTAAGTGGGGGCTTCCCTCGTAGCTCAGTCAGTAAAGAGTCTGACTGCAATGCAGGAGACCTGGGTTCGATCCTTGGGTCAGGAATTTCCCCTGGAGAAGGAAATGGCAATCCACTCCAGTATTCTTGCCTGGAGAATCCCATGGACAGAGGAGCCTGGCAGGCTACAATCTATAGGGTCGCAGAGTTGGACATGATTGAGTGACTCAGCACACAGCACAGGACTCTAAGTGGAAGGTGCTAACCCTTATCCACACTTTGAAGAGGAGAAGACCAAGGCACACAGGGGTGAAGAAATGGGCCAAAAGCCGCATGACTCAGAAGTTGGCCAGGGTTTGATCTCCAGCAGGCTGTCTCCAGAGCCTGTGCTCTACACCACCAGCTAACTCTGCTTCTGGGAGTTCACAAACTCATCACTTTTCTCCCACATCTCTCCCTCTCTGCTTCCCTCTCCTCTCTGGGGTACAGGTCACCATCAGGTCCTCTGACTGATACTTATCAACATGGGATGATGTAAGAGTCAAGAGTTCCTCAGTCAACAAAGATTTATAAATGCCAATTCAGTGCCAGACTGTGGCGTGTCCAGTAGAGGAGTGTTGGTCGTGCTGGTTCTGTTCCTCTAGAAAGGAGGAAACCTTCTCTGAGACCTGGGCCTCTCATGAGACACAGAATCATCACTTAAATCTTGCTTACAGCGGAAGTGCCAGGCGCTGAGGATCAGTCACTTTGTCTTTTCTTGGCCTGACTTGATCCTCTGTGTGCTTTCTAAGCCAGACTTCTAGAAAAGGGTAGTTTATAGGCCCTGCCCCTGTACCCTTTGTTTCCCTCCTCACTTCGCCCACTGCCATCTGGTTCCTGCTCCTCACCGCTTCCCCACACCAGCCTTGTGAGAGGTAACTGACCAGCTCCTGGTTACCAAACATGGCACGCTTTCCCGTGGGGCCACACTGCACGGCTCTACTCTCTCTGGCAGTGCCAGCCTCTCTCTGTTCCTCTTTCTCTGCGGAGCTGCTAGGACATCACCCTCTCTGCTCATTCTTATATCTCCTTGGCTCCTGTCTCACCTCCCTTGCAGGCTCACTTTTCATCTTAATTTGGGAGTTCTTTAGGGTTCTGTCCTCAATCCCTTTCTCATTCTTTCTAAACTTGGTTCCACCAACATTTCATCAATGGCCCAACCTTTATCCCTAGATAACCTCTTCTTCTTGAGCAACAGATCTCTTCCACTTTTTAAAAAAAATATTTATTCATGCTGGGTCTTTTTAAAAAATATTATTTTTCCGCTGCGCTGGGTCTTTGCTGCACACGGGCTTTCTCCAGTTGTGGTAAGTGGGGGCTACTCTCTAGTTGTGGTTAAATGCTGGCTTCTCCTTGATATGTCTTCTCTTGTAATTTGGTCGTGCTGGGTCTTTTTAAAAAATATATTATTATTTTTCCGCTGCACTGGGTCTTTGCTGCACACGGGCTTTCTCCAGTTGTGGTTAGTGGGGGCTACTCTCTAGTTGTGGTTAAGTGCTGGCTTCTCCTTGATATGTCTTCTCTTGTTGAAAAGCACAGGCTCTAGGGTGTCCAGGCTTCAGTAGTTGTGGTGCATGGGCTTAGTTGCCCCCCGGCATGTGGAATCTTCCCAGAACAGGGATTGAACCCATGTACCGTGCCTTGGCAGCGAATTCCTAACCACCGGACAACCAGGGAAGTCCTGTGCCGCGTCTTAGCTGCAGCACACAGGATCTTCAGTTGTGGCACGCAGCATCTAGTCCCTGACGAGGGATTGAACCTGGGCCCCCTGCATTAGGAGCAGGGAGTCTTAGCCACTGCATCACCTGGCAAGTCCCCAGATCTCTTTATCTATGTGCCTGGATGGATCTCTTTACCTATGTGCCTGGATGGATCTCTTTGTCTATGTTTAGGATGTCCTCAAGAGTCTGATAACATGTCCAAAGCTGATCTGATCATCTTCCCTCCAAATCTGTGCCTTGTCTCTTGTGCTCCCTGTTTCTGTGACACTGCCTCCACCTCACACTCATCTTAACTCTGACTTCCACCATCAGTTTCTGGATTCCGCTCTCTCGACACCTCTCCAATCTAGTTGTTCCTCTTTGGATCCCACCCTCAACTCTCACCCTTTCCAGTATACTCTTCACGTCAAACTTTTTTGTGTGTGTGCATCAACCAAGTCTGATGGTTTTACTGTTGTCCTAAATGCCTTGATGACTCCCAGCTGCTTGAAAGTTAACACCTCAACTCCTCAACAAGGCAGACAAATCCTTGATAATATGGTTCTTACTTCCTTTGCAGCCTCATCTTCCAGTACACCTTCATTAATGCTGAGCTTCAAGTATTCCTTCCAAGGACTTCCTTGTTCCTGTTTGAAATCCTGCCCTCCCCCATCCCTCTTCTAGTGAATTTTTACTCAAGTTTCATCTCAAACATTTGCTTTCCTCAGAAGCCCTGAGGTGGAACTGGGCACTCTCTGCTCCTGATGTATCACCACTCCACTAATCACATTGCATGGCTTACAACTGACTGTCGAACTCCTCAGAGATTCGAACTCAAGCGAGGACATTATAAGCACCTAGTAAGATCAAGAAGTGCAGAGAGACAAAACAATACACCCAAGCTTCATGGACAAACTGGAAACTATTTTTCTATGTTGGTGAGCTGGAAACTGAGAGTTAACCTTATTGCAATTTATTTCTATGGGTTCCTTCATGGCTCTTCAGTAATGCATTTCTCTCCGAAGTAACCTCTGAAATATCAGATGTTGGCACATGTAGCTTGATGAGATTTCTCACTGGTTCCTCCTTCCAAAGTTCTTTCCACATTGCATACCAGTAATCATTTCAAAACACATACCTGATCATCTTTCTCACCCCATCTCACACATACCACATTCTACTTAAAGCTCTTCATGGCTTCCTATTACTCTTTGGCTACAACAAAAGAAAAACAAAACAAAACACCTCTTACCATGATCCACACCATCTGGCCTTTTCTTCAGCTCCTATCTACTATCTGTGTTGTGGCCATCCTGGTCCTTCTCTGGGTTCCTTGTACTTGTCTCTCTAGCCCCACTGAGGGCTTCTCTGCCTGTGCTTCTCTGGATAATTCTTTCCATCCTTCTTCCGCTGGTCCATTCACTCTTACCCCCAG
>SJYT01040362.1:207321-315239 GCA_006410635.1 Cephalophus harveyi
GCGAGCCTGCCGACTCCCGGGAGGGCGAACGTGGTTCTTCGCGGCCGGCTCGGCCCCCGGAGCCCGACCCACCTCGCGGGGTGCCGGACGGCGGACTCCCCGCCTCCCCACTCCCCGCCTCATTTCAGCTTCTCCGGCGCCTTTTCGGCTGGCTGGGGTGGGATCGCCCAGGGAGGGTGCCCCGTTGCAGTTGGAGGTGAGTCCCGATGTGCCGGAGCCTCGTCTGCTCAGACTCGCAGTTGCACGCTTTTAGGTTGTCTCTCTGGGCTCTCAGATGGGAAGGGGAAAAGCGAGGGAGCGAGGTGTTGGAGCAAAGGAAATAATATCCCTGAAAGTGATCTGAAAGCTAAGGACGCTAATTTATTTAACGTGAGATATTGTCAAGAGTGGCTTTTTTTTCCACGGCCCTTAAGTACATTCTGCACCTCACCGGTCCACAATTACCTTGGCTCATGACTTAGCCAAACTGTCACCCTCAGTATGTTATGCACAATATCCGAAAGCGTTACATTAGTTCCTTTATTTGTCTCTGTAGGAAGGTTTGTGGATTAGAGAACAAACAGTAGCATAGTGGATGGGAGCCCTGGATTTTAATACTGAGTTTGCACATGGCATCAGGGACTGACCTCAGGTTTTAGGAAATTACCCCATTAAGAGCACTGGCTAATTTATCTAATTTAATTCATTGGTCTGTGATAGGAAGAGTGCTTTAATATTTTTTGCAACTTGCCCAGCATAGGTTAAGTTTCTTGTGGATTTTATTTTAGTCTGAGTCTATGCCTTTTAACTTAATTCATCTTGACCCATCACCGTTGAGTTAATTTTACTTCCTTAAAATCAGACGCGACTAAACTGGTATTTATCGCTGGGATTAAAGAGAGAGAAAATCTTCTTGAGAGTTACTAAATATATGACTAATAAATATTTGGGGGAGTGATGTTAAAACACCAATTGAAGTTCTGTCACGGATAGAAAAATTGGTAGTGCATCGTCTGTTGAACACCAGAGGGGTCCACTCCTGGAGAATTCAATTTACATAGACAATTAACAGCTGTGACATGCTTCCATAAAACGTTTTCAAAAGCGTTTTAGAGGTTTTTTTTTTTCCCTTCTTCTTTAAAATAACTTTTGTGTTACTTGGACTCACAGAAGAAAATAAATTCCTGTGAAGCCTTATGAACCAGAGTATTCTTAGTCCTAGCTTTTAAACACATAAGCAAGTGAGATAAAAATGAAATTGGAACCAGAAAATGAAAACTGCTAGTATGTTGCTGAACGATGTGAAAAGAGAAAGTTCTGTTTTTTCAGATTACAAGAGCCGAAGTGCATGGTTGACCAAACGTTTCGGGTAACAAAATTTGTGAATTCTGTTTCTGGAGAGTATAATTTTTAAAAGCATAATTTTTAATAGTAACATTGAGGCTTAAATTAAAGATTGCAGAGAAATTAACAGCTGCATTGGTATTTTTCCTTATTTTGAAGGAAGGTTAGACCTGTGCGTCAAGCCAGCCAAAGAGTTCTACTAAAATTGAATAGTATAGTCATGAAAAGTCTTACTGGATTGCTTCACAGATAAGTTTTTTTTTTTAGTATGGCAAAAAATTAAAAGTTGATTTCTTCTCTAGTTTTGAAAATATACTCCAAGGGTTTTTGGAGAACAAAATCCTTTTTTACTCACAAGAAAATGTGTTTTGTGCCCCTTTTTCTATGTATAAGACACATTTTAGAAGCATCCTTGAGTAGAATATATAACGTTTGACTTTGATTCATATACTCTAAAGGTATATAAACCTCAGAAGTCTTAAAGATCTATTTGATGTAGCTGTTCAGCTTACTGATAGTTTTAATATTTATGTTATATTCTTGGTTAAACATTTATGTTCATAATGTTAGATAATTCTGACTAGTAGTAAATAGCCTTTTATAATAAAGGAATTTCCCCTATCTTTTATTGTGAATGGAGATTTGCCAGTATAAATCTTAAATATGATTCAGATGACTTAGAATTTTCAGTCAAAAAAAAAAATTTCCTTCTTTGCTCACTTATGTTTTTCCTGTCATGTCTTTCAAAGAATTCAGGTATCTTATTTTTAAAATCCATTCTTATTGAAAAATTTAAATTTTAAAAGTAGTTTTTCTTCAAAGCTACTAATATTACCAGCACTTTGATTCTACAAACACTCAAGTCTTATACTGTCCTGGGAGTCTCTCAGATGACACTTTCAACATGTAGTAGTGACATGAACCTTTAATAATATTTGAATGTTCCTCTCAGGTTCTGTACCCACAAACCAATTTTTCTCTGACCTTCCCTGATCCTTTTTTTTTTTTTTTCATGTCTCTACACTGGCTTCACTTCTGAGGTCTAAATTTTTAGTGAAAAGTTTACTTCCTCTGTTTGATGTAAGTTATTTCTATAAATTTTAACAGTAGTACTTATATTGTGTAAGACTCAAGTTAGCTGCCAAAGGTGACTCATTGTCACAAAGTTATACTTGTTTTTTAAAAAGTTTGTCATTCAAGTTATTTTATACAGCTTACCAGTTGTTAGAAGGTGTGGTATGTGATGTTCATTAATATTTATTGAATTTTAAAGTACACTGCACTTCTTTAGAACTTCACTGCATTTTGGGTAATGATCTGTTCCCCACTTCACTTTAGTAATTTTCCCCCTTATCAGTTGAGTTGATCATACATGAGGACACAGTTTGAGAATTTGTTGTTTGTACTTGGCAAACATTTGGTTGACCAACTTGTTTAACAGCACCTAATTTTATCTTTTTATCTGGCACAGAATGTAGTTTCTACTTATATTTGTTGTAGCTGTTAATACTTTTATATTAACCAAGTGCTTTTCCCATAACCATTATTTTGTTAAATTGTGGTAGCTTTCCCTGGTGGCTCAGAGGTTAAAGCGTCTGCCTCCAGTGCGGGAGACCCGGGTTCAATCTCTGGGTCGGGAAAATCCCCTGGAGAAGGAAATGGTAACCCATTCCAGTATTCTTGCCTAGAAAATCCCGTGGACAGAGAAACCTGGTACGCTACAGTCCACGGGGTCGCAAAGAGTCGGACACGACTGAGCGACTTCACTTCACTTCACTTCCCACAGATGCAGTGGAAAAGCTCCCTGTGAAAGAGGAGTTGCTCTTTTCCCCTGCCTGCAAAGTTGGAGAAGGGTTCTCCCTGGAGCCCTGGAAGAATTCTCTCAGCCTTGTGTTAACTGCAGTTAACTGTAAAAAGGTAGCAGAGCAGAAAGCTGCAGTTTCTGGAGTTGAAACTTGGGAAGCAATTTTTCATAGAAACTTTGGTGTAAATAGGTTAATTAGTACAAACATGTTTTCAGAGGAGTGATAAACCTTTGGAACGTAAGCTGTTTGTAAGTTGGGGACTACTTCCTGTACTTTGAGGTCTCCATGTTTTTCTTCACTTGACAAATGACAAAAAGAGGCTGTTGACCTCAGTTCTGAAGATGACAAAATGGGTAACCAATTTTAGAGCAGAAGTGTCACAAAATCTTAAGTCTCTTTACGGAATCATTAGCAACAGCAATCCAGAGGCCCTTTAGAACAGGTATACTGTCACTGATTTCATTGTAATTTAAAACTTCTCAATCCTTGAGCCCTGGAGATCTTTCCACTTCTAAGAACACTTAGGGAGGAGGCGCAGGAAGTGTGTGGAGCTCCTGGGTTGGATGAGGGGATTGGACCTGCTCCCACTGGCTGAGTGTGGTGGCTCCTGTAGGTTGTAATCACAGGTTTCCTGAGGCATCTCATAGGTGCTGGGGAAGGTAGGCTCTGCCAGCAACCACTTTGGAACTTTTTTCTGTCTTTATTCATGTATTGAGGGCCAACTTGAATATGACTGCATACCCCTTACTGCCATAAGCAGTTTGCACAATGTTGGTCTAAGGAACTTTGATTAAGGAATTGCATTCTAGCTTCTGACCCAGTTATGAATATGGGCAGACTTACTAGCCTGTCCATGCTTTGTCTTCCCTGATTTTTATGCTTTCAGTAAGTTTTGGGTGCTTTATGTGGTATCAGAAAGTGTTAAAAGTTGTCTTCATTGTAGTATCATCTTATGAATCAGTGCATACATGCTCTCAGAAATAATGGAATGATGGATATTCTCAAGTGACTGAAACATTTTTACTGTCATTTTGTTTACTTTAAAAACTTAATGCTGTTAGGGAAAGACAGTACTGCAGTTAACCTGTATTATAAAGCGCTGTACAGTTCAGCAGCTCGGTATATTACTTGATTGTCATGTTACGAAAATTTTCAAGCATACAGAAAAGTTGAAAGATTTTTACAGTGGGCACTCATACTGCACTTTGTTGTTTAGTTGCTAAGTCGTGTCCGACTCTCTCTTGTGACCCCATGGACTGTAGCCCGCCAGGCTCCTCTCTGTGGGCTTTTCCAGGCAAGAATACTGGAGTGGGTTGCCATTTCCTTCGCCAGTTAGTATTTACTTAATTTGCTTTATCATGTCTATCTGTCCATTACTGATTTTAAATCCTGCTTGTAGGATACTAATAGTACACTGTAATGTGAAGAATGTTATCTTTGTTCCTCAACTCTGTGATAAAGTGGAGCTCTTATCTCTGGGTAGCATTTATTTTCTGTAATACTTGAATATAATGAGCATAAATACAGTTTATATATCATCTTCAAATTGAACTGCAGGTTAGAATCAGATTCAGTCATTCTGAGTTTTGGTTAGTAACTCACCTGAGTACATTATAAGTCAGTGCTTATAGCCCAAATCTGTTAAACGACTTGAAAGTGAAAAGAAAGAGAAGTCACTCACTTGTGTCCGACTCTTTGTGACCCCATGGACTGTAGCCTACCAGGCTTCTCCGTCCTTTTTTTCCAGGCAAGAGTACTGGAGTGGGTTGCCATTCCCTTCTCCAAAGTTGAATCCTGTGTCTTAGGAGAAATTCTGAAGGTTTTAGTAGATTTAGTTTTTGTGGAACCCCTAAACTCGTTTGAATTATTATAAGCCTTTTATTGGTGAGCCTGTGCTTATTATGAGTTTCTTTTTTTCTTTTTTTTAGCGTTTTGGCTGTGCTCCATTGTTGTGCACAGACTTTGTCTAGTTGCGCTGCATGGGCTTCTCATTGTGGTGACTTGCAGAGCACAGCCTCTAGGGCGCTAGGGCTCAGTAGTTGTACATGGGCTTAGTTGCTCCTTGGCCCATGGAATCTTCCTGAACCAGAGATTGAACCCTGTCCTCTGCCTTGATTGATCGCTTCTTAACCACTGGACCACCAAGGAGTCTTCAGATGAGTCTTATTCTTGCCTTTTTTTTTTTTTTTTTGGCCATGTTTTATCCACATGGAATGTGTAATTGAGTATTATGTATGATTCCAAAAGTGGCTTCTCTCAGTCCCTGCAATAAATGGGAAGAAAGGAAAACATTTTTGAACAATGTAGGACCCACAGTTGTAACACATGGGCAAAATTAATACTTTTGAAAGGGAAAAATATATGAATGATTAACCTATTCCATTTTACTCCTTTATTTGCTTAATCTTGATTCTGGTGGCTTTTTTGTTTTTAAACCTCTTGCTCTTTTTCTGAGAGGGTTTCTATGACCTTACTTTATTTTCTTACATAAAAAGATAATTTCCAGGAGTTTAGAAATTGATAGAAAGCGTGTGGTTAGTCACTCAGTTGTGTCCAACTCTTTGCAACCCCGTGGACCCCACCAGGCTCGTCTGTCTATGGGGATTCTTCAGTCAGGAATACTGGAGTGGACTGCCATGCCTTCCTCCAGGGGATCTTCGCAACCTAAAACCCAGGATCAAACCCAGGTCCTCCAGCATTGCAGGTGGATTCTTTACAGTCTGAGCCACCAGGGAAGCCCAAGAATACTGGAGTGGGTAGCCTATCCCTTCTCCAGGGGATCTTCCTGACCCAGGGAGACCCAGCGATTGAACCAGGGTCTCCTGTATTGCGGGTGGATTTTTCACCAGCTGAGCTACCAGGCAGTACTGTAAGATTAAAAGAAAAAATCTGTTAGGGAAGAGTCAGGGCTGGAAGTGGAGAAGGAAATGGCAACCCACTCCAGTATTCTTGCCTGGAGAATCCCAGGGACAGAGGAGCCTGGTGGGCTGCCATCTGTGGGGTCGCACAGAGTCGGACACGACTGATGTAACTTAGCAGTGGCAGCAGCAGCAGGGCTGGAAGAAACAGGAGCAACTACTTAAGGCTCTCATATCTTAGGTAAATGTAGGTTAACTGGCATTTGTAGACTTGCCAGGAAACTGAACTACTATTTGGAGCCTTATTTCTTTGGAAAAGGACTTTCATAGATTTCAATGAGCCTTATTTCTTTGCAAAAGGACTTTCATAGTTTTAAATGAAAGACATTTAAGCAAACATTTTGGAATATAACCTGTATTTAAGTTGGTAAATATCTTTATGTTGTTCAAGTTTGTACTATTTTTAGAAAAGCAAATTTCTAGGAAATTTTGACTGGTATACTAAGCTGACCATGTCATCTGTGACTTTTCTTTCTTTGGAACTTAATATTGCAGGGTAACTTGAATGTATGTTCTAAAAAGTGGTAAATGCTTAGTTTTTACATGGTCTTATAACTTGATTTTAGATCTTAGAATTGAAGAGATAAGGTAACATCTTGTATTTCAGTAGATAAAAAATATTTCAATGCAATATTACTCTCGAAGATTGAATAATACAGGTCTGCCTGTTCTCCCAAATCTGTCCTTTTTATTACATCTTTTGCCTCCAAGGCAGGATTAAATGACAGCGTCCTCCATTTAATTTATGTTTTTTAATCAGCCGCCGTGATTTAAGTCTTAACACATTGGCCTATCAAAATGCCTGGGCACACACAGTTCCTGTTCTAGCTAACTACACACTCACTAGTTGGATGATGGCTAATTACTTTTTATTTTGATGTAGGGAAGAGAGAAGAGTCGATGGTGACTTAAAGTTGTTATACCCGAATGACTAGGCAATTTTCAGAGAGGGGCTTTTAAGGGAGTAGGAATGAGGGGAAAATGATTGAATCCAACTCAATGTTTTCATTTAGATTTGTCTATAAAAAGTTGAGAGAAATGAAGTTGGAAGTATTAAGCCATTCCAGTTAAGGGAATTATGGTTGTTACTGTTCAGTGGCTAAGTAGTGTCTGACTCTTTGGTCTTGGAATTCTGTAGTCTAAAGGACTTTTTAGAGAGTTAATGTTGGTCAGCTTGTCTTGTTTTCAGGACAAAGAATCAGCTTGTTTCCGGACTGCCAGAGGACTGGAGTACTCTTTCTAAGGTAGTATAGTTGTGGGTTGGCCAGATTCTTTTGTATTTTCTTTGCATCTGTGTTTGCATTAGAAGTTTTTTGAGAAGTTGTTTGGAGATTGTTACTTCAAAAGGTGAGGGGAAGTTAGTATCTACCTTCACTTAAATCTGCCTGGGAGATGTTCTCAGTTCAATTTTAGCTATGGAAATGGCTTTTATGTGAAGTTTGACTCTTTAGAACTAGTGGTTTTCAAAACTCCATCAGTTATCTGTAATTTCTGTAAGTTACTAGTTTCCATAGTTCAACTTTTCAAACTTCTATTTTTGATTTTTTTTTTCTTTATTCTTATCTCAAGGGAAATATTACCACAGAAAAACATAAAGAAATTTCTGTGTTTCTGTTAGTAAAGTACTAGCGATTTGCTGATAACCAAGTTGGTAAGATTTCTTTTGGAATTTCCTTTTAATTTCTTTTTCATGCCTTGCAGGTTTATTAGATATTCTCAAGTAGTTAAAGATTTTCCTTCATACTGTGGATGTTCTTTTCTTTAGTGATATCTCGCAGTCTCTCCAACCTACAGATGACTTGGACTGAATTTGGTTTTAAAATTTAAGTTATTGGATTCTGTTTTTTTAGATAGATGGATAGATAATATTACAGCGTATACTTTTTCATACTATTTTAAAAATTAAAATGTAGTAATTCATAATTTCTAAAATGCCGGTATATGCATACCTTAAATGTGCTGCTGGCCAAAACCTGGAAACTCACTTGTGACTATCATGCCTTTTAAATTTTTTTAATTAAAGTAAAATGGACATATAACATTAGTTTCAGATGTACAACATATGATTTAATATTTGTATACATTTTGAAATGATGACCGGGGAACTCTAGTTAACATCTATCAATCACCTTATATGGTTACCCTCCCCCCTTTTTTTTTTACTGTGATAAGAACTTTTTAGATCTACTCTCAGCAATTCATGCTTATTCTTAAAACACCAGTAACTCCTGTTAAGTAGAATGCAATCTGTTTAAGTAGTTTTTATTATTAAACTAGTTATCAGACCATCTTAACCTGTGTAATTCATAGAAAAAATAATGGAGTTCAGAATTACTGGAAGGTGGCATTCTTTTAGTTTTTGAGATATTCTGAAAATGTCTTAAATATTTACATAAAAGAATCATATTCTGTCAGTGAGAAGATATTCAGCTTCAGTCTGTTAAAATTTTTTCCCTTACAGTGAAACACATTCTGAAAAGTATATAAACCTAATGTGCAGTGTAATGACTGATTATAAAATAAACACCAATGTGACCATCACCTCCATCATCAAAAGAATTGCCACCACCGGATGTCCTCTGGTGGTCCACTGCCTGACTCAGAGCTTGTAATGTAGGGGACATGGGTTTGATCCCTGGTCGGGAAACTAGATCCCGTGTGCTGCAACTAAGGCCCAGTGCAGCCAAATAAATAAATATTTTTTTAGGAAAAAAAAAATTGCTGCCACCTCAGAATTCTTGTTGTGTGCTTTCTCAATCCATCCCCCGCCCCATCACACATGTGATAGTAATTACATTCTGCTTTTTCTCTTAGGTGGTATAGTTCTGAGTGCATTCCTAAATAATATAGTTTTGCCTATCTTAGAACTTTAGAAAAATGAACTTGTGGCTTTTGTGTCTTGCTTTTTTGTTGTTGTTCATCACTGTAAGATTAATCTTCAGTGCTTGAAGGGTGTTGAGAGTATGTCGGAAATAAGGTTTGACAATAATTGGATTCACCATACTTTTCAACCACCTGAGGAGGTTGCCTGCTTGTTTGCATCAGAAGTATCTGTAAGACAAGTTTTTTTAAAGGTATCGAGAGATTTAATCTTTTCAGACAGTAAGACTACAAGAGGTTGGGGGGAGGAGACATCACTTTCAGGAGACAAATGATAATCAGATAAATGCAAAATTATTGGTTTTTTAAACTGTAGCTTTTGCCAAGTGTTGTTCTTTTTAAAGTATATACACTAAAATTTACATAAGGAAAAGTTGCTGTAGTTCTTGAAAGAGAATGTTGAAAGGGAATCTGAACTATAGGAATTTAGGAAAACCCTAAGACTGGACTGTTTAATGTATTAATATTTTTGTAGAGGATTGTTGACTCCTGGTTGTTTGTGATTTTTTGGAGATATTATGGGCTCTTGAATAGCTTTCTTTTCTCTGAGTGTTGTTTTCTTCCAGTCTTCCATGGCCACCACTTTTATTCTTTTCCCATATTGTTACCCACCTGGGTTCTTCAGGCTTCCCTTGTGGCTAAGCTGGTAAAGAATCTGCAACGAGGGAGACCCACGTTCAATTCCTGGGTTGGGAAGATCACTTGGAGAAGGGAAAGGCTACCCACTCCAGTATTCTGGCCTGGAGAATTCCATGGACTGTATAGTCCATGGGGCTGCAAAGAGTCGGACACGACTGATCGACTTTCACTCTGGGTTCTTCAGTCAATAGAAATTGATAAGAGGCCTCTTTAAATTGATAGATATTGATAAAAGGACTCCTGCAGCAGGAGGGAACATAAGTAACGGGGTCCCTTACTTGCACCTTGCAGAGGGGTGAGCTGGTCCCTTAGGGGTGATGGTAGGATTGGAGGGTTGGGTCGGGTAGTCTTTCTACCCTGTTATGCTGTGTGCAGGGATAATGTGCAACTTGCTTTTGGTCCTGGCACCTCAGAAGTAGCAGTTTTTTGGCCTTTTTGTATGGTGTTTTTCATAATTTGCCCCAACCTGCACATGCACAGAGTTATTTTTAGTCCCTTATAGTTTCTTTGTATTCTGTTGCTCAGGGAGATGTTTGTCCATGTACAAGTGGTGTAGGAAACGGTCCCAGGTCCCAGCCAGTTTCAATATCTTTTTTTATTTTATTGATTTAGTAGTTATCTTGGTCTTCAAGAAGAATGTGAGAGGGGTGATAGTAGAATCCTTTCAAAAGCTTCTTGAGGGGATAAAAAATTTTTTTCAGAGAAAGGTAAAGAAGAGGTCGTTGATTTTTATGTAGGAACTTAGTGTTTATTGAGGTGTGAGAATTTGTCATGTATTAGGAAGTGATTTGGAGAAGGCAATGGCAACCCACTCCAGTGTTCTTGCCTGGAGAATCCCAGGGACGGGGGAGCCTGGTGGGCTGCCGTCTATGGGGTCACACAGAGTCGGACACGACTGAAGTGACTTAGCAGCAGCAGCAGCAGGAAGTGATTTAAAGATACTGTTGGAAACGTTATTCCAGATTATGAGCTTCTAATAGCAGTTCTTAAGTGAAACACGCATATGAATGCTTCTAATGCATTTCTGTTTATTGGTCAGAATGATTTTGATTAAATTTAGTGGTATTTTTCTGCTGTGCATTAGTATGGAACCCTGGAGAAGGCGATAGCACCCCACTCCAGTACTCTTGCCTGGAAAATCCCATGGACGGAGGAGCCTGGTAGGCTGCAGTCCATGGGGTCGCTGAGTCGGACACGACTGAGCGACTTCACTTTCACTTCTCACTTTCATGCATTGGAGAAGGAAATGGCAACCCACTCCAGTGTTCTTGCCTGGAGAATCCCAGGGACGGGGGAGCCTGGTGGGCTGCCGTCTATGGGGTCACACAGAGTCGGACACGACTGAAGTGACTTAGCAGCAGCAGCAGCAGGAAGTGATTTAAAGATACTGTTGGAAACGTTATTCCAGATTATGAGCTTCTAATAGCAGTTCTTAAGTGAAACACGCATATGAATGCTTCTAATGCATTTCTGTTTATTGGTCAGAATGATTTTGATTAAATTTAGTGGTATTTTTCTGCTGTGCATTAGTATGGAACCCCGGAGAAGGCGATAGCACCCCACTCCAGTACTCTTGCCTGGAAAATCCCATGGACGGAGGAGCCTGGTGGGCTGCAGTCCATGGGGTCGCTAAGAGTGACATGACTGAGCGACTTCACTTTCACTTTTCACTTTCATGCATTGGAGAAGGAAATGGCAATCCACTCCAGTGTTCTTGCCAGGAGAATCCCAGGGGGATGGGGGAGCCTGGTGGGCTGCTGTCTCTGAGGTCCCACAGTGTCAGACACGACTGAAGCAACTTAGCAGCAGCAGCAGTATGGAGCCCATGCTACTTGAATGGATAACAGTTGGTTTCTTTTGTAAACAAAAAAGACGTATAGTTAATTCATTAACAGTTGAAGAAGAATATAAATCTCGGACGTTCTTTCTTCAAACTTCAAGTTGAGCTAACCAGTATTCATAAGGAAGATGTATTTATTATCCTTTTTTCTCCAAATCCCATGTAATGCATGCCAGAGAGAAACTTTGAATTAGGCTCTATTTGTATAATGGTCCAACTTAATGATTTAAGCTACATTAACACCTTCAGTGTTTCTCGTGTGAATTCTTCAGGGAAGTAGGGCTGTTTTTCTAAAGAAAATGTATTAACTATTAGGAAATGCCCAGCATACTTCTTTCAGAAATAACAATCCAATATAGTTTATCTGTTCTATGTGAGAGATTTAGGTACAAGTTTTATTAATCCCAGTATAAAGCAGACTTCAGTTAAATTTTGTTTATGACTGTTCATTTAACCAAATAGGCCAGAGCCATTTTGAAGAAGATTTATAATTTTTTATAATTTATAATTTATTGTTATTACTATACAAAGACAAAGGAAGATCCTAAGAACATCATCTTCCTAGAATATCTACATTATTTTAGGAGCGTAGTGAATGATCAATGATGATAACCACATTGGATGTTTTGGTCATGACTGATGGAACAAGAAGTGCTTATTGTGTAATACTTTGATAAAGTTTGGCTTTGACTGTGCTGTCAGGAAAAATCATGTGTAGTTGGGATAAAGTGATAATAAGTCATATTTGGTCTAAATCCTCCTCTGTGTGTACTCAGTCATGTCTGGTTCTTTGCGACCCCATGGGCTATAGCCTGCCATGCTCCTCTGCCCGTGGAATTTTCCAGGCAAGAATACTGAAGTGGGTTGCCATTTCCTCCTGCAAGGGATCTTCCCGAGCCAGGGATTGAACCTTGTCTCCTGTGTCTCCTGCATTGGCAACCGGATTCTTCACTGTTCCACCTCGGAAACCTTAAATCCCCTTGCAAAACGTTGAGAGCTTTGAATGTGTCATTTTTATGTTAATGAGTGAAGTTGGGAAGCCCCTGGCTCACCTGAGGATGACATGCTCCTCTGCCCGTGGAATTTTCCAGGCAAGAATACTGAAGTGGGTTGCCATTTCCTCCTGCAAGGGATCTTCCCGAGCCAGGGATTGAACCTTGTCTCCTGTGTCTCCTGCATTGGCAACCGGATTCTTCACTGTTCCACCTCGGAAACCTTAAATCCCCTTGCAAAACGTTGAGAGCTTTGAATGTGTCATTTTTATGTTAATGAGTGAAGTTGGGAAGCCCCTGGCTCACCTGAGGATGGGAGATGGTTGCCAGTGGGTCTGACTTTTATTTCCACCCCCTGATCTCCAGGGAAGGGAGAGGAGCTGGAGTGATCTAATCACTGGAATCACCAGTGGCCAATAATTGAATCAGTCGTTCCTATGTAATAGTCTCCAGAAAAACCAAAAGTATGGAGAACTTCTAAAACCTTGTGGAGATTGAGCGATGGGTTCGGAGAGAGCGTGGAAGCTCCGTGCCCCATCTGGCACGCCAGCTCATCATCTGGCTGTTCCTGAGTTCTCTGCTTTTATATTAAACCAGTGATCTACTTAATTAGATATTTGAGTTCTGTGAGCTAGTTCAAGGGGTCATGGTTGGTTAGAAGCACAGGTGACACCTGGACTTGTGATTGGCATCTGAAGTTGAGGAGGTGCTCAGTCTTGCAGGTGTGAGCCCTTCACCTATGGGATCTGATGCTGTCTCCAGGTAGATAAGGTCAGTTGAGTTGTAGGACACGCAGCTGGTGTTGGGAAATTTCTTGGTGGTGTGGGAAAACACGCCCATTCCCTGCCCCCGTCACACACACTGGAATGCTCTGGTGAACTGCTTATAGTGAACATCAAGATCTTACTCTCAATAAAGATGTCATTTTAATGTTAAGAAAGAAAGAGTTGAAGAAAGTAGATGATAATGTTTGTAGAAGTAATCTACCTGAGCATCAGGAATTGCCATCAGCAATTGAGAGATGGCTAGTTGGATGGATGGATACCTTAGGAATAATTTTAAGGGAGGGAGATTTTAGTTATATGAGTAAATATTTCTTCCAAATACCAGCAACTCTTAAGTAAAAGTTTTGTCTCACGTTTTAACTCACTAGTTAAGGAACATTGAATAAGAAAAGACAGGTAAGTTAATATCTAAAAATCATATGAATGATAAAGTTTCAGTGCTGTGTTCTTTTGAGATGATAAATGAAGAAAGATATCAGCTATAGAAGTAAAATTCACAAGCTGGCATTTTGTTTGAACTTGAGAAATAATATCTTGATGTGGAAGAATAGGATTGATCATTATAAACACAGGTACTAGTTAGAATATACTAAATTCATAATAAGTTTGGATATGGTTAGATTAATTAATGATCCCTTTGGTTTCTCTGTTCTTGACTTAGCTTTATGGTAACAGGTAATTAATATGGAAATTACGCAACACTTTAGGAAGCATTCCAGATCTGTCTGATCGAAATTTTTAAGCTTTACTGCTAAAGGATACTAAATAAAAATACTCGTTAGGGATGAAATAAGTTGTTTGTCTCCTTTAAAGTGTTCACAGTGGAAATAGTTTTGTCTGTGTCTAATCACTGGGAGAATCATTGGATATTGTAGATTTTAAGAGTAAACCAAGATATAAACTCTTTATCTTCTTTTACTGTGTGTTGGACTCTAACAAAATGATTGATCTGCTCTTTAATTATACTGTTATTCATGTAATAATAACAACATTCCTGTGAGTCCTAAACCTGATGTGCTGTAGTGACATTTTTGTCACTACATTTTAAAACTGATTTTTTTTTTTAACCTTCATACATCAGGGTGCCTTTAAAAAAAATCTGTATATAGTGAGTAAGGTTTGTTGAATATATTGACAATTAAGACCTTGAATATGTTCTTAAATTTAAAAATTTAATGAATTTTCTTCATGGAAGTTTAATTTTAGTCCTAATAATATTTTTATTCTAGTTAGCTAAAAAAGAGTTTTGTTTTAATATACTAAGCAGCTTTCTGGCATTTGAAGGAACAGGATAATGAAACAATGTGCAGCAGATGAACTGTAATCTTAAAACTGTCAAGTCCGGTCATTTGTTCAAAGCAGAAGAATGAGCTTGAGGAGTGACTAAAATCTTTTTAAATATGAGTTTGTGTTTTTTTTTTTTTTTTTTGAAGATGGTTAAAAATGAGTTAGTCACTTACTTAGAAAGGGAGATCTTTTCTCCTGTTTAAGATACTTATTTTGGTTGTTAAAATAATTTGCTGCATTTAAATGAAGTATCTGATATAAACAATTTAAAGCAACAAAAAAGATTTTCCTTCTGAAATAAGAATCGTTTTGGACTTTTAATAAGCGTTTGTGTAATTAGTGTTGGAGGTCATAATTTTTGGTTGCCTCATAATGTTCTAAATAAAATTTTTATGAGTCAAACTATATTGAGAATGCAACTTGCGTATAAAAGAATGTATAAACCCATATATATAGTTAGGAACGTGATAAACACCTGTGAAACTCCTACACAGCTAGAGAACTGGAACCTTACCAACTTCACATTACCTGTGTTCCTTCCCAAGCCTATCCTCATTGTTTGCCTTTTCACGCTAGGAAACCACTGTCCTGAGTTCTGTTTAACATTTCCTTTGAAATACTGAGAGAAAAAAGCTCATGTATATATTTCTAGACAGTATATTGCTAATTTTGCTTAGTTTGGAGCTTTAAAAAATATCCTATATAAAGGGTCTCTGACTTGGATTTATATATATATATATATTAGGTGAACATTTGGGTTTCCTCATTTTTTATGAGTAATGCTACTATGAACATTAAAAACTATATTTTCCGATGCATATGTGTACGTGTTTGCTAGAGTGTATACCTGGGAATTTTGTCTTGTGTTTTGATTGTTTGTAAAAACAAACCACTAAACTTAGTGACAAAACAGCATTTCATTATTTTACAATCTGTGTCTTGAGCGGGAGGTTCTTTTACTTCATGGTATCAGCTGTGGTGCTGGGATGATTATAGTCAACAGGCTGCAGTCTGCAGGGGCTAGAATGGCTGTGATGTGGACAGCTGAGAGTCATCTGGATTCCTGATTGGGAGCTCAGCCAGGGTCTTTTTTTTTTTTTGGCTCCTTCACGTGGGCTGCAGGGACTGCCTCACAGCATGGTGGCTGGGTTCTGAGAAAGAGCCTTGGGGGAGAGAGGAAGTTGCAAGGCTAGTCTTGGAGTTAAGGGAGAAGATGCATATACCGATAGGGACAGAATTGTTTCGGGCATCTTTGGAGACTGACTGCCACAGTGTGTCACTTATATCTCCTCTGTGAAATAACTGTTAAGTTTTTGGTCAGTTTTTTTAGCTGGGTTTTGTATTTTGGTGTGTGTTGAGTGGGGGTGGTGGCGCTGATACTAAGTCTAGGTTAAATTCGTTGCAAATTTTACTGCATATTTTGGCATATTGGTCCTTAAAAGCAGTCCCGTGAGACAGATATTTTATTACATTCATTTTACAGGTAAAATCAGTGCTGCTTAGTATGTTAAAGTAGGTCTTAAAAGTCAGCCAGCCTCGGGATAGTTTTGGTATAAACAATAGCATATGTAAACATGAACAATTATGAAATGACATGCTTCCATCAATCTGCGTGCTACACCACTGCCACCACCCCGCACCAGGAGATTGAAGCTTGGAAAAATTTACAAGTTTCTCTTTATTCATTTATGGTCAGTTTCAGTGTTTTAGGTGAAGTGTGGCTTTTGTTAGTAAGCTGAGGCTTGGTGATGCCAGAGCTGCAACCAGTACCCTCAGGTCCAAGTTCGCTGTAGTCTTCCTGCCTTGCCCCCGTCCTCACTTTTTTTCCTCTAAATTCTTCAGTTGGATCATCAGTAGGATCTGCTAGTACATTTCAGACACTTGTGTTTTTGATAGTCAAACTAGTTCTGCTCTCAGCCTCCCACTTTGAGGATTTGCTGAAGTTCTCAGAACACAGTAGAAAGGAATTGGCTGATATTGGAGATTTCCTTGACTAACCCTGCTTACAAACTGTATATTGGAAATTAAGATGCATAAGTGTTGTGGTCAGAATTCTAGTAAGCCTAGAGATTCACAACTGATATTCAAGTATCCGCCATATGTATGTACTTTAAAAAGAACACTGTAGGCTTGCATCAAGCTCAGCTGAGTTGCTTTAAAACTGAAAATGCCACGGAGCAAGACTTTAAATTGAAGCAGCTTTCTCTCATGCCTGAGCAAATTCAGAGTATATAGAAATAAGTGTGTAGCCACTTCCCAACCCTCAAATTTAGGAAAATCGTTCTTTGTGTAAGTATAGTTTCTGATCATTACAATTCTGTTAATATATGTTGAATTCAGACACCTCAGTACAGTTCTCCGGTGTAAAAGCAATGCTTCAGGCAGCATGACTTACTTTCATGTCACTTTAGATTTCTTGGGTCCAAGATTCAAAGGCAGAAACAAAGGTGATAATAGTAATTGTACTTACTGGAGGAATTTTTGACTAATAGTGGAATTCAGAATATCTTTGGGCTTTGACTTAAGAATGTCTTTCCCAGTGATAACAGCCATTGCAGGACTGAGCCTCTCATTCATTTTTATTTTTCCCAGCCCCATATTCTTCCATTTCCAGTGTCCTGCATATGAAGATTAGTTACCCTTCCTCAGGAAGTAAGCTGAGATAGAACGTATTTGCTATACTGTTTCCATGATAAAGTATAGCTGTCAGGTCATGTGGCAAAAAGCTTAACACTAGATACCCCAGGTGAGTATAGAACAATACTATTTTTTTTTTTTAAAGGAAAAAATTAAGTTTATTTAGAAATTCAATAAATGCACTTAACATTTGTAATTCTTAGAATAAACACTTTTAAAATAGTTAGTTAGTTAAGTCGCTCAGTCGTGTCCGACTCTTTGCGACCCCATGGACTGTAGCCCACCAGGCTTCTCCGTCCATGGGATTCTCCAAGCAAGAATACTGGAGTGGGTTGCCATTTAAAATAGAGTATACCAAAAATATGCTAATCTCTGAGGCGTTTAATACATGTTATTAGTTTATAGAAATTAACAAAATTACCTTTGCTATGTGAAGGACACCAAAGCTTTCTTAGAATTAACTGTTTCCTGTCATCTTTTCCTCAAGCCTGAAATGTGGGTCAAAAGGGAGGAAAAAATGGAATCACTCTCTTTTTACTCTTTCATTACTCTTTGAGTATATTTGCTGATACTTTGAAAATGGGGTGATTAAAACTAGGTAAACTGGACCACTTTCCCCCCACCCCTGGAATGTAGAATTAACTTCATAACTGGAAGAGAACATAGCAATTATTTGTTAGCTTGCACACATGCTCAGTCGTGTCTGACTCTTTGTGACCCTGTGGACTGTAGCCCACCAGGCTCCTCTATATGTGGGATTCTCCAGGCAAGAATACTGGCGGCGGGAGTTGCCATTTCCTCCTCCAGGGGATCTTCCCTTCCCAGGGATCAAACCCAAGTCTCCTGCTTTGGCAGTCGGGTTCTTTAACACTGAGCCACCTAGGAAGGTTTATTAGAGTGCTTACCAGAATGTTGTGCAGAACACATATCACAGGAATTGTAGTTCAAAACTAAAAAATAGCCTATTATAATTTAAATTTGGAAAAAACTGAATACCCTGTGCTCTTTATTACGGTACATATTAACATGTTAAAGGCTGAGACATTTTTGACTGCAGTATTGATTTTATTTAGTATTAGTGTCTACATATTAGAGAATCTCTGTAGCTTTTTTTTTTTTTTCTTTCTAATTTTCTGTACAGTGCAGTTTGGGAAAGACTGATCTGGATGCTTTATTTGATAGATAAGGAATCTGAGGCCTCATGATACTAAGTGACTTCATAGAGCTACAGCTAGGACTGACAGCCTTGCAGGTTTGAAATCTTTCCATCTTTATATTTTAGTTTGAATTACTGCATTGTGAACATCAAGTGTATGTACCTTATAATGGGAGCATGTGTGTTTTTTCATAATGAAAACAGGTATCTGCTTGCTTATACCATTACCCTATTCGTCTTGGTGACAAAGTTGGGTGTTTTGACACTCTTCAGTACTTTGTAATTTGTCAGATTTTAACATTGCACTCTGGCTTGTGAGTATGAGGGCCTATATACATTGCTATTTAAGTGGCTGTTTCAGTTTCTCTCTCGATATTGCTTTCCCCCAGAATGTTGTTCACTTCGCTTTTGAATTACCCACTTTGGTTCTTTAATCTCAGCAAATTGTTGATCAGGGGATATTAATACTGTACATGTGCGTGCATGCTTAATCGCTCAATCTTGTCCAACTCTTTGCAACCCCATGGACTGTAGTCCGTCAGGCTCCTTTGTTCATGGGATTCTCCAGGCAGGAATATTATTGAAAGGGGTTGCCATTCCCTTCCCCATAGGATCTTCCCAACCCAGGAATTAAACCTGAGTCTCCTGCATTGCAGGCAGATTCTTTACCATCTAACCACCTTGTTAGTTGGAAATCTTATTTCTGTAGTATATAACATGTCTTGGGTTAAATATATGTATTATAATACTTATTTATATATCAAGTGCTTGTTAGTTGGAAATTAATTACATTGTATATCACAGTATAGTCCATATAATTATGTAATGGCAGTTAGGCTTCCCAATTTGTAATGGCAAATGGGCTTCCCAGGTGCTAGTGGTAAAGAGTCCGCCTGCCAGTGCAGCAGATGCAAGAGACCTGGATTCAATCCCTGGGTTGGGAAGAGCCCTTGGAGACGGAAATGGCAACCCACTCCAGTGTTCTTGCCTGGAAAAATCCCATGGACAGAGGAGACTGGTGGGCTATACAGTCCATGAGGTTGCATAGAGTTGGACATGACTGAAGTGACTTAGAATGCACAGCATGTTTTTATGTGTAACATTTATTGGAGATCTTGTTGCCTTTATGGATGTGTGCCTGACTAAAATGTGTATGACACATACATGTGTGTGCTTTGTAGGGAGAAAGAATACATGCAAGTGTGTGTAACTGTCTCTTGTGTAGGTCTTTAAAGATTTCAGTCTGCATTGCATTTAACTGAGCAAAGAGTATCATTATGTATACTCTTAATGTATCAAATATACTATTTTATGT
Organism: Cephalophus harveyi; assembly: GCA_006410635.1. Taxonomy (NCBI): domain Eukaryota; kingdom Metazoa; phylum Chordata; class Mammalia; order Artiodactyla; family Bovidae; genus Cephalophus; species Cephalophus harveyi. The sequence continues at coordinate 226,899 of SJYT01040362.1, forward strand.
ATGACCCTTATGTATGACATTAAGACACTTATTTTGGTAGAAGTTTTTGGTGCCAACCTATCATCATTTCCTTTTTTTCAGTTTTTTAAGTGTCCTTTATAAAGCAGAACACACTCCTTTTTCAAATGGTTACTTACGAAAATTGATAGCTGTCATTGTCAGTTAAGGCAAAAGTTGAGAGAGAAGTAATAATATTTTTGCTCTGTGTTCTTGGAGATCTAATATCTTTTGTATTTAATGCATCCTACCTTTGTGGGATGGCACAGAGAAGCTCTGTGGGATCCCCAGCTTTTGAACAGTCTATGTTTTTTCCCCTCCATGTGTTGCTTGGGAGTAGAGAAGCAGACTGTTTGTCCACGTGAAACATACAGCGTGCTTTCTGCTTACAGAAGATCTTGAGGCAAAATGACCCACACGCATCATGTGTAAGAACCAGGGAGGTTATTGAGAGTAGTCTTAGACCCAGTAGCAATTACTTTTCCTTAAAAGAGTTGCCATTGATGGTGTGCTAGCGGTCAGTCTGCATCTGTGGGTCTTTTCAAACTTCAAGATTGACCTAATTTCAAACTTCAAGATTGACTTAATAAAACAGGTAGAAAAGAAAAAAAGACTTCTTTATTCTGTACCATTAGTAATCCTTTGAAATTTTGTTTTGCTGTTGTCACTTAATATTGGTATGGATCTCTATAATCGTGTTAGGCTTTAATATATCTCTACATACAAGTTTCCATAGTTTCCAACTGGCTAAAGTGTTCATATGTATAACATATTAGGGTTAGATTGTTCCTTTTAGTAGTTTTAGTAAATTGAGGATTTTTTTCCTCTCTTAGCATTTCAGTGTGACATACTTTTGTTTTTGATACTGCCACTAGATTGCAAGAATAAAAAAAAAGGTATATTGAAATGCTGATATGAGCTGGTAGCCTTTGCTGCTTTGTATTAATACTTTCCCCTGGCCTGGTTGTTTTCTATTCCCATTAGTGCTGAATTTGAGGGGTGTGTATGTATATATATATATACACACATATATATATACAGTCTTGTTTATATGTAGATCTGGTACCTTGCGTAGTCTCTTCATTCCAAGACAAGGTAAAAGAGAAGAGAGGAAAACAAAAAACATTTAATCCTGGATGTAATCACTGGTGTTCTAACACTTTGGGTTTCACTTTGATTATCTCTGTGAAATTCCGTTCCTTTCCTTTATTTTATTGATTCTCTTAAGTTTACATTGGTATCTGTAGTTGGTCATTTTTGTTGATAATAACTAGTTGCCTTCTCATCTACCAGATGAATACATATTAACCCAGCCAATTTTGTAAGATCTTGTGCTATACTTTGTAAAAAAAAAAACCTCTGAGTTATAATTGACTGTGAATCTTTTCACAGAATGAATTATTTTTGAAAGAGCTTGTCTGTTGATAGTCTTTAGAGAGTGGAGTGGTGGATGGAGGCTAGGGTGGTGGCATGTAGCTTCCATCTTAACATTATGTGAGATTCTGTCTTATTATTGGACTCACATCAGCAACTCCCCTTGCTGGCATTATGAAGTGCTAAGTGGCCATGTTGGAGAAGTCCATGTGGCAAGGAACTGCGGGCGGCCTCTTGTCAAGAAACCAGGGTCCTCAAGGAAATGAATTTTTCTAGTAATCTAAATGAGCTTGGAAGTAAATTCTTTTCTCTAATTGAGTCCCAATGATAACCCAGCCCTGGTCACACCTTGATCGCAACCTTGTGAGACTGTACAGAGGTGCAATTAAGCTGGGCCTAGATTCCTGATCCATGAAACCATGAGAAAATGGATATATGTTGTTCTAAGCCAGTTGAGCTTGTTGTAATTTGTTACACAGCTGTAGAAAACTGATACAAGTACCCTTGATAAGCCTTTCCCATCTCTGAATGTTATGTATTTGCCAGGTATTTAGATCCAGTGGTGTGAACCCAGACAGATATGATTCTAGTCAGGGAGATAGACTTGAAACAATTAAGAATGACAAATGGTGTGAAGGTCATACCACAAGAGCATCTAATAGACTTAATGAAACATGAGTGTCTCTTTAGGACTTATTCTACTTTTAAAAATACTCTTCCTAGGTTGCCTCCCCCCCACCCCCACTCTACCACTGTCTCTCTGTCTTCACTACTGGCAGTATATTCTAACATCACAAAACTTGATCTAGCTTTATTTTTTATTAGCATTATGAAAACTATATTACAGCCTTATTATTGCCTCAAATTAATTATTCCTCAATAAGAGAATGAACTGTAGTGTTTAAAATGGAATACTAATCAGCAAGAAAAAAAGGAACAAACTGCTGCTACATGAATCAATCTCAGAAACAGTATGTTGAGTGAAAAAAGGCAGACACCAACAGAAAGTAAAATCTGTGATCCATTTATAGGAAATCTGAGAACAAACAAAATCAATCTGTGACGAAAGAACTCAGAAAATGGGAGGGGGAAATGACTCAAAAGGTGATGTAGGAACTTTCTTTAGTGATGGTTTTGGGTGATAGTTATGATTGATGAAATGTATAAAATTGTCAAAATTCATTGAATCAAACATAAAACATCAGTGTGTTTTAATGCATGTAAATTATACTTCAAATTTTTAAAAGTTAGATATAGTTTAGTGGATTTAGTATCCTTTAGTAGATTCTTTTCTCTGATTGTATTTTCTTGTTGACTGTCCCACCTGTAAGATTGTCCAAGATTGTGAGCTTCATGAGGTCAGGGACTGAGTTTGCCTCTGGTTGTTACTTAGAATTGTGTGCTTGTATGCATAGTGCCCGGGCTTATTTCCTCTGAGGGAAAAGTTATTTGTCAACTATAATTTATTCATAAGTTGGTAGCCATATTTCACGTTTGTGTGTTTCAAGAAAAATATTTGTATTATTTCAGAATTTTTAATCAGTGTTTCTTTATGTCGCTTCTATTTGTGTGTCGGTAATCTTGCTCCAGTTTCATCTTTGCCAGCCAGTTTGAGATAACACCGTGCTATGTTTATATACCAAAACTTAAAAATCAGATTTTTTTAAAAAATGTAAAGTTTATTCCTCTTAAGTGAAAACTAGATACTGCTCCTCTTTCTGCCATCTCTAATTTTTTGATGGGGAGCAAAGAATGGAGACACTCTTGTTTTCCAGTTTTGATACAAAAAGCCCTTAAGTACCACAGTAATTTGAAAAAGAACGAGATGGCTCCATAATGCTTTGCCTAACTAGTGCTGTCCCTTGTAGTCATGGTGTTATTTTTTTCCTCTGATGAAAATAACAGTAAAATTTAAATGATTTAATGGTTGGGTCACAAACTTGAAAAATAAGTGTACTCTGGAACTGGTAGATCACAGATGTAGTTTTTCTGAACTGTTGAAACAGATAACTCAGAATAGGTTTTTCAGTGCCGGAAGAAAATGCCTTTCTATTATGACTTATATGTTGGGAGTCTCTAAAAATTCAAAATTCTGCAGTTTTTTTTGCATATTCTTCTGAGAGAATTCATGTTTTCATCAGATTCTCAGAGGCCCTCATCTAGAAAGATTAAAAATCCCGCCTGTCCCTCCTTTTTTCTCTTAGGATTTTTTTATTGCCAGCTGATGGGTTGCCAACTTTTCAGAAACATAACTAACTCTCAGGCAGGAAATTACTCTGTACTGTGTTCACCTGTACTGAACAGTTTGAAAGTATAGTGTTTGTTTCAGTTGGTTCCCTATATTTCTTCATTGTTTTTCTCACTGTTTTTCTGACCTTTTGGGTTGCACAGCTAAATCATAATTACTGAGTTCCACGGGCTGTTCCCTTTGCTTCTGCATTCCAAACCATTACAGACATAGGTATAAGAATGGTGGAAAATACTTCCATAAGTAAACCTGATTTTTGTTAGGGAATCTCTGGTCAGAAATGCTTGTTCTCAATTATGATACCAGTTTTTTTGGAGGAAAATAATACTTTCTGGCAAGATGTTTAGAAATGTCAAAGTCTGAAACTGTGGCTACATACATATTCTGTCATTTGTTAGTTTATTCTGTCCTATTTCTAAATCTTGCCACTCTTTCCTTGAGGTGATACCTAGCTATAATAACCTATAAAAAGATGAAATAACATGATTCTTGCAAAAAACTATTTAGGATAAGCTTCATATTTTAAGAAAATTCATATTAGAGTCGCTGCATTTTGATATCCATTTTCTATTTGAGTTTAAAAGACACTGTCATATTGAGATACATTCAATCAAAATTTAATTGTGGAAATGACATTTTTTGTGCTTTCTGTTGAGTTATGTTACTCATGCCTCTCCTGTTTTGCCTTGATTGCTGGGAAATGAAGTCAGATTTAAAGTTAAAATCATAGGCTCTTTTGACTTATTTGGTGTGTTTTTACCTAGTCCTGAATTTTTGTATATGTATATTTCTCTTGTTGTTTATCTTTTATTAGATATTTATTTATATTTTATTAGATATCTAATAATATTAGATATTATTGGATATTTTATCAGATATTACCAGAAGGTAATAAATTAATAAGACAGCTGATAAAATTTAGAATTTGGAAATGCATTGATTTCCTTCCTTCCCCCACAGGCCTTGATTGCATATCTGAACTACAGTAGAGTAAATGCTTTTCATTCTAATTTACCTTTAACATTCAAGTCACATAACAAATATTTACTGTGTGGCTTGCCTAGTGGCTCAGTGGTAAAGAATCTGCCTACCAATGGAGAAGATGCAGGTTCAATCCCTGGGTCAGGAAGATCCCCTGGAGAAGGAAATGGACTCCATTTCTACTCCAGTATTCTTGCCTGGAGGATCCCATGGACAGAGAAACCTGGTAGACTTCAGTCCATGGGGTCACAAAGAGTCAGCATGACTTAGCGACTAAAACAGCAGTAATCATGTGCCAGGCGCTGTACTGAATGTTTGGAATATATACGGGGTCTCTGTTGTAATGGAGCTTATTTTCTGGCAAGGAAAATATAAACAAAAGACCTAGATCATTTTAGTTAATGATAAAAGCTGTGAAAAAATATATGCTGGCTAGTGTCTGGGATGTTGCTGTGGGGCTACCACTATAGAGAAGGAAGCGAATGCAGCCCTTTTGAGGCAGTATTTGACCTAAGATGTTAGCTAGCCTGTGAAGATGACAGGGAGTTAGCTAGCTCTGTGAAGATCTGGGTTAAAGGCTATCTCTGCAAGCAGAAACAAATTTGGCATGCTGAAGGAAGATAAGGCCCCTGTGGCCAGGATACAGTGAGAAAGGATATAGTGTGGATGGGGATAGGATAGGAGATTGGGGATTGTGGGGGTTAAACTCTAAATACACACTAGTTTGAAAAAATAAGTGGAACAGAAATTAATTTGACTGTAACAGATGTTTTTCATTTCTCTGTATAATACTGAGTGGTTTTGTGGGTGACACACAGGATAGATGAGATGAAAGACTTCAGAGGCCAGAACCTGAAGAGGTAACCAAATAGCACTGACCATATGGAGTGTTCTATGCGACCCTATGGACTGTAGCACACAAGGCTTTCCTGGCCATCACCAACTCCCAGAGCTTGCTCAGACTCATGTCCATAAAGTCGGTGATACCATCCAACCATCTCATCCTCTGTCATCCCTTCTCCCGCCTTCAGTCTTTCCCAGCATCAGGGTCTTTTCCAGTGAGTCAGTGCTTCGCATCAGGTAGCCAAAGTATTGGCGTTTAATCTTCAGCACAACAGAAATTTTTTAAAGACCTTTTAAAACTTTTTATTTTGTATTGGGTATAGCTGACTAACAATGTTGTGATGGTTTCAGGTGTACAGCAAAGAGACTCAGCCATACATATACATGGATCCATTCTCCCCCCAAATCCCCCTCCCATCCAAGTTGCCAATAACATTGAGCAGAGTTACGTGCTATACAGTAGTTCCTTGCTGGTTACCTGTTTTAAATATAGCAGTGTGTACATGTCCATCCCGAAGTCCCTAACTATCCCTTCTCCCCATTCTTCTCCCCTGATAACCATAAGTTCATTCTCTAAGTTTATGAGTCTCTTACACAGTGGAAATTTGATTAAACCAGTTACAGTATTTTTATTGTCTTCTACCTGAGTTCTATTTCTATAGAAGAGTAGTTTACCTTAGAGTGGGAGTTAAAACGTTCAGTTCAGTTCAGTTCAGTCGCTCAGTCGTGTCCGACTCTTTGCGACCCCGTGGACTGTAACCTACTAGGCTTCTCCGTCCGTGGGATTCTCCAGGCAAGAATACTGGAGTGGATTGCCATTTCCTTCTCCAGGGGATCTTCCCGCAACTCATAACTCACATTAGCGTTACATAACATTACTCAGGGGACATCTGTGGGAAAATATTTAAAAATTGGATCATATATAGTGTTCAGAAACGCTTTAACATTTATTGAAATTACTATATTCAGGGTGCTTGGTGATAAGGGGGATAATAAGATCAAGTCATTCATCTTTGTACATCAAATCATGTGACTCTTGGCTTTGCTGTTTGTTGAGTGACCTTGAGCCAAGCTAACTATTTGCATTTCATTTCTCATCTGTAAATTGGGATTGACATGGTTGATTCATGTCAATGTTTGGCAAAAACCACTACAATATTGTAAAGTAGCCTCCAATTGAAATAAATACTTTTTAAAAATTGGGACTGACAGTAGTACCCATCTCAGTGAATTGCCATAAAGATGGAATGCACTCATACAAATAAAAGTGCTTAAAACAGTATATAATTCATAAAAGGTACTCATTAATGTGCACTATTTGTTAATTTTGTACTGTTCACTTACAGGGGCTTTCCAGGTGGCTCAGTGGTAAAGAATCTGCCTGCTAATGCAGGAGACACAGGTTTGATCCTTGGGTGTGGGAGATCTCTAGGAGAAGGAAAATGGCAGCCCACTTCAGTATTCTTGCCTGGAAAATTACATGAACAGAGGAGCCTGGCAGGCTGCAGTCCATGGGGTCACAAGAGAGTCGGACACAACTTGGTGACTGACCAACCAACCAATTAACTTACGATGAAAGCTAATAGGTCAATTTATGCTGTTTAGTATGTTGATTGGAAAGAGTAAAATGCAGAGTACAAGATCTACTAGAGACATAAAGGAGGGTTTCCACCCCTTAGCTGAAAAGGATAGTTATGACTTAGTAGCAGGTGTCTTTTGAGTTAGGTCTTGAAAGATAAGTGTGGGAGAATTTGGAGGAGGATTTGCTCTTGAGGAAATAAGAACAGCTTGTGCAAAGGTATAGAAGTATGAGAAAGCATGAACAGTATATGTTTAGGGAAAACAAGTTTGGATCCATGAGGTAAGAAAGAGGTAGTAGGGAGCCATTTCACGGTGGGGATAGGGAAGGGAGTCTAAAAACATTAGGACTTTGTCAGATTTGGGGAAATAGTGAAGGACTAGTGTGTTTCATTTAAGAAAGAATTTGTGGAGGATGAATTGGAGGCAGGAAGTTAATAAAGAGGCACATGAAATAGAATATGAAGAGTTTTTGTTTTTTTTTTTTGGCCGCTCCTCGAGGCATGCTGGGTCTTCTTTCCCTGACCAGGGGTTGAACCTGTGCCAGCTGCATTGGGAGCACAGAGTCTTAACCACTAGACAGCGAGGGAAGTCCCTGAAGAGGACTTTTTATTGGGGGATTTTAAGAGCTGGATTTAGGAAATGAGTATAAGATGATCCCAGTACCTCTGTAATAATGGTAGCCTTTTTAACTAAGAAGAGAGCCTTTTTAACTAGTGGAGAGCAGAGTAAGTATGAGTTCAGTTTTAAGTATGTTGAGTATAATGTGCCATCATTTCCAATGTGAAGCTGTCTCAGCAGCTGTTCTGGTGGACTGCTCTATATGAGGATTGAGAATTTAGGCAGAGGAATTCTTAGGAATCATCCATGGTAGTCAAATGGACAAGCAAAGAGGAGAGGTAGCAGTGAAGAGTCTGACATCAGTCAGACTCTACATCAATCTTTGAAGCAGAGTGACTAAGAAAATTTGTGTACATGATGCACAAAATTGTTTTTCATCTAAGGGACTCGGACTCAGGGGAATGGGCACTTGGAAGAGACTTTTCAGGTTCTTCTTTATGTCTGTCTCTGAGTCGTGTCTGACTCCTTTGTGCCCCAATGAACTGTAGCCCCCCAGTCCATCCATGAGATTTCCCAGGCAAGAATACTGGGGTGGATTGGCATTTCTTCCTCCAGGGGAATCTTCCTGACCCAAGTATTGAACTCATGTTTCTTGCATTGGCAGGCGGATTCTTCACTGCTGAGCTACCAGGGAAGCCCTGCTTCTTTATGTACTTTTTCTTAAAACTGAGGTCCAGGCCACATGGAGATTCTCATTCCCCATCTCCCACTGCACAGTTATCCATCTCCCATTTTCCAAAAGGAAAGCATCCCACTCATGTGTCCCTATATGTTGCCCTGAGCTATAAAAATCTCTGAGGGTTCCAGATGAAGGCACAGTACAGTTGACTGTTGGTGTGGAGATACTCTCCTTTCTGTCAAAGAGAGCAAGTAAGATCTCTGTTACAGGGACTTTCCTGGTGGTACACAGGCCAAGACTCCACACTCCCCATGCAGGGGGCCCGGGTTTGATCCCTGTTCAGGGAGCTAGACCCCACTTGCCATGAAAATAAATAATATATTTTTTAAAAAACCTGTTGAGTTTTTGGAAATTTATTTGCTGGATCATAATTGAAACAGATTGAATGTACCAAATTTAATTTGAAAAAGCTAATATATATCCTGAGATATTTGTGAGAGTAAGTATGAAAAACATTGACTATCCTACTAATTTTAAAGCATGAAATAGAGCAGAAAAATCAGTATTAAATGAAAAAAAAATGGACAGAGGTCAGTTTTACAGACAGAAATCACAATATAAACCTTGAGATGCTTGCATTTGGTGAGGGATGTCTCATTTGGAATTTTGATATACAGATGGTCTCTCTCAGGACAGATCTAGCTTTGATAGAGCTTAGCATAGATTTTCTTACTCTAACAAAGCTGATGATGATTAAACAGGGTTCTTTAGGAAGCAATATAGAACTCTGAAATTAGAAAACTAGATCTTTTCCCTAAAACTAGTCTTTTTTAGAAGACAGTGCTTTTTCTTCTTGTGTTTTCATATTATAGTTTTTACTGCAATATTTGAAGAAATAGGAAAGTTCCTTTTCCCTTACAAAATAACTGGAGTAATGCAAGCAAGAAAAGACACTAATTGAAATAGTTAAATATTAGAAGTATATAAAGGAAAAGTTGGGGCTTCCCTGATGGCTTAGTGGTAATGAATCTGCCTGCCAATTCAGGAGACCTAGTTCAGTCCCTTGGTTGGGAAGATCCCCTAGAGAAGGAAATGGCTACCCATTCCAATATTCTTGCTTGGGAAAGAATATGTACGGAGGAGCCTGGCAGACTATAGTCCGTGGGGTTGCAAATGAGTCAGAAATGACTGAGACTAAACAATGGCAACAACAGTGGAGAAGGTGACTTTCCCTTGTTTCGTTTAGGGTAGACTCTCCTTTTTGGTAGTGTAATATTTTACTTGAAAAGAGTGCAAGTCAAAGGGAGCTAAAATTGCCCACTCTTGCACATTTTTGACATTTTTCCTTGGAAAGAGAGGGAGAATGACTTTTAAAGACAGACTAAATAAGTCTCAGACTTCATTTCTGAAATGGGTTGTATGAATAATTTTCTCACTTATCAGTAACGAGACTATTTACAGATTTATGGGTAAAATGGGATAAGGAGTAAACTGATTTTTAAATTCATTAAAAGAGGAGAAACAACTATACTTATTGGAGGATTCCTATTTCATCTAAAAAGGCCAGTTCACTTTTATAATATTTCTATTATACATGGGTGAAAAGCTTATCTGATAGAAAACTCAGTGTCAGTTCTCATGAAAAATAATGCAGGACAGACTTGTTAATGGTGGTGGTGGTGGCAGCTTAGTAGCTAAGTCATGTCCGGCTCTTGTGACCCCATGTCCTGCAGTCTGCCAGGCTCCTCTGTCTATAGGATTTCCCAGGCAAGAATACTGGAGTGGGTTGCCGTTTCCTTTTCCAGGAGATATTCCCGACCCAGGGATTGAACCTGAATCTCCTGCACTGCAAGCAGATTCTTTACCATCTGAGCCACCAGGGAAGAAGATAGCATGACATATGGAAATACAGCCGACTCCAGTATTCTTGCCTGAAAAATCCCATGAACAGAGGAGCCTGGTGGGCTACAGTCCATGGAGTTGCAAAGAGTCAGACATGACTGAGCGTGCACACACATACGGTATCTCTTGTACTTTTCTGGTTTCCCTCTTTGCTCAGCACATGAGTTGGGCCATGTGGTGAATCAAGACTGTAAATGATGTGCATTTCCTTCCACCTGAAAATTTGTTGTGCCTGAGCCTCCAAAGTTCTCTTCTCTCGGGCAGAATGATTGCAACATTCAAGGTAGTGGCTCTTCAGACCATGATAGTTTAAAAGGTAGTGTCTGTACCAGAGAGGTAAAACCTGAAATGATACAATTAGAGATGTAGTGGGCTTCTCCATCTGTTTGTTTCCAAAGTTACTTGAGAGCAAAAGCTTCATGGTTCACAGTTGCATCTCGGTCTTAAGAGAATTTTGCTAATGATTTTGCTTATATAATTTTAAATATATGCCAGTGTTTTTCAAACACTTGTTTTTAGCTCTTGAACCCTTTCTTTAAATGAGAGTTTATTAGAGCCTAATTAATATATAAACAGATAAGTATGATTAAAACGGGATGGTTCCCTATTCCCTTGAAAACTATATATTCCATTCGCTTCAAAATGTGTACCCCACCCCTTTTAGAGTGGTAGGGGTTCTTTGGAATCTGAGGTACGGGGAACTATTTAAGAATCACTTTTAAGATTCACAATGCCTGGAAGGTGATACAAATTATTATTTGGATTTATTACTCTTCCTCCTTGGAATCATCATGCTCAAGAATGTGGGCTCTGGAATCCAAGCTGCTTAGTTCACATTCCATCTTGACCAGTTAATGGCTGTATGACTTTGGATAAGTAATTTAGTGTCTCTGATAGATTGGGCATAGTATCCTACCTCAATGGTTTGTGTTTTTTTGTGACGAAAGCTGTTCTTATCATAGTACCTGACAGTTGTTGATGGTTTTTAAAAGAATGTGCTTAGTCTCTCAGTCATGTCCAACTCTTTGCGACCCCTTAGGCTGTAGCCTGCCAGGCTCCTTTGTCCATGGGGATTCTCCAGGCAGGACTACTGGAGTGGGTTTCCGTGCCCTTCTCCAGGGATCTTCCCAACCCAGGGATCAAACCCAGGTCTTCTGCATTGCAGAATATTCTTTACCGATCTGAGCCACCAGGGAAGCCCTGATTGTAAATAAATAGTGCTGAAAATGCATTTCTTTACCACTCCCCCTCTTGTATTCTTTTCTCTTCTTAAATACACTAACCTCTCCCTTCTCAAGGTCTATGCACTGGAGATGGCTCTCCCCTACTCTCCCATCATTAAGGTCTCACAGATGTTAGAAGACTGCATTTATACCCACTTAAAGCCCACTCCAGTGTTCTTGCCTGGAGAATCCCAGGGGCGGCAGAGCCTGGTGGGCTGCCATCTATGGGGTCACACAGTCGGACATGACTGAAGCGACTTAGCAGTAGCAGGAGCAAAGGCACCTTTACACTTCTTCTCATTTCACTCTTTTATCCCGTCCCTTTAGTGTCTTCCAAAGCTCTTGCTTCAACCTGTAATTATCGTTTGTGTTTATTGTACTAAAGTTCCAGGAGAGAGATACTGCCTCTTTTTCACTGCTCTGTTCTAGTGCTGAGCAGATATCTGTGACACATTCTTTGCTTAGAATTTTAAGAAATGATAATAAATGATTATTACTTTTAAAAAATGAAAACCACACTAATGTTCAATGTAGAATAGCAATCCTTAGAGGCACATATTATAACACCTTGACAGACAAAAATTTGGGGGAGCTATTCATGTTGATGTATGGCAGAAATCAAACCAATATTGTGAGGCAATCCTTAATTAAAAATAAATATTAAAAAATAAGATAAATTAATCACACTTAAGTGCATAAGTAAAGAAAAAAGTAGGGTGTACATGATAAATTATAAAACCAGTGGAATTATGCAAGTAAATCTTTTCTAAATGCCAAAATTGGATTAGTTTCACCAAAGTGACTGAATTTGTGTTGCTTCATGTACTCTCTAAAAGGAGTGTTACTTTTATTTTCTTAATAATAATATTGGGATCTCTGTCAGCCAGAGTAAAATTAATTTTAAAAGAAACTTTGAGGAAGACTTTGAAAAACGTGCTGTCAAGTTGACATAGGAGCCGTAGACAACTCTTGAGCCATGTTTCCTTATTTTTGGTAGAAACTGAAGTGTAGTTGACCTGGTATTTCAGTGCAGAGCAGATTAAAATGGAGCGCGAGTGCAGACTGTGCCTTGGAGAGGGGACTGTTGGTGCCGGCACCTGGTGCGAGCTCTGCGCCCCCTCCCTGCTGTCACATCTCCTTCCTCCCATTCCCTTTGCTGCTTTCACTTGGTCTTCATCATCATCTTGGAGCAGAGCTGCTTGCCTTGCCTTTGTTTCCTCTACTGTTTCTGGTTGGTTCTTCTGTTTTTTAGGTTCTATTTGCAGAGGCTCAGCTAAACTAGACTTGCGTTGTTTTATGGAAGTCAGATTCGTGCCCTGACCATTTGCGGGGTGTGGGACATGTTTGTCTTCCATCCTCTCCGAGTTTATCTTGCTGTTTCATTGCCAAAAACATTCTTTTTCTGTTGTTTCTTAGTTACTTCCTAATTTGCATCTGTTTCTGTAAAGCCTGGTTTCTGCACTTCTGAGGTTTTTACTTTGTTCCTCTAAAAGTGTGTTAATCTTAAATCTATATAAGCATCTAATAAAGAAGCCAAAAGAGTAGGGGTTATTACAGGAGGCACTTATTTTGAGACAATCATTTCGATGCCAGTCTTGCAAAAAAACAATGACATAGCCCCTGGAAAATGTCAAGTAGCAAACTGTAGTTAAGGGTTTAATTATATTTATGTGCATTTGGTAGATAGTTTTAGAGAAGTAATAGTTTCAGGAAAACGAGAACAGAGCTGGCCCTTGGGAAACTTGGTTTGTGTTTTACTTTCATAGCACTGCCCGTAGCCCTTTTCTTTGGTCTAGAACCTTTTCTGTCTTTTACGTCCATAGCTATAAATTGAGACCTTTATTTCTCAGCTTATCTAGCTGAAGTTCTACATGTACTGTATATTCTGTTACAAAAGCTAGTCACAGCGGTCTTAGACGACTTCAGGTTGGTCACAGTTTTAAGGCTAAGAATATACTGTCCTGCTTATTCTTAGACATTTTCCAATTATATTAGTTTTGTGTATATATGTATGATAAAGTGCCATGTTTTTATAGAGGACTGGAAATGTTAAACATACAAAACCCTTTGCCACCTCTGAAGTTTCCTCTTGAAGATAGAGAAGCCTTTGATTAATATTAGGACTAAGGTATATATATTTTTAACCTTCAAGATTAAGGGTATATTGTGGTATTTTGTTTTAGTACATAATCGTGAGATTCTGTGTTTGGTTTTGATTGTATGTTAGTGGTTCAAAATAGCATAAAATGAAATAACAAACCTAAGATGAAATGTATCAAGTGGTTAGGTCATCAACAAGACCTATAAAGGAAAAATGTGGTTGTTCCTAAGGGCAGCCCTAGTTTCTGAATGGATTGGTACTGAGTTTTCTCCTCAAGAGACAATATGGTATATGTTGATAAGCCTTAAATCAGTTTCTGAAATTCTATTTATGTTTTGAATATAAGTACTAGACTAATCTCTACTAGAATCCAAGAAGTATAACCCATTTTTCCATAAATGGACTTCCATAATTTAATTTCATCTTGCTACTGTAGTCTTTAAGTACAAACTTTTCTTAGCTTTTGAAGAATTTCTTGGGATGAAGAATTAATAGTATGGCATTCACAAAGATTTAAAATGAGTTAAGTATGTGGCTTTCAGAAGCAAGTTTTTATTCCTGTCTTCTTTCTTTGCATTTGTTCTCTATAGATAGAGGGAAGGGCCATTGTAAAATATGGTGTCTTTGAATAGCCAAAGGACACCTTAGGTCTTCTAGGAATATGTTGAAGAAGGATATAAAATTTATATATGTTAGCTTCTATGTGAACTTGGGTCTCTAAGACCTCTTTTAATTTGTCATGTGGCTGTTTCTCTTTATCAGATTTAAAACTTATATTTCATTTTCATACCCAGTTTCTTCTTACATCATAAAATAGTTTGTTACTCAGAAGTAGCCAGATTACTTATATGCCCCTTTCAGAATGAAAAAGTTAATGTGAAAATAATTTTGTCTGTCTTAATAAATCATTATCCCACACTTTATTGGAATTTCAGGGTGACTCTAGAGATTGGGTTAACAGAATTTGGGGGAAGCCATTTATTTTTTAAAAGAACTTTTATGAAAATGTCAAATGAACGTTAAGTAGAGACTGTAGTGAACCACATCTATCTACTATCTGTATTCAGTAATTATCTTTTTGTCACACTTGTTTCAAAACACATTATTTTATTGAACTTAAAATACCGAAAGTTGCTCTTACAATATTGATAAAAGTGTATGTAAAATGTGAAGGTTTACTCAGACTATTTTAAGTTAGATATTATTTTACCACTTATCTTTCTCTTTTATTTCAGTTTTATTTTGGTGTCTCCTAACCTTTAATACATCATTTCTCAGTCAATTCACCTAGTTTTACTTGTGGGAAACTAAGTTATATGTATGGCATATGTGTGTATTTGTGTGTGTTGTATGTGTGTGAAGTTTTCTGACAATTGACTTGAAACAAGTAGACTGCCAGATACTCCTTCAGCAAAAGTGGATTCTTTGGGATCAGCAGAGAATTGCAATTTGGAGTCTGCAACACATAGGCCCTGAAGTCCCAGCATGCCCTTTTATAGAGAGGAAAAGGAAGTTAGAGCAGCTGTAGTAAACAGAATCCGTGGCTTTTCACTGGCTGCTGAGCCCTCACCAAGGAAGAAGAGGAACCTTTTTCCTGTTGGGCTCTGTTCTTGCAGGGCATGAGAGTTCCCTTTTCTGATCTTCCTACTCTATTTATTTGGAGTTTATTAATTTTTAACAATATGTGTTACATTACTCACATATATGATTATGTAGACCATATATCTACGTATATATAAGTTGTATTATAATTGCATATATAATGTATGCTTTATATATACACAAACACATATACACATGCACAATATTGTGGAAAACTTCAGACATAAAGAGCTAATACTATAATGAACTTTCATATATCACCCAGCTTCAACAGTTTTCAATTTATGGTCCATCTTTTTTCACCTATAACACCCTCCCCAGCTATTCAAATGTTTTTTGAATATGTAAATTGGACATACTAAAATTGAAGACTACTTTTGTGCATGTGATAGCTTGCATTTAATGAAGAAGAAAATAGCTAAGATTGAAGTCAGTGTTAACACTCACTACTAGTATGATACAAAGGAGAATTAACTGACCCTCATAAGCAAAGTGCCAGGAACTATATGATGCCTCCAAGGATACAAAAGTCACTAAGAAAAAAGTATTCCATTGCCAGGTGAACTAGAGTAAAGGTTACAACTTGATGCTTTCAAAGCACAAATTCAAGTGGATTGGGAAATGGAGGATACAGTGTTAGAAAATGCTTCTTCAAGAATGAATTTAAGACTTGAGACTTGCATGAAGAAAGGGGAATAAAATGCATGGCTGTGGTGGTTTCTATGTGGATGGAAAAAAGAGCTTAAAAAGATCACGCTAAAATTGCTCCATAAGAAGGCAAAACAAATGAGTGATAGACGTATTCTTTTTTTGGTTATTTACTGTAATGGAAAAAAATAGTTGTGTGATTAATCCAAATGCCTTTTATATTTGTTTTGAATTTTTTTCCCCCGTTATTAACCCTCCCACCCGGATTCTTTTTTTTCCAGTTGAGGTATGACTATTTTATAACAATGTAGTATACATCATAATGATTTCATATATGTATATGTTGTGAAATGAGTACCACAATAAGTTTACTGAATATTAATTACCACACCTAGTTACAGAGTTTTTTCCTTGTGATGAGAACTTTTAAGATCTAAATAACTTTCAAATATATAATACAATGTTGTTCAAACCGTAAATTTGAACCTTTGGACTACCTTCATCCATTTCCCCCACCCCACCTCTGACAGCTAGCAGTCTGTTCTCTGTATCAGAGTGCTTGGGGTTTTTTGTTTTGTTTGGGAGAGAGGGTTAAATTCCACATAAGTGAGATCTCGTTTATGTCTTTTTCTCTGACTTATTTCACTTAGCATAATACCCTCAAGGTCCATCCTTATTGTTTCAAATGACAGGATTCCTTTTTTATGTGTGTGTATGTGCTCTGTCATGTCCAATTCTGTATCCTTTTGTGATTGAATTATATTCCTTTGTGGGTGTGTACTCGTACATGTGTACACCGCATTTTCTTTTATGGGTTCATTTGTTAGTGGATACTTGGTTTGTTTCCATACTTTGCCTTTGCTAGGAGTATGTCAAGGCTGTATATTGTCACCCTGCTTATTTAACTTATATGCAGAGTACATCATGAGAAACGCTGGGAGATGTGTATAAGAGACAGAAAAAAAAAAAAAAAGATTTTTTTTTTATAAAGGTTCAAGATCGTTACAGTGTGAGAATGTAGTAGCTTATTCCATTTTGAAATTTCATGTTACATATCTTAATTAACTATTTCAATTAAATATCTTTGAATGAGATTAATGTTTATCTGTATTTTCTGCTAATTGAAAAGATTGGTGGTTATAAGAAGGAATGAAGTGATTTGGGAAGACAATATTACCTCTTATAACAGGGTTTTAAAAACTTGAAACTTGTCAAGTAGTAGTCTTTGAGACATCGCTCTCTTTTAACATAGTCATAGGAGTGTTTATTGATTTTCAGATTTAAAGCCTGAAGGAATCTAGTGACATGTTTCTAGTTATAAAATCAATGTAAAATATCACGAGGTACCTGTCACTATGTCAAGCAGAATTTTTTAAAAATAAATGATTCTATTAAAAATGGGAATAGATCTAAGCAAACAATGTGTAAGACCTCTGAGGTGAAATTATACATTTTCTGGAGAGATATTAAAGAAGACCTAAATGAAAGAGTTAAAGTGTATTTGTGGATTGGATGGGTCAGTATTGTAAAGATACTAATTATCCCAAATTAATATGTGGAATTAATGGACTTTCAGTCAAAACCCACCATGAGTTTCTTGGTGGAACTGGCAAGCTTATTTTAAAATTTATGTGAATATGCAGAAGGGCAAATTATAAAAGGCACAGTTTTAGAATGTTCTTTGAACTAAAGATTTTATTTGAAGCTCTGCTTATAAAGTTTGCATATTATGGGAGGACATAAAGATTACTCAAGCAGAATAGAGTCCAGAAACAGATCTGCACTAATGAATCCTTAGCTTATGGTAGAGGTGGAACTGTACACCAGTGGAGAAAGGAAAGCTAGTTGAAAACTAGTTGTTTCAGTAAATGGCAGGGGAACAATTATTTATATTAATACAGAGGAAATAAAGTTGAACCCTCATTTCTCATTATATAAAATAATTGATTCCAGGTGTATTATGTACCTAAGTAATTAAGTTTAAGCTGTTAATTGTCATGAAGAAGAACACCTTTATGACCTTGGGGCACCAAAAGACTTTAACTAGAAAAAGTGCACTAACCCATAGCAAAGAATTGATGAATTAGGTTTATGTCAAGAATTTCTATTTAAAAAATATCATTATGAGTGAAAAGAAGCTATGGAATGACAGCAGTTTATAAACTCATATAACTGACAAAAGAACAGCATAAAGTACTTCAGCACACACTTAAGAGGAAGGTTCAGTTCAGTTCAGTCGCTCAGTCATGTCCGACTCTTTGCGACCCCATGAGTCGCCGCACGCCAGGCCTCCCTGTTCATCACCATCTCTCGGAGTTCACTCAGACTCACATCCATCGAGTCTGTGATGCTATCCAGCCATCTCATCCTCGGTCATCCCCTTCTCCTCCTGCCCCCAATCCCTCCCAGCATCAGAGTCTTAAAGACCAATAAATATATGAAAAGTGTTCAACCTCAGAAGGCATCATGGAAATTCAGTTACTTATGTTGGCAAAAAGCCTTTGGTAGTCCTAAATGTTGGTAATGTTACTAAGCAGCGAGAACTCCTAGGTAAGGTGTCCACCACTTATATATCTCTGTAGTTAGTTTATTTAACTGACAGGACTGATTAGTAGTAGTGGTGTGTTGTATGGGGAAGATAGGGCTTCCATGGTGGTTCAGGTGGCAAAGAATCTATCCACAATGCAGGAGACCTAGGTTCGATCCTTGGTTCAGGAAGATCCTCTGGAGGAGAAAATGGCAACCCACTCCAATATTCTTGCTTGGAGAATTCCATGGATAGAGGAATTATAGTTATAGTCCATGGGGTTGCAGAGAGTTGGACATGATTGAACCACCAGCACACAGGGGCAGTAATATATTATGTGCCCGAAAGAAGAGAAGTGACTGCTGTTACTTGAAAGTGCTCAGTGAAGTAAGAAAGTGCTGTACTTTATAGTAGATAAGAGGGGAAACCCATAAGCACATTCAGTAAACTATTCATAGTGGTGGGTTAGAAACTGGGCCAGAAAATAGGATAGAAAAATGAATGGCAAATCAGGAGGAGGAAGTTAACTGAAAGTCAAAAATGGGTATATAAGAGAGAGTTCAGGGAGTTTTGAGAGCCTTGCGTATCAGGATTGACTTGACCCTGGGGATAAAATAGGGCAAAAAGCATTCTTCATTCATGTTTAGTTTTTTTATTCTTTGAGTAGGTTTTCAATAGAATCTTAATGAACCTGCTTGTTTGTTTGAACTCTGTAATTCTGCCTTCAGTTTTGACTCTCAGGAGGTAAAGACCAGGTTAAACTGGTCTTTAACTTTGGGGATACCACTTAAAATTGACTCTGGGAAGCTATCTAGATTGTATTTTGTATTTCATCTATTTAAAACATTTATGAAATCAGTTATTTATTCAACGAATATTTTAGGGCTACTATGTACCAGGTCGGAGAAGGAGATGGCACCCCACTCCAGTACTCTTGCCTGGAAAATCCTGTGGACGGAGGAGCCTGGTAGGCTGCAGTCCATGGGGTCGCGAAGAGTCCGACACTGAGCGACTTCACTTTCACTTTTCACTTTCTTGCATTGGAGAAGGAAATGGCAACCCACTCCAGTGTTCTTGCCTGGAGAATCCCAGGGACGGGGGAGCCTGGTGGGCTGCTGTCTATGGTGTCGCACAGAGTCGGACACGACTGAAGCGACGTAGCAGCAGCATGTACCAGGTGCTATGCTAGGTGTTGGAGACATGCGGTTTCCTTGTGGAAGTGTTTATCTAGTGTGGTAAATATTAATCAGGTAAGCTAATGTGAAATTGCATCTGTGGCAAGTGCTAGGGAGAAAAAAGTACACTGAACCTTTTTTTCCTCCCCCTCAGAACAGCATCCCTTAGAAATGTGCTGAAGTTTGAAGGATGAATTATTTAGGCTGAGGGGAGATAGCAGTGATACAGAGGTAGGGAACTGGCAGTCTGAAGATGCTGAGGTTGGAGGGGACAAGGTGAGTCTGGAGGACTGAAAGATAGGTATATGGAAAGTAGGGAGTTGGTAAAATGTGAGACAAGACTAGAGTTATGTAAGAGCTAGAGTATGTGTGGCTTTATGTTAAGGTTCCTTCCATTTAATTTTAAGAGATGAAGCCCTTGAATAGTTCAGCAGATGATTGCAATGTAATTACATTTGCATTTTGAAACAACATTCTTTGTTGAGAAACAGTATTTACAAATTGGGGAATGAGATAGGCAAAATGGATGTAGGGGGTTGAGTTAGGGGCTATTGCAGTAAGTAGTGTAGTTTAAAAATGATAGCTTAGATTTCAGTGCTAGTATCAGAGTAGGAAAAGATTAGACAAATATCAAAGGTATTTAAATAGAAGAAACACTCCGGGATGACACCTAGATTTTTGGATTTTTCAATTTAGGTGGTAGATAGGAAACACTAAAAGGAGACAGTGTATGTGCTTGTTTGAAGTTAGAGAGGTGGTGTCCAATCATGAGTCTAGTTGAATGTTGACTTTGAGATGCCTTTGTGACATTCAAGGGGGGAAAAACATGTAGATAGGGAAATAACATTGGCAGATTGTGGGCATACTGGCATACAGTCATACCCAGGTATAACTGACATCCCTTGAGGAAGAGTTAAGAGTTGGTAAGAGGATCTTGGGTAGAGGAGTCTGCCTGTACAGAAAGCAGAGAAGAGGACTGGAGATGTAGGGTAAAAATCAGAAGACTATTGTAGTTTTAAAAGCCAAAGAAAGAGAATGATTCAGCAGAGAGGGAGGAGAGGTCAAGAATTATGTAAAATGAAAAGTTAAAAATATCACGCCGAGCAACTTTATAGAGTTGGAACCCCATGTTTCTTAGTTTTCAAAACATGTTCGTTATCCCTTGGAGTCCTTTTTTTGTTTTTATCTGAAAAATTGCATTTAAAATGTAAAGCCCTGGTTCTTGGTAAAATACTAGGCCTTCTGTCCTTGAAATACTTTGACCAGTTTTGGGGGTTACTTGTGTACTTCCTAATGGTGATTCTCTACCTCCTAAAGTTACTGTTGTTTATGAGCTCATTTTTTCTAAAGTTATTTTTGGTTTTTGCTTAAACTGTTAATCTAAGTTTTGGGACTTTGGTTTCAGTGTTAATTTCTTGATTTGGAGATTCCTGGTAAATTTAGACTGTCATGCATGGTAGGAAGGTTAAGAGTTTACCTTTTTTATGGGAGTCTTTCTTCCCTTGGAAAGAGAAAGATTTAGCCGTTTCTATTTTGGTGGCTACCTTGTTTTTCATCTGTAAAGTGGTAGTCTTTCCAGGGTCCACCTTTAAGTACAATAAATATTTTGTTTCTCGTATTGGGGATTTCTCTTTTAAAATTACCTCCCATATCTTCTTTTGGAGCATGTGTAGCATTTCTAGCACTAGCTTAGATTTCCAGAATTGTTGCTGGAAAATAAATGTTGTTTTACTTTAAGTTCTGATTTTAAAATCCTTTTCCTATAGTCAGAAATTTCATTGCCTTTGTAGCATTCAGTGATGGCAATTAATTTATACTCCTTCAGAGAAAATGTTTATTTTCTGTGGATGATTTTAAGTTAGACTTTATGCTTGTTGTTCAGTCTCTCAGTCATGTCCTACTCTTTGTGACCCCATGGACTACAGCGTGCGAAGCTTCCCTGTCCTTCACCGTCTCCTGGAGCTTGCTCAAACTTATGTCCTTCAAGTTGGTGATGCCGTCCAATCATCTCGCTCTCTTTCGTCCCCTTTTCCTCCTGCCTTCAGTCTTTTCCAGCATCAGGGTTGTTTCTCATCGACTCTTCACATCAGGTGGCCAAAGTGTATTGTAGCCTCAGCTTCAGCATCAGTCCTTCCAGTGAATATTCAGGACTGATTTCCTTTACAATTGACTGGTTTGATCTCCTTATCATTAGTGTTTTGAAATTAGTGTTTTTTCATAATCATCTGTGAAATATAGTGATTCTTTTTTTTTATGATTAAATGTAAAAACTGGATTTACTTTTTATGATTTCTTAAATTTTTCCTTAATGCTTTTTTCCAGCTTTATTGAGATACAGTTGACAAAGTTGTATGTATTTAATGTACGTAATGATTTGAGATGTACATACACATTGTGAAATGATTATCACAGTCATAACACATCTCACATAATCACCTCACATAGTTCTTTTTTTTTTTTTTGTGGAGAACTTTTAAGATCCCATCTTCTCTTAGCAAATTTCAAGTATATAATACAGTATTACTAAATATAGTCATCTTGCTGTACAGTAGAGCCTTAGAACTTATTCATGTTTTAATTGAAGTTTGCAACCTTTGACCTGTGTCTCCCCATTTGTTCCATCCACCATCCTCTGACATTCACCATTCTACTCTCTTTCTGAGTTAAACTTTTTTTTTAGCTCATATGTAAGTGATACTATTGAGTATTTTTCTTTTTCTGTCTCGCTTATTTCACTTAGCATAAATGTCTTTTAAGTTGGTACATGGGTCACAAATCACCAATGGCTAGGTTTCCTTCTGTTTGTGGCCAAATGTTTCATTATATAAATGCATAATTATAAAATGTGTGTATATATACATGTTATTACTTATGTTATAATATAACTACATTTTCACTATCCATTCATATATCAACAGACCCTTAGGTTGTTTACATATCTTGGATATTAGAAATAATGCTGCAGTGAACATGGAAGTAAATGCTGATACATCTTCTGTATACTATTTTTGTCTCCTGTGGATATACAGTAGTCCCTTGAACAATGCAGGTTTGAATTGCACAAGTGTTCAGTTCAGTTCAGTCGCTCAGTCGTGTCCGACTCTTTGCGACCCCATGAATCGCAGCACGCCAGGCCTCCCTGTCCATCACCAACTCCCGGAGTTCACTCAGACTCACATATTCAAAAGCATCAATTCTTCGGCGCTCAGCCTTCTTCACAGTCCAACTCTCACATCCATACATGACCACAGGAAAAACCATAGCCTTGACTAGACGGACCTTAGTTGGCAAAGTGATGTCTCTGCTTTTGAATATGCTATCTAGGTTGGTCATAACTTTTCTTCCAAGGAGTAAGTGTCTTTTCATTTCATGGCTGCAGTCACCATCTGCAGTGATTCTGGAGCCCCAAAAACTAAAGTCTGACACTGTTTCCACTGTTTCCCAATCTATTTCCCATGAAGTGATGGAACCGGATGCCATGATCTTCGTTTTCTGAATGTTGAGCTTTAAGGCAACTTTTTCACTCTCCTCTTTCACTTTCATCAAGAGGCTTTTTAGTTCCTCTTCACTTTCTGCCATAAGGGTGGTGTCATCTGCATATCAGAGGTTATTGATATTTCTCCCAGCAATCTTGATTCCAACTTGTGTTTCTTCCAGTCCAGCATTTCTCATGATGTACTCTGCATATAAGTTAAAGAAGCAAGGTGACAATATACAGCCTTGACGTAGTCCTTTTCCTATTTGGAACCAGTCTGTTGTTCCATGTCCTGTTCTAACTGTTGTTTCCTGACCTGCATACAGGTTTCTCAAGAGGCGGGTCAGGTGGTCTGGTATTCCCATCTCTCTCAGAATTTTCCACAGTTTATTGTGATCCACACAGTCAAAGGCTTTGGCATAGTCAATAAAGCAGAAGTAGATGTTTTTCTGGAACTCTCTTGCTTTTTCCATGATCCAGTGGATGTTGGCAATTTGATCTCTGGTTCCTCTGCCTTTTCTAAAACCAGCTTGAACATAAGTGCACTGATACACAAAATGTTTTTCATTGATAAATACAGTCTGCAGCTGGTTGAATCCATAGATGCAGAGGAACTACAGATGTGGAGGAACCAAGTATCTTGGAGGGCCAACTTATTTTTCAGCTGCAGAGGCTTGATGGCCTAACCCTGATATTGTTCACAGGTCTACAGTGTACCCAGAAATAGGATCTCTGGATCACATACTAGTTCTATTTTAATATTTTTAAAGGAATGTCCACACTATTTTCCATATTGGCTGTATGAATTTGCATTCCCACCAACAATATACCAAGAGTTCCCTTTTCTCCACATCTTTGACAGCATTTTTTACCTCGTCCTTTTGATAATAGCCATCCTAACAGATGTGAAGGGTATATCTATCTCATTGTGGTTTTGAGTTGGTTTCTCTGAATAGTGATGTTGAACACCTTTTCTTTTTCCTATTGGCCATTTGTGTGTCTCTGGGAAAATACCTTTTCAGGTTCTTTGAACCTTTTTTTGAGTCATATTTTATATGGGTTTTTGGATTTTTTGTTTGCTTTTGAGTGGTATGAGTTCCTTATATATTATAGATAATAACCCCTTATTAGATATATGGTTTGTGAACATTTTCTTTAATTCCATAGGTTACCTTTTCATATTGTGTATTCTTTCCTTTATTGTACACAAGCCTTCTAATATATAGTCCTGCTTATTTATTCTTTACTTTTTTTGCCTGTGCTTTTGACATCATATCTGAAAAAATCGTTGCCAGTGCCAATGTCAGGGAGCTTTTTTTTTTATTATTAGATATATGGTTTGTGAACATTTTCTTTAATTCCATAGGTTACCTTTTCATATTGTGTATTCTTTCCTTTATTGTACACAAGCCTTCTAATATATAGTCCTGCTTATTTATTCTTTACTTTTTTTGCCTGTGCTTTTGACATCATATCTGAAAAAATCGTTGCCAGTGCCAATGTCAGGGAGCTTTTTTTTTTTCCTCTATGCTTTCCTCTAGGGATTTTATGGTTTCACGTCATACATTGACATCAATAATCTATTTTGAGTTAATTTTTTTGTATGGTATAAGATAAGGGTCCAGTTTCATTCATGTAATATCCAGTTTTCTAACACCATTTGTTTAAGAGACTAGTCTTCCATCATTGTCCTTGATGCCCTTGCCAAAGGTTAGTTGATTGTAATAGTAGCTTTTTCTGGGCTCTGTATTCTGTTCCAGTGTTCTCTCTCTCTCTTTTGGTAATAACATACTGTTTTGGTTATTATAACATGGTTTTGTAACATGGTTTGGAATCAAGGACTTTGCTTCCAGTTTTGTTGTTCTTTCTCAAGTTTGCTTTAGCTATTCAGGATCTTTGGGGATTCCATGCAAATTTTGGGTTATTTTTCTGTTTCTGTGAAAAATAGTATTGGAATTTTTATAGGTATTGCATTGAATATGTAGATTGCTCTGGGCAATATGGACTTCAAAAAATTTTTTTTCTTGGAGTATGGCTGATTTACAATGTTGTATATATGGACATTTTAACAATACTGATTTTTCCAATCCATGAGCATGGAGTATCTTTCCATTTGCTTTTGTCTTCATTTATCAGTGTCCTGTACTTTTCAGTGTACAGGTCTTTTACCTGTACACTGGAATACATTTAACCTTTTACAGGTTAAATGTATTCCTAAGTATTTTACTGACTTTTTTTTAAAAAAATACTACTGTAGATGGTATTGCTTTCTTAATTATTTTCAGATAATTCATATTTAGTGTATAGAAATGCAACTGCTTTTTTCATGTTTTTCTTGAATCCTTGGTAAAGTTTTTAGAGTTTTCTGTATATAAGATCATGTCATTGCAAACAGTTTAAATTCTTCCTTCCCAATTTGGAAGCCCTTTATTTCTTTTCTTATCTAATTGCTAAAGCTAGGACTTTCAGTACTGTGTTGAATAGAAGGGTGAGAGTGGGCATTCTTGTTTTGTTCTTGATCTTAAAAAGCTTTCACCATTTCACCATTGAGTATGATGCTCACTATAGACTTGTTGTATATGGTGTTTATTATGTTGAGGTTAGTAATCTATTTTGAGTTAATTTTTTTGTATGGTATAAGATAAGGGTCTAGTTTCATTCATGTAATATCTGGTTTTTTAAGTTTTTGTTGTGAATGTTGGATTTTATCAAATGCCTTTTTTGCATCTGTTGAGATGATTAGATGATTTTAATCCTTCATTCTGTTAATATGAGATCACATTTATTAATTCTCATATGTTGAACCATTCCTGACTTGCAGGGATAAATTCCAGTTAATTGTGGTGTACTGTGTGCTAAGTCGCTTCAGTTGTGTCTGGCTCTTTGTAACCCTGTGAACTGTGTAGCCTGCCAGGCTCCTCTGTCCATGCAGTTCTCCAGGCAGGAATACTTGAGTGGGTTGACATGTCCTCCTAGCCCAGGGACTGAACCTGCATCTCTTAGGTCTCCTGCACTGGCAGGCAGGTTCTTCACCACTAGCACCATTTTAAGTCCATTTTAAATGGCAGCCCCTAATAATGCTGCATGATCCTCTTAATGTGCTGTTGATTTCAATTTGCTAGTATTTTCTTAAGGATTTTTGTATCTTTGTTCATCAGGGGCACTATAGTTTTCTTGTTGTGTTGTCTGACTTGGGTATCAAGGTAATAATGGCCTTGTAAAATGATTTTGGAAGTGCTTTTTCTTTTTTTGAAAGAGTTTGAGATGGATTGGCATTAATTCTTTAAATGTTTGGTAGAATTTGCCAGTGAAGCCATCTGGTCCTAGACTTTTCTTCAAATTAGTAATCAAAAGCCCCCAACAGTCACCTTTCTTGTTACTGGTCTGTTCAGATTTTTTAAATTTCTTCCTGGTTCAGTCTTTGATATAGGTTGTTTCTAAGAATCTGTCCATTTCTTCTGGGTTATCCAGTTTGTTGGCATATAATTGTTAATAATGATCTTTTATGATCCTTTGTGTATCTGTGGTAGTAGTTGTAATCTCTCCTCTTAGTTTTTTTCTTTTTAAATTTTTTTGCCTTGACATGTGATGTGTGGGATATTAGTTCCCCAGCCAAGGATCAGTCTTGTGCCCCCTGTATTGGAAGCTCAGAATCTTAAGAACTGAACCACTGGGTAAGTCCTCTCCTCTTTCATTTCTGATTTTGTCTTCTTTTTTCTTAATCTAGCCAAAAGTTTGTCAATTTTGCTTATCTTAAAAAGTGGAATAAAACTTTTTTCCTCCTTTTTTTTTTAAGTCTCTGTTTCATTCATTTATGCTCTGATCCTTATTCTTTATGTCTGCTTTTTGGGCATAATTTATTCTTTTTCTGGTTCTTTGAGGTATAAAGTTAGACTGTTTATTTGATATCTGTTTTCTACTAATGTTAATATTTATTGCTATAAACTTTCTCAGATTGCTTTTGCTACATTTTGCTGTGTTTCCATTTGGGTCTGTCTCTTTTTTTGGACCCATTGATTAAGGAAAATATTGTTCAATTTCCACATGTTAATGAATTTCCTAGCTTTCTTATTGATCACTAATTTCATACCATTGTGCTCAGAAAAGATACTCAATAAAATTTCAGTCTTAAATTTGTTAAGACTTGTTTTGTGACCTAACATATGAAGTATGGATGTGAGAGTTGGACTATAAAAGAAAGCTGAGTGCCGAAGAATTGATGCTTTTGAATTGTGTTGGCAAAGACTCTTGTGAGTCCCTTGGACTGCAAGGAGATCCAACCAGTCCATCCTAAAGGAAATCAGTCCTGAATATTCATTGGAAGGACTGATGCTGAAGCTGAAATTCCAATCCTTTGGCCACGTGATGTGAAGAGCTGACTCATTTGTAAAGACCCTGATGCATGGAAAGATTGAAGGCAGGAGGAGAAGGGGATGACAGGATGAGATGGTTGGATGGCATCATTGACTCAATGGATATGAGTTTGAATGAACTAGGAGTTGGCGATGGGCAGGGAGGCCTGGTGTGCTGCAGTCCGTGGGGTCGCAAAGAGTTGGACACAACTGAGTGTCTGAACTGACATGAAGTATCCTGGAGAATATTCTCTTTGCACTTGAGAGGACTGTATGTTCTACGGTTAAATGGAATATTTTCTGTTAGATTCATTTGGTCTAAAGTGTAGTTCAAGTCCACTATTTTCTTCTTTATATTCTCCTTCTCATCTATTCTTTGAAAGTAGGGTATTAAAGCCCACTACTATTATTGCTTTGCTGTCTATTTCAATTGTTGTATCTTGATGAATTAATTCCTTTATCATATAATGAATGACCTTTTATCTCTGTTACAATTTTGGGGTTCTTTTTTGGTCTGATAAAAGTGTAGCCAATCTTGGTCTCTTCTACTTTCCATTGTATAGAATATCTTTTTCCATCTCTTCACTTTCAGGCTGTGTGTGTCCTTAAAGCTGAAGTGAGTTTCTGTTAGCATATGTTTGGGTATTGCATTTTTAATACACTTACTCACTCTATGATTAGTGAATTTAATCTGTTTTCATTGAAAGTAATTATTGATAGGTAGAGATGGTTGGATGGCATTACCAATATAGTGGACTAAGTTTGAGTAGGCTCTGGGAGTTGGTGATAAACAGGGAAACCCGGCATGCTGCTGTCCAGGGGGTTGCAAAGAGTCAGACGCAACTGAACTGACTGACTGAAAGACTTAACTACTGCCATCTTGTTAATTGTTTATGATTGTTTTGTAGTTCTTTTGTTCCTCTCTTCTCTTGCTATCTTCCTCTGTGATTTGATAGTTTTCCTTCATGGTATTCTTTCTTTTTTGTATCTACTCTAAGTTTTTGCTTTGTGACTATCCTGAGGTTTAAACAAAACATTTTATAACAGTCAGCTTTAAGCCATTATGTCAGTCTTTTTATGTTTTGTATTTAACAAATTATTGAATGTAGATATTTTTATTTTTGTCTTTCAGCCTTTATACTAGTTAAGTGGTTTACACACTATTACAGTACTAGAATATTCTGAATTTGCTTATGTCCATATCTTACCAGTGAGTTTATACTGTATATGTTTTTAAGTTACTAATTACTGTCCTTTCATTTCAGCTTGTAGAACTGAAATGAAACTCCCTTTATCATTTCTCATAAAGCAGGTCTGGTAGTGATGAACTCCTGCAAATTTTCTTTCTCGCTCTCTTTTTTTAGTTTGGGAATGTCTTTTTCTGACTCAGCACAGTTAGCTGTGCTGAGTATTCTTAGTTGGCAGTTTTTTTCTTCTAGCACTTTGAATCTATATACCTCATTCTGGTGCAAGGTGTCCACTGAGAAATCTGATAGCCTTATGTGGGGTCTCATGTATGAGTTTCTTTCCTCTTGCCTTCTGAGTTCTCTCTTTGTCTTTGATTTTTGATAGTTTTATTAGATTCTCTCTCAGTGAAGTCCTGTGTGAGTTGAACATGTATTGGGGCATGTGAACACCACATGCCAGGATGACTCAATTTCTCTCCCCAGATTTGGGAAGGTTTAAGCCTTTATTTCTTTAAATAACCTTCCTACCGCTGTCTCTCCTTCTAGAACTCCTGTAATGCAATCATTACTCTTGATGATGGCCTACAGTTGGTGTAGGCTATTTTTCACTTACTTTGCTTTGCTTTGATAATTTCAAGTAACCTTTCTTCTGGTTTTCAGATTCTTCTGCTAGTTCAAGTCTACTATTAATGTTCTCTACTGCATTTTCTTTTTCATTTTATTAATTAGCTCCAATATTTCTCTTTGGTGTTCTTTTTTTTTTTTTAAGTATAATTTCTGTCTCTGTTGAACTTCTTATTCTGTTCATGTTCATGTGGTATTTTCCTTATTTGTTGTCTATCTGGGTTCTCTTGTAGCTTGCTGAGCTTCCTTGAAACAATTACTTTGAAGTCTTCATTGAGAAAAAGATTTATTTCTCTGTGGTCAGTTACTGAAAAATAATTGTGTTCCTTTGGCATTTTCTTGATTTTTTTTTTTTTAAACGTTTCTTGTAGCCTTACTTTGTATAGTGTGTTAGTCACTCAGTCGTGTTCAACTCTTTTTGACCCCATGGACTGTAACCTACCAGGCTCCTCTGTCCATGGAATTCTCCAGGCAAGAATACTGCAGTGGGTTGCCATTTGCTTCTCCAGGGGATCTTCCCAACCCAGTGACTGAACCTGCATCTCCTGTATTGCAGGCAGATTCTTTACCATCTGAGCCACCTTTACGTCTGCCCATTTTATGGAATAATTTTGGTGGGGAAAGACCTTACCTGTTGGGTAAGTGCAAGAGTGACAGCTGGATAAACTGGCAGTTCTTACCCCGGGTAAGATCCAGGGGTGTAGTCTTCGGGCATTTCTAACAGCTGAGTTTAAGTAGGGACTGCCCACTGCGGAGGTTCTCGATGGCTGAGGCTGCAAGTGTCTATGGGGGCTGTAAGGGCTATGGGGGACCTTCTGATCTTTTTTTCTCCCATGGCGAGTTGTGGTGGCCGAGGAAATCGTTCCTGGCACCCAGCCCAGCTCACCGGCGTCCTCCTAACTATGGTGATACTGGCTCATGCCCGTGGAGTCACCATGGAGCTGTGAGCTAGGACACAGGCAGTGGTGGCTCAGCTGCAGACCTGGGGCCCAGAGCATAGGCACTTGTCGAGCCAACCACGGAGCTGGGATCTGGAGCTCAGGAGGCTGCAGAGCTGGAATCTGAAGTGTAGGCACTTAACAGTGGTTCTGGGGTTCAGTAGTGTTTGTGGGACCGTGGTAGCCCGAGTCCTGGGACAGTGCAGCAGCAAGTCTTTCTTGTTGAGGGCACGGCAGCGTCTCCCTCTCCAGGGGCCCTGTGGCAGTGATGACTTTTGCTGAAAGCTGTTGTCTTCTGTAGAGCAGGCTACTGGGGTCTCCTCTGATGAATACTCACGGGGTCCTCCTTTGTGAAAGCTCTCATGGGTGTTGTTGTCCTGCCTAGGTCCACCACGGAGCGGACCATGGAGAGTGCAGGGGTGCCTGCCACGTGGCTGATCCTGGTTGTCTCCAGATGCTTCAGCTAAGCCTGTCACCCTAGTGATCCTTCTTCCATCTGTGTGGTTGCTCTCCATCCTTTGCTTCATTGTGCTGCTGTAGGATCTCAGTTCTATTTGAGCTTCCCATAAATATTTTCCTTTGTGGATAGCTGTCTGTTATTTTTTATTGGGGGTATGAAGGCTGCTGTCACCTACTGTGACATCTTTTCAAATGCCACCTCTCAAGACACTGTTTGTCTTGTTACTAATTTGCTTTGCATCTTTAACCTTTTTAATATTTAGCTTATTTTTAATTTGACATTCAAAAACTCAAATAGTGCTTTTACCATACTTTATTTACAGTAATAGTAACAGTAACCTCTGGGTGCTTTAGGGACATTATATTGTTTATTTATCAAAACCACCTTATTGACATGGGTACAGTTGTTATTCCTTTTTTACAGAGGAAGAAACTAGACCACAGAGAATGGTCTAGTCAAGGTCACATAGCTAGTAAGTGTGGAAACAGGATATCCAAACCTAGGCAGTATGATTCTAACACTTGTACTGTAAACCTCCCTTTCAGGCTGTGTGGCTTATCTTACTTCTGAAGTTATTGATTTCATTGGTTGATTTTGATGCGTAGTTTTCATATTGCTTATTTTTCTCATCTTTGATTTTTGGATGTGTGCTTTTTTTGTATTAGATCAAGTCTGTCTTAAAATATTACAGCATTTTGTTTCTAGTGATCATGCATTGGAGAGTCATGACTTGCTGTTTGGGAAGGATATATCAAGCTGATTTTGGATATGAGGATTTCCTATTCATCTGGAAAGCATTGTTCCACTCTGAATTACTTGGCTATGTGTGTTGGAGATACCCCTGAGGCCCACTCCTTGCTTGGCAATGGTTGTCTAAGGGGATCCACCTGCCTAGCAGTTTCTATTGCTCATTACCCTGAGGTTGATGCAGGATTTTCTCTTGCCTCTCTCCCGCCCTCAACAACTTTATATTAAACATGAACCATCCTGAATATTGCCTCTTCAACTCTTCCCCCTTCCAACACCCAAGCATGCACACATGTGCACACACACACCATAGTTTGCAGTTACTTCAGGTTGCAGTTTGGACTGTGGCTTCTTCTATCTCATTTCTTCTTATTTGTTATTTTGTCTTTCATTGATCAAAATTCTCATTCGTTAAGGTCATATTCTTATTCTACAGTACAGTTACAGTTCATCTCCCATGGTTATTTATAATTCTTTATTTCTGTGATTTTTAGAGTTATAGTTGTTAAGTCGCTAACTCACGTCCAGCTCTTTGCAACCCTGTGGGCTGCAGCACATCGGGCTTCCCTGTCCTTCACTATCTTCTGGAATTTATTCACATTCATGTGAGTTGAGTTGGTGATGCTATGTAAGCATCTCATCCTCTGCCGCCTTTCTCCTTTTGCTTTCAATCTTTCCCAGCAGCAAGGTCTTTTCCAATGAGTCAGTTCTTCACATCAGGTGGCCAAGGAATTGGAGCTTCAACGTCTGTTCTTCCAATAAATATTCAGGGTTAATTTCCTTTAGTATTGACTGATTTGATCCAAGGAACTCTCAAGAGTCTTCTCCAGCACCACAAATCAAAAGCACCAATTCTTTGGTGCTCAGCCTTCTTTATGATTCAATTCTCATATACATTCGTACCTGACTACCTGGAAAAACTATAGCTTTGACCATATAGACCTTTGTCGATAAAGTACTGTCTCTGCTCTTTTAATACCTGTCTGGATTTGTCATAGCTTTCCTTCCAAGGAGCAGGCTTGCATCTTTTAATTTTGTGACTGCAGTCACCATCCACAGTTATTTTGGAGCCCGAGAAAATAAAATCCATCACTGTAATCACTTTTTCCCCCTTTTGTTTGCCATGGGGCCATATGCCATGATGTTAGTTTTTTGAATGTAGAGTTTTAAGCCAGCTTTTTCCACTCTCCTCTTTCACCCTCATCAAGAGACTTTTTAGTTCCTCTTTCTTCCATTAGAGTGATGTCATCTGCATATCTGAAGTTGTTGATACTTCTCCTGGCAATCTTGATTCCAGCTTGTGATTCATCCAGCCAAGCATTTTGCATGCTATATTCTGCATATAAGTTAAATAAGCAGGAATTGAAAGCAATTATATTGAATGTACAAGCTTCATTTTGGTGCTGTATTCTGTTAGTGGTTTTAAATCTTTTGAGCATCATTGACATCTTTGAAGATTTGGTAAATTTTATGTACTGTCACATTTTTTGTTCAGATGCATAGCTATGTACTATCTGTACCCCCAAGCAATGGCCAAATGTTAATTTGATCATTACTAGTTTTGTAGACTTGTTTTGGGGGGGAGAATAGGCTTTGTTTTTAGTTATTTTTAGAGGTATAAGCCAATTTCTTAGAAAATAATCTGTTGTTCAGGTTTGAGGAAAATTGTTATGAAAGATATATTTATATAGCCATAGATTTATATATAAAGAGTTAAATATAAAGTATAGTATGAGAAAGCTAGAGCTATTTCTTTCTAGTAAAGTTTTATAACATTTCCTTTTTTCTTATTTTCTCTAGGTTTAACTATAGATCAACACATCATCTTGCGTCTCATGGGTTT
This sequence comes from Cephalophus harveyi, assembly GCA_006410635.1. NCBI lineage: Eukaryota > Metazoa > Chordata > Mammalia > Artiodactyla > Bovidae > Cephalophus > Cephalophus harveyi. The sequence goes on from SJYT01040362.1 coordinate 259,964, forward strand.
TATGAATTTTTAAATTGGTTTGATGAAAGAGCATGGTATCCACTAGGAAGAATAGTAGGTGGTACTGTAAGTATATAATATATGCAGTTATTCATGTTAATCTTAAATTTTTTCAGTGATTTGAGTAAATCATTCATCACTAAGGTGATGGCAATTCTTAAAAGTTTTTTATAGTTAACTGATACGTTTTCTGTGGCTAATTATCTGTTATTTAATTTGTTAAATCTCTTTTCTTGATACTCTTCTTCACACACCCTCACCCCTCAGCCTGTTTTGGGGTAATCTCATACTAGCCATTATTTCTGACAGGTGGTGGAGGTTAGGAGGAGAAGCTCTTGTCACACTCTGAAGTTCAGGTTACTTGTGTTTTTGTTTTGTTCTATAGAAGCTTTATTGAAAAAAACATTTTGGAAGGAAATAAAAATGTAGAACAGTCAGATAATTCTAATTTTCCAGGTCCTAAATCTGTCTCAGATTACTCCAGGTAGATTAGGTATTGTTCATAATTTATGGGAAATTATAATGTCCAGAAGATGATAGAAAGGAAAATGTTTTTAGGATTTGGGATGTAAGGAGAATGGTTTGAGAGAAAATGAAAGACAAGGCACCTACTGGAGAAACATATACATTTAATATTTTTTTCTTGATCACTTTTGTCAGAGGTTTATCAATTTTAGTAGATTCTTTAACCCATTAAACTTTGTTGATTATTAAATATTTGTCTTGTGTTACCTTCCGTTTGTTTCCTTCCTCCTACTCTCTTGAGTTTGATGTTTTTATCTAGTTTCCTGATATAGTTTGCTCAATAACTTTCAACTTTTCTTTGTTATTAATGTATTTGTTTTGAAGCTCCAAATTGCCTCATGATTACTGTTTTAGCTACTTTGCTTAAGTTTGGATATGTAGTGTTTTCATTATCATTCAAGTCAAAATGTATTTTAATTTCTGTTATAATTTTCTCTGATTCATGAGTTACTTAGGACTGTATTTAACTTTTAAACATAAGAGAATTTCCTCAACATTTTATTTTGCTTTTTACTTCAAATATATTAATGTTAGAAAACAAATTCTATAATTTTAATCCTTTGAAATTTATTGAGACATGGTTTGTGGCCCCAAGATACAGCCAAATTTTATAAATGTTCCCTCTTCATTTGGAAGGAATATGTTCTCCATGATAGTGAGATGTTATATTTATAAAATCTGGGACATCTTTTTATCTTTGTAAATAGGAATAATGATACAGAAGAATAGTCATGATACCCTCTGAGATTGATTAGAAAGGTATTGAATGGTGAAAGATGTGGTAGATGACTATTATCTGTACTGCTTGTGGTGTGAATGCTGTCATATATTTTATTGTACTAATCTTTGATTACTATAGTTTGTTTCCTGGTATGTTTATAACTTTTTATCTGGAATTCACCCTCAGTGAAGGCTGGTTTTCTGAGATTCCTAGTGTCTTGGTATTTGGAACCATCCTTACAATAATCTTTTTCACTTGCTTTTGCTGGAGTCCTCAGAAGTTTAGGACTGTTTTTAGAGGTTGTTTCTCAGTCTGTGTTTCTCATATGTGAAGTTGTTTTAAATGTGGAGAGGGCTTCCCTGGTGACTCAGTGGTAGAGAACCCTCCTGCCAGTGTAGGAGATACAGGTTGCATCCCTGGGTCGGGAAGGTCCCGTGGAGAAGCAAATGGAAATGCACTCCAGTATTCTTGCCTGAAGAATCCCATGGATAGAGGAGCCTGGTTGGCTACAGTCCATGGGGTTGCAAAGAGTCGGACATGACTTAGTGACTGAGTTTGCATGTATAAGTGTGGAACCCATACTCACCCATGTGGTGAATGAGTTATTTCTTGTTTTGTTTCTATTTAAAGGTTTGGAAGTAAGGCAGAAGTTGCTTACTGTTTCATTTGATGGATGGGTAGAATTCATCTAGTTTCATAAACAGACCCTGGGTTTGTGCTGAGAATTAGGCCTTTTTTTTAATCTCAGTGGTGAGCAATAACTATCCCCCAACCACCTCAAGTACCTAAAGTATATATTAGGGCCTCGAGTGTTGGGTTTTTTTTTTTTTTTTTTAAAAACTTCTGTGGTATCAGTGCCTAGTTTGAAATGCTCCTTTATGTTTGGAACCTGAAAGATTCCCTTCTAGGTTCTCTTTCTTTTAAGGTTAAACATGCCTTTTTTGTTGTTGAGTGGTTTTGTTTGTCTAGAATACCTTGACCTTTTCATCTAATACTTCTATGTATTATTTGTATGTCAGTTCAATCTACCATATTTAGATATTTTCAGATTTATTTCCATTAAAAAAAATATTGCCAGCAAAACTATTCACTTGGGACCTGGTATTGTATATGTAATGGAACAAAATTTTAATTTTTAAGAATGGTGATGATTGCCATACTTTTTCCCCTTTCCTTACCCCACCCTCCTTCCATGCATTCAATAGATATTGTGCATCTATTTTATGCCTATCATTGTTATTTGGATGCTGGGGAAATTTTTCATGTTATTCTGGAGCTTGTATTCTGTGAGAGTGTTTATTTATTTATTTTTGGACATGCTCTGCAGCATGTGGGATCTTAGTTGCCCAACCAGGGATTGAACCCATGCTCCCTGCATTGGAAGTGCGAACTCTTAATCACTGGACCACCAGGAAAGTCCCCAAGGGTATTTACTTAATAGACAATAAGTAAATAAGCAAAATAAATACTGTGTGAAATGGTGATAGTTGCTATGGAGAAAAAGCAAAGGAGTGGGTTTAAAGACCATGGACAGTTTGCAAATAGTATGGCTTAGGAAGTAAATTTATAACATTCTTTGTAGTTTCAGTGATGGAGAAAGAAAAACCTTTTAGGATGTAGCTAAGGATGAAAGTGTAAATACACAATTTAATCACAAATAGCTCAGAATTAATGTCCTGTTTATTGTTCGTTGAATCTTAAATGTTTCATTTTCCTCCTTTGGGGAGAGGTTGAAGAGTACAGCTGTTAACTGGGCCTATTCTAGTTGATTAGCTTTCCATTGTTAAGTATTCTAAGAAGTGTAAAAAGGTCAACCTTCGAGGAGTTCCAAAATATTATATTTGAATTCACTAACTAGTCCTCCTTTTCCTGGCTAGAATTGTTCACTTTCCAGATCTTGACTTTGAAGAGAGGAAGAAATCATTTATAAATATCACTTAAATAATAACTGCAAATAATTTTTTTCATCTTGTGTTTGTTTCTCAATCCCTTAAACACAAGTATGGGCAAAATTGTTAAAACCCCATACTTACGGATGTGTTAGATAGAGCCCTGTTTATAGTGAAAGATAGAGTTAGTGGGGACAATTATAAAGTTACCCCAGTGTTCCATCATTAAACATCTTCACTTTTAATACTTCATTCAGTCTGATTTTTCTTCTTTCGCTTAAATATATATTTCTTCATATGAGAATTTTTTGTGTCCAGTTGAAAAAGAACATTTAATTTTGTAGTATGTAAAGAAGGCAAACTGTTGTGCAAGCTTATTCTCAACCTACTTATGTAATAATAAAGAGCTTAGTGTTTTCAGCTACCTCCTTATATTTGTAATTAAATTTTCCTTTTGTTTTCCATAGGTTTACCCAGGGTTAATGATAACAGCTGGCCTTATCCATTGGATTTTAAATACGTTGAACATAACAGTTCACATCAGAGATGTATGTGTGTTCCTTGCACCAACTTTCAGCGGCCTTACGTCTATATCTACTTTCCTGCTTACAAGAGAACTGTGGAACCAAGGAGCAGGGCTGTTAGCCGCTTGCTTCATTGCCATTGTGCCAGGCTACATTTCTCGGTCAGTAGCTGGGTCCTTTGATAATGAAGGCATCGCTATTTTTGCACTTCAGTTCACATATTACTTGTGGGTAAGTAACACTTGATGTTTTGTTATCATTAATACCTATGAACTTTCTACTGAAAGTTGTCATAGTTGCATGCAGAAAACTGTTACTGTTCATGACAAATAAGTAACAGCTCCAATAAAAGAGGCTATCGGAAAGTAAGCTGTTGATTTTTTTGTTGTTTCTTTACTAGTGGGGAGAGAGGTCAAAAATGCTTGAGAAGGTTGAACTGTGGTTCATTGGCTTAGGATGTTGAATTCTGTGTGTGAAATTTGCATTATTTTACTGTTGCCAAGTTATTTCTTCTTTCCCTATCTGTATACCTTCTGTATCTTTTTTCTTGTCTTGCTGTATTAACTAGTACTTCCAGTATGATGTTGAAGAGGTGTAGTAAGATGATCCTCACCTTTTTCCTTTTCTTAGTGGGAAAGCTTTGAGTTTCTCACTATTAAACATTTTGGTTATAGGTTTTTTTGATAGATCTTATTTATCAAGTTGAAGAAGATACACTTTAGTTTGTTGAGAGAGTTTATCATGAGTGGATGTTGAATTTGTCAAATGCTTTTTCTCTACTGATACGTGATTGATCCTTGAACAACACAGGTTTGAACTGGGCAGATCCATTTATACATATATATTGTTTTCTATTAAATACATTCCTACAGTACTTCACAATTTGGTTGAATCCATAGATCTGGATCCAAGGATTATATAAAGGCCCTACTATAAAGTTATATGTGGATTATCTTATGCCAAGGAGGTAGTCACTGCTACAACCTCTGCCTTGTTCAAGGGTCAATTATAGTCACATATAGTTATAACTATATGTAAATTCTTTGACCTTTTGATGTCATTAATACATTATTTTCAAATGTTGAACCAGTATTTCATACTTGGGATAAATCTCACTTGGTCATGCTATATAATTCTTAAAATATCTTGTTAGACTTGATTTCCTAATATCTTGTTGAGGATTTTGTATCTCATGAGAGAGAGAATGGTCTGTAGTTTTCTTTTCCTGTAATGTCTTTGGTTTTAGTATTGGTTCAGTACTGGCGTTGTAGAATGAGTGAGGAAGTATTTCCTCTGCTTCTGTTTCCAGAAAGAGATTGCAGAGAATTGTTGTCATTTTTATTTATTCTTTTTTAATCATTTGATAGAATTCATGAGTGAACTCCCCCTTGGCCTGGTGCTTTCTGTTTTGGAATGTTATTAATTATTTATTTATTCCATTTCTTTAATAGAGATCCAATCAGATTTTCTGTTTCTTTTTGTTTGAGTATTAGCAGATTTTTTCTTTCAAGAAATTGGTTCATTTCGTTTAGGTTATCAAGTTTTTGGACATAGAGTTCATTGTATTTCTTCATTATCCTTTCAATGAATGTCCAGGGGATCTGTAGTGATGTTCCTTCTTCCAGTTCCAATATTAGTATTTGTGTCTTCTTTTTTTGTTATTAGCCTGGCCTAGAGGTTTATTGATTTTTGTTCAGCTTTCAAAGAACCGGTTTTTGGTTTTATTGATTTTTGTTTATAAGTTTCCTGTTTTCAATTTCATTGATTTCTGCCCTGGTTCTTAATTCTTTCTTTGGATTTAAATTACCCTTCTTTTTCTAGGTTCCTAAGGTGGAAACTTAGATAATTGTCTTAGATCTATCTTTTCTATTGTTTACATTCAGTGCTATAAATGTCCGTACTAGCACTGCTTTTTGCTGCATCCCATAAAGTTTGATCAGTTGTGTTTTCATTTTTATTTAGCACTATTTTGAAATTTCTCTTGAGGTTTTGACTTTTGAATGTGCTTATTTAAAGGTATGTTTAACTTCCATGTATTTTGAGACTTTCTAGTTCTTTTTCTATTAGTGATTTTTTGTTTGATTTCATTGTGGGCTGAGACTACATATTATATGACTTTTATTCTATTAAGTTTGTTAGGATGTGTTTTATGGCCCAGATGTTGTTTATCTTGGTGAATATTCCATGCTGACTTGAGAAGAATATGTATTCTATTACTGGATGAATTTGTCTTTAGATGTCCACCATAGCCAGTATCCAGTTGATTGGTAGTGGTATTGAGTTTTAGCTCTATCCTTGCTGATTTTCTACCTGCTAGATCCATCTGTCTGAGAGAAGAGTTTTAAGTCTCCAATTACGATAGTGGATTTATCCATTTATGCTTGTGGCTCTATCAGTTTTTTCTCGTGTAGTTTGACACTCTGTTGTTAGACATGTACACTTGAAGATTTGTTTTGCTGTCTTTGAGAATTAATCCCTTTTTTATTATGTAATGCACTTCTTGATTTCTGATAGCTTTCCTTGCTTTGAGGTAGGCTTTATTATATGTATCTTTATCAGTTCAGTTCACTCAATCATGACCAACTCTTTGCAACCCCGTGGACTGCAGTACACCAAGCCTCCCTGTCCATCACCAACTCCCAGAGCTTGCTCAAACTCATGTCCATTGAGTTGGTGATGCCATCCAACCATCTCGTCCTCTGTCGTCCCCTTCTCCTTCTGCCTTCAATCTTTCCCAGCATCAGGGTCTTTTCTAATGAGTCAGTTCTTTGCATCAGGTGGCCAAAGGATTGGAGCTTCAGCTTCAGCATCATTTTTTCTAATGAATATTTAGGACTGATTTCCTTTAGGATTGACTGGTTTGATCTCCTTGCAGTCCAAGGGACTCTCAAGAATCTTCTCCAACACCACAGTTCAAAAGCATCGATTCTTTGGTGCTCAGCTTTCTTTGTAGTCCAACTCTCACATCCATAATGACTACTGGAAAAACCATAGCTTTGACTAGATGTACCTTTGTCAGCAAAGTAATGTCTCTGCTTTCTAATATGCTGTCTAGGTTGGTCATAGCTTTTCTTCCACGGAGCAAGTGTCTTAATTTCATGGCTGCAGTCACCATCTGCAGTGATTTTGAAGCCCAAGAAAATAAAGTCTGTCACTGTTTCCATTGTTTTCCCATCTATTTGCCATGAAGTGATGGGACCAGATGCCATGATCTTCATTTTTTGAATGTTGAGTTTTAAGCCAGCTTTTTCACTCTCCTCTTTCCCTTTCATCAAGAGGCTCTTTAGTTCTTTGATTTCTGCCATAAGGGTGGTGTCATCTGCATATGTGAGGTTAGTGATATTTCTCCTGGCAATCTTGATTCCAGTTTGTGCTTCATTCAGCCCGACATTTTGCATGATGTGCTCTGCATGTAAGTATCTTTATATATACTTCAAATTGTTTAAAATCTTTAAGAAAATTATTAATTTCTGGCTGCACTGGATCTCCGTTGTGCACATGGTACTCTTCATTGCTGCCTGTGAGCTTTCTTTAGTTGTAGTGCATGGAATTCTTGCAGAGCACAAGATCCAGGATGGGCAGGCTTCAGTAGCTGTGCCACTTGGGTTCACTGGGATCTTAGTTTCGAAACCAGGGGTCGAACCTATGTCCCCTGCATTGACAGGTGAATTTTTAACCAGTGGGCAATGAGGTGAGGCCCTGTATCTTTACATTCAAAGTGGGTTTCTTGTAGACAACATATAGTTGGGTCTTGGTTTTTGATGCACCCTGACAATTTGTTTTTTAATTTGTGCATTTAGACCATTGACGTTCAAAGTGATTCTTGACTATAATTGGTTTAATATTTACCACACATGTTACTGTTTTCTGTTTGGTACTCTTGTTTATTCTTTTTCTGCCTTTTGTGGTTTGAACTGTGCATTTCTTGTGTTCTGCTTTCTCTCTTTCTAGCACATCAGTTATGCTTTTTTTAAACTGTTTATAGTGGTTGCCATAGAGTTTGCAGCAGACATACACAGCTGATTGAAGTTCACTTTCAAAGAATACTATACAGGCATACCTCATTTCAATGCACTTCACAAATACTGCATTTTTTACAAATTGAAGGTTTGTGGCAACCCTGCATCAATTGAGTCTGTCAGCACTAGACATTTGCTCACTTCATGTCTATCATATTTTGTTTTTTTCTCACAATATTTCAGACCGTTTCATTATTATATTTGTTACAGTGATCTGTAATCAGATTTCTGATGTTACGCTGGCAAAACGATTATAACTCCCTAAAGGTTCAGGTGATGATTAGCATTTTTTAGCAATAAAGTATTCTTTAAAGTATTATGTGTTGTTTTATTAAACATAATGTACTCTTAATATTGGGGACTTTCCAGGTGGCTCACTGCTAAAGAATCCACCTGCCAGTGCCAGAGTTGCAGGTTCGACCCCTGGGTTGGGAAGATCCCCTGGAGAAGGAAATGGCAACCCACTCCAGTGTTCTTGTGTGGGAAATCCATGGACAGAGGAGCCTGGTGGGCTACAGTACAAGGGGATAGCAAAAGAAACATGACTTAGCAACTAAATAACAACTCATAATAGACTCCAGCTTAGTGTAAACATATCTTTTATATTCCTTGGGAAACAAATTTGTATGACTGGCTTTACTACAATATTCAGTTTATTGTAGTGGTCTGGAACTAAACCTGCAATATATCTGAACTCTGCGTGTACCACTTTATAGGCAGTGTGAGTACTTTATAGTAACAAAATAATCCTTGTATCATTACTGTCATTACATTCATATGTAATACATACATAATAGATTACATTGTTGGTATAATTATTTTCAATAAACTTATCTGTTGAATCAATTAAGAATAAGAAAACTAAAAGTTTTTAATTTCCCTTCACTTATTCTGACTTTGATGCTATTCCTTTCTTTAGATTCAGATCTATGTTGTTTTCCTTCTTGTTAAAGAACTTCTAGCTTTTATTGCAAGATAAGTCTGCTGTCAACAAATTTCCTCAATTTTCATTTATCTGAGAAAGTCTTGAAGCATAATTTCACCAGGCCCAAATTTCTAGATTCTTTTTTCTTTTTTTTCCTTTCTCAGTTCTTACATATTTCACTCCAATCTCGTCTTGCTTGCATGATTTCTGAATAGAGGTCATGTGATCGTTATCCTTCTCCTTCTAGAGGTAAGGTGTCTTTACCTCTGGCTTCTTTTAGGGTTTTTTCATTATCATTAATTTTCCGTAGTTTGAAAAAGATATACCTAGGTGTGGTTGGTTCTTATTTATTGCTTAACATTTGAGCTTTCTGAATCTGTAGTTTGGTTTCTGACTTTATTTAGGGGAAATTATCAGTTATTGTTTCAAATATTCTGTTCTTTCTCTCCTCTCCTGGTATTTTTATTAGATGTATGCTATATCTTTTGAGGTCTTTTAACTAATATGTAGTATTTAACATATATTAAGTATATATTTTGACAATATGTATGGCTGGATCTTGATAATATACATGCCAAGTGGAAAAATAAATTGAGGTAGAATAACATACAATAATTTTAAGTAGTACAGACTATATTGTATATTGTCAGTTTATGCTTATTTATAATAAAAGTATTAAAAATATGGCATTTATCCATCATATATACCAACTTTATGATAGTGGTTACTCTTGAGTATGGGTGAGTGATACTGAGGAAGGAAGTACGAAGGGGGAGGTTCAACTATGTCTGTTAAAAACTTTTTTTTAATAAGATCATCTAGAGCAAATATGTTTTATTTGCATTTGGAAGTCGGGATGGCTATTATTCTCTACTCTTCTATATGTTTGAAACCTTTTGTAATAAAATTTTAAAACACTATATTCTATCTGTTGGGAATTTAAAAACATAGAAAACTAATGTAAAGAAACCATCACCCAGGTTTTACTGTCATTTGCATTTTGTCACAGTTTAAAATTTTTTCATGCTTTTATGCAATGCAAAAGTGTTACTGTTTAGTTTTTTTATTCTTTTTATTCTTTTAAAAAATAGCATGCGTCTGAACCATTGCAGTAGTGCCTTAACTGGCATGTTAATTACCTTCCATCATTTAAAAATTTAAGAAATTGAGACAAAAATCATGACATAAATTCACTTTCAACCATTCTAAAGTGTATACAGTTCAGTGGCTTTTGGTATCCTCTGTTTACTTGCAGAACATTTTATATCCCCTAAGGAAATCTTGAACCTCCCCATTCCTTATTTTTTAATTTCTGTTTGAAGACTTATTATTCTGGACATTTCGTGTAGTAATATCCACATAAACAGTGCATTCACTTAGCATAATCTTTGGTATTTTTGACATGTATCAGTATTTCTTTTTTGTGGTTGAATAACCCATTGAATTGCATTGCATTGTATTGTATGGCTTCCCTGATGGCTCAGATGGTAAAGAATCTGCCTCCAATACGGGAGACCTGGGTTTGATCCCCAGGTTAGGAAGATCCCCTGGAGAAGGGAATGGCAACCCACGCCAGTTATTCTTGCCTGGAGAATTCCATGGACAGAGGGGGCTGGCAGGCTACAGTCCATGGGGTCTCAAAAGAGTTGGACACGATTGAGCAAGTAACACTTTCCCTTTCAACCCATTGTATATATACCACATGTTTAAAATCCATTAGCTGATGGAGATTGAGTTGTTTTCAAGTATTAACTATTAGGGATAATACTGCCAGTGCATATTTGTGTACTCGTTTTTGTGTGGACATACATATATTTTCATTTCTCTTCCATATATATATATGAGTGGAATTAGGGGATTTGCCAGACTATTTTCCGCAGTGGTTTCCCCTTTTTACATTTCCACTGGTAGTGTATGACGATTTTAATTTCTCCTGATCCTCACCAAAACTTTTTTTCCCCCTAGTTTTTTTTGTTTGTTTTACTTGACTGTTGGTATGAAGTGGTATCTCATGGTTGTTGCTTTGGGTTTTTTGTGTGTGTTTTTAAATTGTGGTAAAATATATGTAACATAAAATATACTATCTTAACTATTTGTAAATGTAGAGTTCAGTAGTGTTTAGCATTCAGTAGATTTATAATGTTACACAGTCGTCACCACCATCCATCGCCATCGTTTTCCATAACTGCCCATTTTAATCTTCCCCACCCCCTGACCCACCACCATTCTACTTTCTGTCTCTGATTTTGACATCTCTTCAGTATTTCATATAAGTGGAATCGTACATTTTTCTCTCTTTGTAACTGGCTTATTTCACTTAGTGTAATGTCCTCAAGATTCATCCATGCTGTGGCATATGTCAGAATTTACTTTTTTATGGCTGAAAATAATATTCCATTTTATCTATATGCCACCTTTTGTTTATCCATTCATTTGTCGATGGACACTTTGGTTGCCTCCATGTTTTAGCTAACATGGGTATACAAGTATCTCTTACAGACCTTGCTTTCAATTATATTGGGTATATACCCAGAAGTGAAATTGCTGGGTCATGGGTGAGTTCTATTGCAATTTTTTGAGAAGCCACCATATTGTTTTCTGTAGCAACTGTACTATTTTACATTCCTACTAGCAGTAGGTCTATCTGAGTTAGTTTTTGTATATGCTGGTAAGGGTCCAACTTCATTATTTTGCACATTGATGTCCAGTTTGCTCAGCACTGTGTACTGAAGGGACTGTGGTTCCCCATTGAAAAGACTTGGCCCTCTTATTGAAAATCATTTGACCATATATACAAAAGTCTATGAGTTTTTTATTCTGTTCCATTGACCTCTCAGTATATATGTGTCTTCATGCCAACACCACACTGATTTCTTTAGCTGTGGAGTAAGTTTTAAAATCAGGAGGTGTTTGTCCTCTGTTTTTTTTCAGGATTCCTTTGACTACTAGGGGTCCCTTGAGATTCCATATGAATTTTAGGGTGGGTTTTTACTTCTGCAAAGAAAAAAATCATCAGATTTTGATACGGATTGTATTGACTCTGTAGATTACTTTGGGTAGTATTGTCATCTTCCAGTCCATGAATAATCATGGGGTGTTTCCATTTCTATTTTCTTTAACAGTGTTTTACAGTTTTTATCATGCAAGTCTTTTACTTCGTTAGTTTAATTTTATTCTTTTTGATGCTATTGGAAATTTTTTGTAATATTCTTCTTGCATTGCTGTTGGTTAGTATATAGAAATGCAGTGGGGTTTATTTATTTATTTTTTCTGTGTTGACTTGTATCTTGCTGTTTTGCTGAGTTCATTTATTATCTCTAGCAGGTTTTGTATGGGGGAGCTTTTTCCATATGAGATCATATCTGTGAACAAGGGTGATTTTACTTCTTTCCAACCAATTTGGATTCTTTTTATTTATTTTTCTTGTCTAATTGCTTTGGGTAGGACTTAAGTACTGTGTTGAATAGAGGTTTTGAAAGTAGGCATCATTGTCATCTTCCTGGTCATAGGAAAAACTTCAGTCTTTCACCATTGAATATATTCACTGTAATTTTCATATATGGCTTTTGTTATGTATTACATATTATTAAGTATGTAATATATTTTATATACTAATAGTGTTTTGTATTTTAATGTCATTTATACATTTTTTTTATACATGGTATTGCTAGTCTCATATGTAAGTTTGGCTAGATAGAAAGGTCTAGGTCATTTGTTCTTTACTTGAAATTTTTGAAATTGTTGTACTACCATCATTTTGCTTCTTACTGTTAACCTAATTTTATGTGTTTCATAAGAAATGCCTTTTTTTTTTTGCCCTGAAGAAATAATGAGTTTTTTATTTTTTGTTTTTTACCTATATAGATTTAAAATCTACTAAACCTCATATGGTTTAAATAAGCTAATTCATGTAAAGGTACAGAGCATTGTAAGAACACAGAAAGGGATGAGTAAATGTTTGTTTCCATTGTTACTATCACCAAAAATAGAGCTAATGTAGATAGAATAGTACTTAGAACAATACTTCTCACCATATTGCATCCTATAGTTGTGGGATTTTAAGTTTCTTCCTGTGCCTTTGTAATCAGCCTTGTCCTTAAACTGTATTACTTGCAATCACAGATCTGATTTCTGTCTGTATTATCTCTGGGAGTTTCTTTTCCAGAATGCCATGTTATAGAAACAGTTTGGGGTGGCCCTTTATGTCTAACTTACTTCATATAGCATAATACTTCTGAGAGTCATCTAAGAACATGGTTTCTCTTTTTATTATTTTATTTCTCACTTTTTGCTTAAATTTCTCTAGAGCATTATATTAGTCATTTGAGATCATCTCTTCTAATGTAAGGAATCTTCCCAGGTGGTGGCTCAGTGATAAAGAATCTGTCTGCCAGTGCAGGAGACTCAGGAGATGCGAGTTTGATCCCTGGGTTGGGAAGTGGAAATGGCAACCCACTCCAGTGTTCTTGCCTGGAAAATCCCACGGAGAGTGAAGCCTGGCAGGCTACAGTCCATAGGGCTGCAAAGAGTCAGACACAGTTGAGCACTCATACACTTCTAATATAAGCAGTTTCCCTTTATGCACTATTTTAACTTCACTGCACAAACTTTTTTTGAGAAATAATTTACATACTATAAAATTTAGTCTTTCAGAGTATACAGTTCAGTGGCTTTCAGTATATGAATAAAGTTATAAAACAAACTTCCAGATTATAATTTTCTTGCTTTAAAATTTTTTAATATTTTAACATATCCCTTCCCCATTCATATTTCAGAATAGGACCCATGTTATTTTACCCTGTCCAAAGGGAAAACTTTTCAAAGTTGGCATGGTTTGGGGGAGGAGATCAGAGTATATTTTGGCATACACGTGCACTGTATTCCGAGCAGTGTTTTGGAACACTGAATTCTGAATTCCGAGCAGTGTTTCATAGTCTATTAGAAGTCTCAGACAGCTCAAAGTGCTGTGAATTAGGAATGTTTTCTCTTTTCTTCCTCTTTCCCTTCCTTTTTTGTTACAATTTCCCCAAAGGTTGATGTCACCTGTGGTTTGTTTTAATGTAGAAGACCATTTTGAAAATAAGAATTCCTTGAAATAAACTCTGTATAATACTGTTAAGTTGAACTTCCTATCACATCAGGACATAAAGATAGCTCTTAACAGGATTGCTTATAATGGGCCTTATGTCTATCGTTTCTTTAGTACCCTCACTTGATTCATCTTAAAGGTGACCCATTGCTCTTGGCATAAGTATTCAGAGCTTATGCTTTTAAAATTTTAAATTCTGTTTCTGAAGGTGCTGATGTATTTTGCTCTTTTAGGTGAACATATAAACTCTGATTAGTTTCTTTTTAGACCATAGATATTTGTCAACTTTTTAAACCTTTGTTTACAGACTGTTGTCTTGAGAGTAATTGAGAATTTTACTGACATTAGGTCTTCTAGAAATTTAAGAATATAAACTTAATGAAGATGTTGATTGTGGTGTCTTAAAATTTCCAGCTTAATTTGTTTTCAGAATTGAATGTTCATAATTAATATTGATATACAGATGGTCACATTCAGATGAAGAAAAACCACAGATTAAGGTGTTAGGTCTAAGCAAACCTGCCATATAAAAATGTAGAATTACTAAACAAATTTATTCTTTAAAATCTTAATTTGTTGATATTAATCATTTTAAGATAGAAAATAGAACAAATGGAAAAATATACATTGTTTCTTTTGATATGATTCTTTTTACTAAAAACTACATAACTAAAAAAAAAAATCAAAGCTACTCCTAAAATGTCTGACTACTGTCCAGTGTTAGTAAGTGAATCTAAGTATCTGTGTAATCTCATTACCCTTTTTAAAGAATAATTTTCGCTTTTTATAATACAAGTTTACTAAACACTTAACCTTTTTTCAGTCAACAGGAATATTTATAAACATTTTTATATCAGTTGCTTGTTTGTTTTTTAGGTAAAATCTGTAAAAACTGGGTCAGTTTTTTGGACGATGTGCTGCTGCTTGTCGTATTTCTATATGGTAAGATTTCATCAACTGAATACATGAGGTCCAAGTCTTTGGCAACTAGACCATTGCCTTCTCAGGGCAGTTCTTCACTTCCTTTCTCCTGAAGTCTTTAAGATCTTATTTCATGCATTCGCTTTCCTTACTACCACTTTCTTCCCTACTCTTGTCTTCAGAGTTATATGGACTTCTACTTTCCGGTTGATGGAGGACTAATACTCAACCTCTCAGACATAATATTTGCAGCAAGTGAACACAAAAATTTTCTTTCAGATGTACAACTTTTTGTAAATAATGATCACATTCTCTGGGTTAACTTGTGAACTACTTGTCTAATTTTTTCGACAGGTTACTTAAGATTGGAGTTCAGTATCACCTCTTTAATCTCCTGCCTTTCTTTTCACACCACAGCCTATATGGTTTTCTTATGTTGAAAATTAATGATAATCTTAGGTAACTTTTTTTTGGTTGTTAAACAAATGTCATGGAATTTGTGTTTCCAAATTATCCATGCCCCCTTTAAAGTGGTTAAAGGTTAGGACATATTATGTGCCTAATTAATGTGTCCTAGGCATGTTCTGCTCAGTAATAGCAAACTTGCTCTCTTTTAAGTTTAGACTTAAATTTTAGAAATAACCAGAAGTTCTTCAGGTAGAACTGGAGCTCCAGAGGAATGTTGTCTTTGGTGAAAAAATAGCACATGACTGAAGCATTGTTAGAATGTATGTTAACATATAGTCTCCTAAGGTGACTGTTGATTCAAATGGTTCTATCAAGCTTTTCATTATTAGAGCACATGTATGAAGTTGATTGTGACAGACCTTATTATTGTTACTGAATTGAATGTGCTTAAAAAATAATAAATTCTGTTGGTCTGGAATAAGCATAATCTTTAGGATCTTCATTAATGTAGATCAGAACATACTGATAAATAGAAGTTTTCTAGCTTTGTGATACAGGCTAAACATTAAACTAGGATCCTCGTTTGTATCCATTAGTAGGAAGAAATTTATACCCAAGGTAGCACCTAGCACCTTTTATCTTGAGGATCACAAAGCATATCCAGATCATCAGAGTATTCCTTTTAGTTGAGGTGCTGACTGATGTTAACATCCATTGTTCTTACTCTCTGTGAAGTCTCTAGCAATGTATTTACCATAAAAAATGGGGGAGAGCAAAGGGTTTTTTGCTTTTAAAAGTTTATGATATGTATTCTAAAGTCTGTATCTCTGTGACAGTGTTTTTATTGCCAATTCACAAACTGTTCTCAGTGTTCTTAATAAATTTAATTTGACCATTTCTCTAGTGGATATAGAAAAGTGTATTGGATTTATGGGATTGTGTTGTTTTAATTATCAATAAAAAACAAAAAGGTTATTTGTATGTTATAGAAAAAATAGGTTATTTTGAAGCATCTCAAAATTGCTGAAAATCCTAGTGTTTATGTTTAGACTTTTGTGGCAGAATTTATCTACTTTAAGAAGCAAATATGTAAATTATTTAACTTAGCATTTCTTTACTCATAGGTCTCTGCTTGGGGTGGTTATGTGTTTATTATCAACCTTATTCCACTGCATGTATTTGTGTTGTTACTGATGCAGAGATACAGCAAAAGAGTCTACATAGGTAAGTGATTAGACTTCTGATATCCGTCAACTTCTAAGAGGTGTTTCGTATACATTCTTTCATTATCAGACATTTCTGTTTGGTTGGTATTACCCATGAGTAATAAAGCTTAACTTTACAGTGTTTTGCCTTTTTGTATTCATAAGGAGGGTTAGGCATTTTTACCGGAGTGTGTTGTTATCAATTTTTCCTTAATGAGTTTGTTTTGTTTTTACAGAAATAAAGTCTCGATTTAATATTTACCAGCCTTTTTTCTTTTTTTTTTTTAATTTGGGGGGATGATACATATACACTATAAACACTATTACACTATATTTACACACTATTCTAATTCACCTTACATGCAAGAGACTGAACATCTTAACAGTTTAATAAGCTTTTGAAAGCCCTTTCTGAATAATATACAGCACACTGTCTTAATCCATTCAAGCTGCTATAACAAAAATGCCACAGACTGGGTAGTTTATAAACAAGAGAAATTTCTCAATTTGGAAGCTAGAAAGTCTAAAATCAAGGCACCAGAATGCTCACATTCTTCTGAGGGCTCTTCTCCTGTTTCTTAGCTTGATACCGTCTCTGTCCCCATATGGTAGAAGGAACGAGCCAGCTCTCTCAGCCGCTTTTAAGAGGGTGCTTGTTCCCTGGTGACCTCATTATTTAATCACTTCCCAAAGGCTGCCTCCTAACACCCTTTCCTCGGGTATTGGGTTTATAAACATTCAAATAGTAGTGTAGACTGAGGGTTTTCTCTGCAAGCTTTTAATTTGCTCTGCAGGTTTTAGAACACATCTTTAGAATAATATGCTTAGTAATAGATGGTGTCTTAAATCTTAGAACTCACTTTCTGTGATAGAGACAGAACTTTTATAGGTTGTATTAATCACAGAGAAGTTGTCATCTGAAACCAGTATCTTTATAATAAAGTAATACAATTCTATTATAATAATGGTGGAAAACATTAACGAAAATAATAAAGCTGTTTACTTGATTAAAAAACATAGTAGTTTGGCAGTTTATCAAAAACTTAAAGTTACTGTGACCCACAAATCCACTCCTTGGTATATACCCAAGAGAATTGAAAATTATATACTTACACAGAAACTTGTAATGTTCATAGCAGCATTTGTTATTCATAATAGCCAAAAGCTGAAGACAACCCACTGTCCATTAACTGATGAATGGATACAGTGTGGTTCATCCACACAGTGGACTGTTGTTCGGCAGTGAAAAGGAATAAAGGTGATACATGCTACATCGTGAACCTTAAAAACATTGTGCTAAGTAAAATAAACCAGACACAAAAGGCCATATATTGTAGGATTCTTTCTGTATAAAATGTCCAGAGGTGGCAAATCTATAAAGACAGCAAGCAGGTTAGAGACAGAAAGTTGGTTTAGAGTTTGCCAAGAGTTTGGGGACTGGAGTGACAGCTTATAGATACGGGGTTTCTTCTCGGCGCCGGGGGGGGGAATGTTCTAGAATTAAATAGTGGTGATAGTCACACAACTTTGTGACTATAATAACCACTCAGTGGTACATTTTAAAAGGGTGGGGTTTTTTTTAGTATGTGTTATATCAGTATTTTTTAAAAGTTATAATCTGCTAATTAGGTTTATTCCCACTTCAGCATACTTTATAACAATCACCACTGAAATAATACATATATATATATCAGGTGGTTCTTATACACCATGAACTGTCCTAAGTTCTTTGCATGTATTGAAACTCATTTACTCTTTACAACCTCACCTTGAGGATAGGTCCTGTTAAACAAGAGAAGACAATTTGCTCAGGATCATGTAGCTGCAGCTAATGGAGCTGAAGCCTAAATGTAGATATTTTGGCTCGATACCCTGTGATGCAAAAAATCACTGTAACTGTGTTGCCTACCATGTAAATAAATACCTTACTGTAGAAATATATCAATATGTGATTATATATCTCATTACCCTGAAAACACTGTAAGCCAGCATTGGAATCCAGAAAAGAAGATGATGGATTAAACAATAACTCAGAGCTTTTTGTTTTGGAACGGTATAAGGAAAAAATGTTTTTAAATTAAATGGTTGTGGGGAAGAACTGAGAGTTTCTTTGTTTAATTTTTTAAATGTAGGGCCCTAAAAATGTAATGGTCAGGAGAACAGAGTTAGGGAGAAGATTGAGGGATAGACCTTTGTGAAATGCCCCTGAATCAGGAAGAGGAAGAAGAGCTAAAGGAAGTGAAGTTAGATTAGCAAAGTCTAACTTCCCTACCCTCCTCATTTCTATTTAGCTCTAGAAGTTACCAAGGAGCATCATCTTACATTTTTAAATTATATTTCTTCGTTGTTCTTTTTGCTATCCTATGCTTGATTTTATTTTAAGTATCAGTCCTAGGTATATTTGCTATTTTTAAAAATTGTCATTGTGTCTCCATTCAGATGTTTTGCACAAGTCACTTCTTTTAAAATAGAGCTTGTAAATAAGATTCATTCAGTTCAGTTTATAATGAACCACATCCTTGAGAAAGAAAAAGTATTTTTTCTCTTGTGTATCTGTTAGTCATTATATTTCTCTCTGCTGGTCAAGAAGAATCTGTGGAGGGTTTTTGTTTGTTTTGTGTTTTTTTTGGGGGGGGGTCTTGTAAGCTATAATTTCACGTATGTTTCTTCCCATCTTTCACTCCCTTTATTTATCTGAATTCACAGTAATCAAACAGTAAAATATCTTTATTAATCAAAGATTTCAACAGTCTTGTAAGCCTATAATCATATTTATTAATAATAAAGCAGAACTGGTTGAGTTTTAAAGTATTTTCTGTTTCTTTTGGTTAGTGCTGTTGTGGTTGAGAGAGAAGTGTTTTGCCAGCCCTTTCTATTAAATATCACCCAGGAGATAGAGTGAATCCTAAGATGATTTCATGGTAGATTAGAGTTAACTGGAATATAATATTCACAAAACCTTTTCTAACTTTATTTACATAAAGGGATGTACAATAGTATTTTAAAAGCCTGAAGGGTGCTGTCAACTTAAATTGTGATGCTTTGTCAGGGAGAAAGAAAGTACTTAGTAAAGGTTACTTTGGGGAACAGCAAGAGCTTCTTGAAAACTGGGCATTTCTTTGGTACTCTAATCAGGCCTTTTGGTGCCTTTTATTTTACAGACCAAGTCATTTGTGCACCTTAAGCCAAGAACAGTGGTTTGTTTCTTTTCTGTATCAATCTAGTCCCACCCAATACCCTTGAAAAAAGTACTGTAAAAGTGAAAAGATATTTAGGTTCTGTTTTAGAAGATTACTATTTGTCCCAAATCAAAGAGATTTTCTTCGCTTACAAATAAGCTAACAGACTTTGTATATATATTCCGAATGATAATTTGAGGGGAATTCTAACACATTGGAAGTTTGATCTGCAGGAGTAAATTGCCAGTAACTATACTTCCACAGGATGGCAGTGTGGTAACATTGTCATGATGTAATGAATGATTTACCACACTGTTGGTCTTGTTTGTTTCCTTAGAACTCACTACTTTGATAGAAAGCTTTATTCTTCTGGTTTAAAGGGTAAAAAAATGTAGGTTAAGATAGATGGATAGAAGGTTGTGAAGATGTAGACCATAGTTTGGTCAAGTTTTAGAGTCTGGAGGAGGAATTGGTGGAAAACGATTGCTCTGTGTGTGTGCTGTGGAGGGTTCTGAGAGTGTCGGAGGATGGTGCAGGCGGTGTTACATGCGTCTTCAACATCCAGGTCAGGAAGCAGAGCTCTTGCCCTCCTTTAAGTTCTTACAGAGCCAGGGTTTTTTCCACCAATGTTGCATGTACTTGCTCCATTGTATTGCGGTAATTTGTGTACATCTGTGATTTTCCAAATTGGATATCTGATTCTTAGAAGGTCGGATTGTATTTTTAGAATGTCTTGACCATAATAGACCATAACTTAATATTTGAATGAATTAAAGAGATAATTTTAAAACATATGGTACAAAGACTCAAGAAAAACACGTTTTCATTTTGCATTGGAGAATGGTTTAACAATTGAGGGTTACTTCACTGTATCTTTTAGTTTCACTGTTTCTTAATACGTATTGCTAATTCTTAATTTTCTGTGTTTAAAAACATGGGTTTGTAAATGAGATTTAAATTAAGGTATGATGATGTATGTCTAATTTTACAGGTTCAAGAAGAAGGGCAGTATTAAGACGAACTTGGAATTTTTTTTTTTTTAACAAAATTCAACTGAGTGAATTTTAAGTATCTAGTTGGCTTTATTAATGATTCATAAGTTGGGCAGCATCACTAATCTAGCCAAGTAGAAAGGAACCCCAAAGAACCACAGTAAGGGAAAGATTTTTATAGGCAAGACAAGGAATTCATAACCAAAAAAGCCTTTCAGGCTTAGGTAACCTACCTGTGGTGGGGGAGGGAAAGGGTCTTTGTGGCAGATTCCCTCCTCTTTNGCATCACTAATCTAGCCAAGTAGAAAGGAACCCCAAAGAACCACAGTAAGGGAAAGATTTTTATAGGCAAGACAAGGAATTCATAACCAAAAAAGCCTTTCAGGCTTAGGTAACCTACCTGTGGTGGGGGAGGGAAAGGGTCTTTGTGGCAGATTCCCTCCTCTTTCTTTGGGGAGTGGGGGTTAGAAAGAATTACCTCATTTGTGCTGACAGAACATTCCATGCTGACCTAGTAGAATAGTATTCCTGGGGAAGATTGTGACTGCAGTTAGGATTGGGTGTTGAGTCTTGAATTTCAGCACTGCTGACTCCATTTGGGGCCTTTAACAATGGAAATATTTGTGTATTAAAGAGTACTATGAAGTAAAACATACATCCCTCTATGTAAACATCTCAGTATGACTGATCCAAAGAAGATAAAAATAGGGAAGACATGAGTCAAGTTCTTTTAAAAGGAAATGGTTATCTTTGGATTATTGCATTTATCACGTTTATTAGCTTTGAATCATCAATGTAGGTATAAATAAGTAAGTAGATATAAATGAGGTTAGTTTGGATAGAGGAATATTTATAGGTAATATATGGTTGAGAACATGTCTATTAGTTGAAATTTGTTCAACACTAACTCATATTTACAAAGTAATGTGTTTGCAAGTTAAAGTCCCACCTTGCCTTTTTTATATTTCTTGAGATTGAGTTTCTTTTTCTTGAAGCCATCTCCGTCACTTTTTTTTAATTAACTTTGAACTCTAGTGTACCACTTCCTTTATAAAGAGTTTTCTTTACCTAATGGCAGTGAATGCCTGTGTAGCTGCATGAAACCACTGAAAAGAGAATATTAGCAGATTTGTCTCTTTTTGAATATACCCGGAAAAGTGGAAACAGTAACAGATTTTCTTGGGCTTCAAACTCACTGTGGATAGTTTCTGCAGCCATGA
Organism: Cephalophus harveyi; assembly: GCA_006410635.1. Taxonomy (NCBI): domain Eukaryota; kingdom Metazoa; phylum Chordata; class Mammalia; order Artiodactyla; family Bovidae; genus Cephalophus; species Cephalophus harveyi. The sequence continues at coordinate 281,581 of SJYT01040362.1, forward strand.
AATGAAAGACACTTGTTCTTTGGAAGGAAAGCCATGACAAACCTAGACAGTGTATTAAGAAGTAGAGATATCACTTTGCTGACAAAAGTCTGTCAGGTCAAAGCTATGGTTTTTCCAGTAGTCATGTGTGGATGTGAGAGTTGGACCATAAAGAAGGCTGAGCACTGAAGAATTGATCAAGAGGTAGGTCAGGTGGTCTGGTATTCCCATCTCTTTCAGAATTTTCCACAGTTTATTGTGATCCACACAGTCAAGAATTTCTTGTTCATATTTACTTTTATTGCATTTGTTTTCACGTATCTCATTGAGAGTAGTTTTAGTCCAACACTAATGTGTCTGGAAAGTAGATTGTTGGATGAGTTTGTTCCTCAGGACCCTCTCGACAACCACTTCTCTGTTAGCTTGAGGTCATCAGAAACTTTATACATTGGTCCTTCCTATTATATTTACTTAAGCTTCTTAGCCTTTTCCTAATACTGTAGTCATCTCTGATCAGACAGCTTGGAAGGCACTTTAACATTTGAAATATTAGCCCATCATTTACCTCATATGGATGGATTTCTTTTAGCAGTGGATAAGCATTCTCTCTCAGCTGCGTTGGGTAAGGTGATGTGTATAATAAGCTTTATAAATGGAATATTTTTCACATTTACTTATTTCAGAAGAGTTTTAACTTTTTTCCAAAGTATTAGTTTTAATTATGACTATTCCAAATACTTGTGCTGTAATGATCTGTGAACACCTTAATGCAAAAACAAGTCCTTCATACAAGCTGTAACTGCTCCCCAGTTTGCCTGTACACTTAGGTTGATATAAGCCAATACTACATAGTATATTCAGTGCAGAAAGCAAATAAGTTTCCTTTATTAGGTCCTAATAAATTTGTAACTAATCTGTTTTATGACTTGACCTCTGTGCACTTAGTTCTTTTGTTCTTTAATCATAGAAAACCTAGTAGATGGACATAAAGTTTCTTTAAAATGGTTACATTACTGTACAAAACTATTAGGAGATTATAAAAAGGTTGTGAAATACTTAAAAGCTTTTCAGACTACAAGCTTCTCATATAGGATAATGATAAGCTTTCATTTGGTCATGCATACTTTGTGTTAATGCCAATAGGAATGGTGTTTACATGCTTCTTGGGTCATGTCAACAATTGTTAATGATAGATTGAAAAAATTTTATTTTCAGAAGAAGAAAACAGCACCAGTCTCCTTAAAATAATACTTTTTTTAAATGGCAGAAAATAATTATATGTTTTATAATGTATGATTGATTAATCATCAAATATGTATCAAATAGAATAGTCACTTCAAAATTCTATTAAAATAAGTTCAGTTAAAACTTTGCTAAAAAAATATATGAACCATGTATATATCTATGTTTGAAGTACTTAATGGTAATAGTGAATTGTCCTTGTTTCCTGTTTTGTCTTTATAGCATATAGTACTTTCTATATTGTGGGCCTAATATTATCCATGCAGATACCTTTTGTGGGATTCCAGCCAATCAGAACAAGTGAACACATGGCAGCTGCAGGTAGGAAAAATATCTGTGTTCTTTCTTCTAAAGGATCCATGAATGTGTGACTGACTGATCTTCAGTAGAATGAAGGGTTTTTGGGGGGTTTGTTGTTGTTTCTAATTTTCATTGTATTAGTTCTAAAACATCACCGCTGTAAAATATGACCGGAGAATTTGAGACTTTCTGATATTGGGCTTCTGAAAGTGTCTGTCTTCGCAGGTATGGCTGTTTTAAGAAGGTAAAACATCCTTTTTTTGCCAACACTAAATAACAGTTTCTTTGTATAAACAAATATTAATTAGTAATGTATCTGTATACTGAGTTATTATACCACTAAGTTGTCATTTTACCAAATTTAGGTGGAATGGAACATTTCATTTTTATATTCTTTACATCTTACTAAAATATTTTATCCATCCCTACTAACTAGAATTAAGGGCTTTTATATTGAGTATAAAGTCACATAATTTTTCCTAAACGGAGGTAGGTGTCATCACCTGTTGGACGTGAATACTGTCTCTATGTCATTGCAAAAGGTAAATCCTTTTGCAAGTTTTGTACATGTTCCATTTATCCCAGAGCATTTTGCCATCATTAATCTGGGTCATAGATAACAAGATATAATGAGAGATCTGTGAATAAAACTTCATCAGAGATTACCACACAAGGTTTATGACCCATAGAAAATCCGAGGGTAGTCATTTTGTTTGTAGCATTTTATAAATATCGGTATATTTAACTTTCTGAGATGATGATGGTCCATAGCTTTTATCATCAGATTTTCAGTGAGAATCTTGAACCACACATACCCACCCCAACTATGAACAGTAACAATATATTAAATCCGAGGGTAGTCATTTTGTTTGTAGCATTTTATAAATATCGGTATATTTAACTTTCTGAGATGATGATGGTCCATAGCTTTTATCATCAGATTTTCAGTGAGAATCTTGAACCACACATACCCACCCCAACTATGAACAGTAACAATATATTGCTGTCAGTCTCTAAGTCATGTCCCCACGGACTGCAGCACACCAGGCTTCTCTGTTCATATATTAGAAAAAAAAAAACATGTAACAGAATTGGTTACCTGTCATTTGACAAAGGAAATGTCAGATCATTGAATTGTACAGGGTATTCTAAGTCTTCCAAATTAATGTTTCTCAATGTTCTTGGAAAAATGCTTTGTTGATTACTTATATGAACCTTCTTTTTAATTAGGTGTCTTTGCATTGCTGCAAGCTTATGCTTTCTTGCAGTATCTGAGAGACCGGTTAACAAAACAAGAGTTCCAAACCCTGTTCTTTTTGGGCGTGTCACTAGCTGCAGGTGCTGTGTTCCTTAGTGTCATCTATTTGACTTATACAGGTAGGTGTCATCACCTGTCGGACATGAATATTGTCTCTATGTCATTGCCAAAGGTAAATTCTTTTGCAAGTTTTGTATATGTTCCATTTATCCTAGTAGGTCAGCTATTGTTTCCTTAGAAACAGTATGAAAATAAGTCAAAGGTTCTAAAATCTGAACAGCACTACAAATTTCTTTCTTTTTTTAAACAATATATTTGTTGCTTCAGGTTCTGTTAAATCCACATTTAAGCATCCTTCTCTTGATAGATGATTAGGCCCAAAATGTATAAAATTCAAAGTTTCCAGTGTTAACGGCATAGGTTTACCCTCCCTAGTGTGTTATATACTCTGTCTCCTGCTTCTAAACAGCCAACCAGATCAGTTTTCAGTCAGCTGGATTCTAAGTTACTTTCTTTTCCTGACTTTACCAGTCACTAGAAACAAATCAAATTCTTTCTGAAGCTATGTCAAATTAATGTACCAGCATAGCTCGTAAAATCATGAAGAGTTAATTGACAGGAGTAAAAGGCACAAATATTTAAAATCACCTTCGTAATTGATCTAAATTTGGCATGCTGGACACCTCTCACTTTTTTAAATTATCCAGTGCTTTCTTAATATCTTTATTTTACTAGTCAGAGGTTTAAAAGAATCGGAAAGCTGTCTACAGTGTTTTCAGTCAGCTTGTTGTATTTCTTTGGAAATACAATGTCCATGGGTATTTTTTAAATTTGATCCCTAAGGCTCAGACAGTAAAGAATCTGCCAGCAATGCAGAAGACCTGGGTTCGATCCCTGGGTCAGAAAGACCCCCTGGAGAAGGGAATGGCAACCCACTCCAGTATTCTTGCCTGAGAATTCCATGGACAGAGGATCACAAAGAGTTGGACATGACTGAGTGACTTAACGCTACTACTACTATATTTTGTCTGATGACCAGCTGTGTGAAATACAGTATAACCTGTATTATTTTTTTTTTAAGGCAGTTCTTTTAACATTAGCTTAAAATTAGTCCAAATAATCAGTAAACATAAAACCAATAAACACAATGAAAGGGCAATGAATTTCCTTTGCATTTTTCCTTCCAAGGTTACATTGCACCATGGAGTGGCAGGTTTTACTCATTGTGGGACACTGGGTAAGTGCAGATAAGTTATTTGCCCTCGTGTTATTTAAATATTCTTTTGTCTTCTTTATTGTTAATATCTCTGTCAATACCGGGCAACATTCTAAAATATTTAACATATACCAGTTTAATAAATGTTGTGTTTTGTCTTTGTTATAATATCCGCTTGGAATTCACCTGTAGTTTGATATGTAAGTCATATTTCTGTTTTTCATGGGCAACTCCTTATTTTTGTTTATTAAAACATTTCAGGTAACACGTGCCATTTTAATGATTGATTTTTTTTTGTTTGTTTTTACCAATGTATTCAAAGTTTCCATCTGTTAGTAATATTTAATTTTTAACCCTTAAGGATAGATTCTATGTTATAAATCCGTATGCTATAGATATGAGAAAAAATTTAATTTTATCTAAGTTTCTTGGTGTTTTTTAACCATACTAGAGGATATTTGTTGCATTTTTTAAGAGTGCTTTTATGAGATGAGTTAATAAAAAAAATTTTTTTACATTAGCTCAATAGTTTTTTTAACTCTAAAAATGTTTTCCTAAGGATAAGAAAATATCTCTTGGTGATAATTGACCTCTCTCCCTTGATTCTGCTATTTTGTTACCCCATGTGGCCCAATAAAAAACCTACCACATTTTATTGAACAGGCCTGCCCTTTGATATAATACCAAAAAGGCCCCTAGTCAAGCCTAATTAAAGGGCATAAGCAAATGATATATGGGTGGCTGAAGCTAACAGACACATACTCCCAGAGATCAGCCTTTGCATCACAGAGAGTTTGAGGGAAAAATCTCAGTTGTAGAAGTTAATTAATTCTGACTAGGTTAAAAATTCTAGGTTAAAATTTTATTAGTCATACTTATTCTTGTTTTCAAACTTTACTTGCCCACTTTGGAATCTTAGGACATTTCAGAGAAAATCTGTCCTGTCCTTTCCGTGTCTCTCACCAACCACCTCTGTGCCATCTCTGTGTTAAGAAAGGTATTGCCGCAATAGGATATCTTATTGGATGAGTTATTCTGCTAGTCACACATCCAAAAGGTAATCAAACTCATTGGTGCAAACTTAGGAAGTGCTTATGCAGTTCAGTCCCTCAGTTGTGTCCAAATCTTTGTGACCCCATGGACTGCAGCATGTCAGGCTTCCCTGTCCATCACCAACCCCCAGAGTTTACTCAAACTCAAGTCCATTGAGTCAGTGATACCATCCAACCATCTCATCCTCTGTCATCCCCTTCTCTACCTGCATTCAATCTTACTCAGCATTAGGGTCTTTTCAAATGAGTCAGCTCTCTGCATCAGGTGGCCAAAGTATTGTAGTTTCAGCATCAGTCCTTCCAGTGAATATTCAGGACTGATTTCCTTTTGGATGGACTGGTTGGATCTTCTTGCACTCCAAGGAACGCTCAAGATTTTCTCTAACACCACAGTTCAAAAGCATCAGTTCTTTGGCGCTCAGCTTTCTTTATAATCCAACTCTCACATCTATACAAGACTACTGGAAAAACCATAGCCTTGACTAGACGGACCTTAGTTGGCAAAATAATGTCTCTGCTTTTTAATATGCTAAGTTGGTCATAACTTTTCATCCAGAGAGCAAGCGTCTTAATTTCATGGCTGCAGTCACCATCTGCAGTGATTTTGGAGCCCCCTAAAATAAAGTCTTTCACTGTTTCCCCATCTGTTTGCCATGAAATGATGAGGCCAGAGGCCATGATCTTAGTTTTATGAATGTTGAGTTTTAAGTCACCTTTTTCACACTCCTCTTTCACTTTCAAGAGGCTCTTTAGTTCTTTACTTTCTGCCATAAGGGTGGTGTCATCTCCATATCTGAGGTTAGTGGTATTTCTCCTGGCGGTCTTGATTCCAGCTTGTGCTTCACCCAGCCCAGCGTTTCTCATGATGTACTCTGCATTTAAGTTAAATAAGCAGGGTGACAATATAGAGCCTTGACATACTCCTTTCCCTATTTGGAACTCTCTTGCTTTTTCGATGATCCAGCAGATGTTGGCAATTTGATCTCTGGTTCCTCTGCCTTTTCTAAATCCAGCTTGAACATCTAGAAGTTCACATGCTGTTGAGGCCTGGCTTGGAGAAATTTGAGCATTACTTAGCTAGCGTGTGAGATGAGTGCAATTGTGCAGTAGTTTGAGCATTCTTTGTTATTGCCTTTCTTTGGGATTGGAATGAAAACTGACCTTTTCCAGTCCTGTGACCACTACTGAGTTTTCCAAATTTGCTTGCATACTGAGTGCAGCACTTTCACAGCATCATCTTTCAGGATTTGAAATAGCTCAACTGGAATTCCATCACCTCCACTAGCTTTTTTCATAGTGATGCTTCCTAAGGCCCACTTGACTATGCATTCCAAGATGTCTGGCTCTAGGTAAGAAATCACACCATCATGATTATCTGGGTCATGAAGATCTCTTTTGTATAGTTCTTCTGTGTATTCTTGCCATGTGTCCTTAATATCTTCTGCTTCTGTTAGGTCCATACCATTTCTGTCCTTTATTGTATCCATCTTTGCATGAAAATTTCCCTTAGTATCTGATTTCCTTGAAGAGATTTCTAGTCTTTCCTAAAACAATTGAATTGTTTCCCTCTATTTCTTTGCATTGATCACTGAAGAAGGCTTATCTCTCCCTGCTATTCTTTGAAACTCTGAATTCAAAAGGGTATATCTTTTCTTTTCTCCTTTGCCTTTCACGTCTCTTCCTTTCATAGCTCTTTGTAAGTCCTCCTCAGACGACCATTTTGCATTTCTTTTTCTTGGGGATGATCTTGATCACTGCTTCCTTTGCAATGTCATGAACCTCCATCCATAGTTCTTCAGGTACTCTTTTCTATCAGATCTAATCTGTTGAATCTGTTTGTCACTTCCAGTGTATAATCGTAAGGGATTTGATTTAGATCATACCCAAATGGTCTAGTGATTTTCCCTACTTTCTTAAATTTAAGTCTGAATTTGGCAATAAGGAATTCATGATCTGAGCCACAGTCAGCTCTCGGTCTTGTTTCTGGTGACTGTATAGAGCTTCTCCATCTTTGGCTGCAAAGAATATAATCAGTCTGATTTCGGTGTTGACCATCTGCTGATGTCCATGTGTAGTCTTCTCTTGTGTTGTTGGAAGAGGGTGTTTGCTATGACCAGTGCACTCTCTTGGCAAAACTATTAGCCTTTGCCCTGCTTCATTCTATACCCCGAGGCCAAATTTGCCTGTTACTCCAAGTAGTTCTTGACTTCCTACTTTTGCATACCAGTCCCCTATAATGAAAAGGACGTCGTTTTTTGCTGTTAGTTCTAGAAGGCTTTGTAGGTCTTCATAGAACTATTAAACTTCAGCTTTTTCATCATTAGTGGTCAGGGCATAGACTTGGATTACTGTGAGGTTGAATGGTTTACCTTGAAAACAAACAGATCATTCTGTCGTTTTTGAGACTGCATCCAAGTACGGCATTTTTGGACTCTTTTGTTGACTATGATGGCTACACCATTTCTTCTTAGGGATGCTCTTGCTGACAGTAGTATATATAATGGTCATCTGAGTTAAATTCACCAATTCCATTCCATTTTAGTTCACTGATTCCAAAAATGTTGATGTTCACTCTTGCCATCACCTGTTTGACCACTTCCAATTTGTTTTGATTCATGGACCTAACATTCCAGGTTCCTATGCAATATTGTTCTTTATAGCATCAGAACAAGTGCAAAAGAAATTCCTATTTGAGCAAAGATTTTTGTGGTAGAAGTCAGAGCCAACACTTTTATAACTGGCCTTAGATAATTCTAATTTTAGGGGGAAGTGTGTTGATTTTGGTTTTACCAATGTGTGTCAGATTTATATCCACTATAGCAGGTAACATTGGAATGTACTTTTAAGCCAGAAGAGGGAGAGACAGGAACCATATCTATTAGTACAATCAAAGAAAGTTTATTCACCTAAAAGGAACTTCTGTTTTATCATTTAAATAACGTTAACTTCTTTAATACCAGGTATGCAAAAATACACATTCCAATTATTGCATCAGTGTCTGAGCATCAACCTACAACTTGGGTATCTTTCTTCTTTGATCTACATATTCTTGTGTGTACCTTCCCAGCAGGCCTGTGGTTCTGCATTAAAAATATCAACGATGAAAGAGTGTTTGGTAAGAGGTTTTTAATATATATTCTTTGGTTTATTTTTGTTATTGAGATTATCATTCCACCTTAAAGTTTTGTCATTGTTCGACTTTGCATAAAGATAAACTTTCCTCTCTTACTTTGCATAAGTGCTTAACCAAGAAAAATTAAGTGAATTTGCATTATATATACTCTTAATTATTAAATTTTGGACTAGTATGTAAGCTTTTCATTCTACTTACTGTTTTCTGAGAGGTTAATGTGTAATGATAGTCTGTGGCTGAGATTTGCAAATTATAACTTTGTTCACAGAATAGACTTGACTATGTTTTCTCAGTTAATTCTAAGTAGGAAGGCTTTTGCAGGGGCATCCATGATCCAAAAAATTTCAGTGGAAAGTACATTTTGTAATAGAATAAGAATCACCGGTAAGTAAATATCCTCTTGGCTGATAGATGTGTATAATTTTCAACCAACAAGACTTAGAATTACAAACTATTTTAAAGCCATTGTTTAAGATAAAACCTAAAACTGAAAATGACTTGTAATATGCACAGGGTCACACAAGCAAGTATCTTGTACAAGTACATGGCCTGGACCATGCATAACACTCAAAAGTTAGAGTTTCAGAGTGAAGTCAGGAGAGAGAAAATAGCATCCGCATAGGTGCTAACCATAGACGCAGCCTGGTGGGCTGCCGTCTATGGGGTCGCACAGAGTCGGACACGACTGAAGCGACTTAGCAGCAGCAGCAGTAGGTGCTAACCAAAGAATGGCACTCATTCTTTTCTGGTTTATATAGGTCAGTGGACTTTGGAGAAAGCCATGTTAATACTACATCACACAAGAAGAATTAGCTTAACATATTGCCCTGTTCATGATTTAGCAGTCCCAATCTTAGATACTAAGAGAAGGGAGTGTGTGTGTCTAACAGAGGACATGACCATTCAGGTATGACCTAAATCAAATCCCTTATGATTATACAGTGGAAGTGAGAAATAGATTTAAGGGCCTAGATCTGATGGATAGAGTGCCTGATGAACTATGGACGGAGGTTCGTGACATTGTACAGGAGACAGGGATCAAGACCATCCCCATGGAAAAGAAATGCAAAAAAGCAAAATGGCTGTCTGGGGAGGCCTTACAAATAGCTGTGAAAGGAAGAGAAGCAAAGAGCACATAAGTCTAGACCTAACAGAAGCAGAAGATATTAAGAAGAGGTGGCAAGAATACACAGAAGAACTGTACAAAAAAGATCTTCACGACGAAGATAATCATGATGGTGTGATCACTCATCTAGAGCCAGACATCTTGGAATGTGAAGTCAAGTGGGCCTTAGAAAGCATCACTACGAACAAAGCTAGTGGAGGTGATGGCATTCCAGTTGAGCTGTTTCAAATCCTGAAAGATGATGCTGTGAAAGTGCTGCACTCAATATGCCAGCAAATTTGGAAACCTCAGCAGTGGCCAGAGGACTGGAAAAGGTCAGTTTTCATTCCAATCCCAAAGAAAGGCAGTGCCAAAGAATGCTCAAACTACCGCACAATTGCACTCATCTCACACACTGGCAAAGCCATGCACAAAATTCTCCAATATAGGCTTCAGCAGTACATGAACTGAGAACTTCCAGATGTTCAAGCTGAATTTAGAAAAGGTACAACCAGAGATCAAATTGCCAACATCTGTTGGATCATAGAAAAAGCAAGAGAATCCCAGAAAAATATCTGCTTCGTTGACTTTGCTCAAGCCTTTGACTGTGTGGATTATAACAAACTGTGGAAAATTCTTCAAGAGATGGGAATACCAGACCACCTGACCTGCCTCCTAAGAAATCTATATGCAGGTCAAGAAGCAACAGTTAGAACCAGATGTGGAACAGTGGACTGGTTCCAAATTGAGAAAGGAGTACGTCCAGGGTGTACCTTGTCACCTTGCTTATTTAACTTCTATGCAGAGTACATCATGAGAAATGCCAGGCTGGATGAAGCACAAGCTGGAATCAAGATTGCAGGGAGAAATATCAATAACCTCAGAAAGGCAGATGATATCACCCTTTTGGCAGAAAGCAAAGAACTAAAGAGCCTCTTGGTGAAAGAGGAGAGCAAAAAGTCTGGTTTAAAACTCAACATTCAAAAAACAAAGATTGTGGCATCCAGTCCCATCATTTCATGTCAAATAGATGGGGAAACAGTGGGCTTCAAAATCTCTGCAGATGGTGACTTCAGCCATGAAAGTAAAAGGCACTTGCTCCTTGGAAGGAAAGCTGTGACAAACCTAGACAGCATATTAAAAAGCAGAGACATTCCTTTGCTGGCAAAGGCCCATCTAGTCAAAGGTATGGTTCCTCCAATAGTCATGTATGGATGTGAGAGTTGGGCCATAAAGAAAGCTGAGTGTTGAAGAATTGATGCTTTCAGGCTGTGGTGTTAGAGAATACTCCTGAAAATCCTTTGGACTGCAAGGAGATCAAACCAGTCAATTCTTAAAGGAAATAAATCTTGAATATTCATTGGAAGGACTGATGCTGAAGCTGAAGCTCCAGTACTTTGGCCAAATGATGTGAAGGACTGACTCATTGGAAAAGACCCTGATGCTGGGAAAGATTGAAGGCGGGAAGAGAAGGGGATGACAGAGGACGAGATGGTTGGATGGCGTTACTGACTTGGTGGATAGGAGTTTCAGCAAGCTGCGGGAGTTGGTGATGGATAGGAAAGCCTGGCTCGCTGCAGTCCATGAGGTCACAAAGATTTGGACACAACTGAGCAACTGAACTGAACTAACAATAAGGAAAGTTAAATTATTGCTTTAATAGTTCAAATAATGATTACCTGTTTTATGGGAGAGCGTAGTGGTTATTGACTAGGAAGAGGCATGAGGGCTTCTCCTGAGGAGGGATATAGATGTTTTTTGTATGGGTGGCAATTACAAAGGTGTGTGCATTAAAAAATTCACTGAGATAAACAATATTGTATAGTAAATGTATTTTTTAGTCAGGAAAAAATGAATTCGTTTCAAGTGAGATGGGCACTCAGATGACTCAGTAACTTTGTAAAGTCACACCTCTAGCCAGAAATGAATAGAGCCTTTCCCCGTGGTGAGCACATTATCTGGAATGGTTTGACTGTTGGAAAGTACTTCCAGATTTTTAAAGTTTCTTGGCAATAGCTTCGTAAGTTCCTTCTTTGGTTAATAAATTATTTTCTTCTCATCCTATTCTTACTTTAAAGCAGGCTTTATGCCAAATATTGGCATGAGCTTTTCAAAGACTCTTGTTTGATTCTATAAACTTACTGTGCCTAATAATACAATTCACCAAACACATTTTTCTCTGTCATGTATGTTTCTAATATGTGATGCTGTTGACAAATAAAAAATTGTCTCATTCCCCTTAATAGCTATAATTAATTTGAATCCTGATACATTTCTCTCAACTATTGATATGCAGTGTTTATTTGGTCAATACTAGTTATAATCTCTAAATATGACTTTGAAATTGGTTCAGATTATCAGTTTAAAAACAGCCCTTTTATGAGATGTTTGTCTGTGTTTCGATTGTCCTTTGAAGTAGTTTTGAATATTCAGTGGGTCTTCCTGGGACCCTTTCTTTCCTGAAATGTTACAAGAGAACTTGTCTTTGCAGTTGCACTGTACGCCATCAGTGCCGTCTACTTTGCGGGCGTGATGGTGCGGCTGATGTTGACCTTGACTCCAGTCGTCTGCATGCTGTCTGCAATTGCCTTCTCAAATGTTTTTGAGCACTATTTGGGGGACGACATGAAAAGGGAAAACCCGCCTGTGGAGGACAGCAGTGATGAGGATGACAAGAGAAACCCAGGGAATTTGTATGATAAGGTGGGAAATCTAAAGTAAGGCCTTTAAAAGTTTTATATGTTTTGTTTTTCCACCATAGTAAGAACCATACCTATTAAGAAGTGTGGTTAAACAAGAATCTAGACAGACTGACACTTGTAGTTTGTCTTTTCACTCAGAATAAGAAAATAGAATGTCACCAGAGTATAGAATCACCTTTTGGGTCAGGTTTTATAAACTAAAACCCAATTTTGAGAGCAAAAAGCTGATGTTCTTACTAAATTACATAAAATTTAACACTATAAATCTTTCTGAAACCATGTACACAAGGGTTTATCCTTGAAGTCCATATTCAGTGTAAACTTTTTAAATATCTGGTAGACTGAATGGTAAATGAAGGATATTGTGTATGCTCAGTTTCGTCTGACACTTTGCGACCCCATTGACTGTAGCCCGCTGAGGTCCTCTGTCCATGGGATTTTTCAGGCAAGAATACTGGAGTGGGTCGCCATTTCCTCCTCCAGGGGATCTTCCCACGTCTCCTGCATTGGCAGGTGGATTCTTTACCCATTGCACCACCTAGGAAACCGCATATGAAGGGTATTAAATGCCTTTAAAAAAAAAAAAAGTCTCCAGTTCATTAGTACTAGGTGCTGGGCCCATATAATATAGTTCACTTTTAAGATCTCAGGAAACAGAACAGAATTAGATTTGGTGGAAGTGTGGAAAGACTTAACAGCACTTGTCTTGAACAACAAATTAAACTTTACTATATTAACTAGGTGTTTAGCAGTTTAAAATTTTTCTTTCCTCACTGTGATAGGTCCAATATCATTCATACAGATTAGTGCTATTAAAACACATGCCTGCTTTTGTGTTTATTTTTGTTTTGTGGTTTCTTAATAATTAACCTTGCAGTTTAGACCCTCTGACTCTGTCCGGTTCTCTACTGGTTTTTGATGAGGTTTATTGTTTTGTTTTCAAAAATACAATCTTGATTTTAACAAGCCTATTGATTTAGGGTTTGGAAATTGGAAAACTCATTCTGATAATGTATTTTTTTCCCTGTACTAAAGTCCTACAAAGTCCTGGATTATAACTGAATATTGCTTTTTTCAGGATGAGGAATTCAATTTTTTTATAAGGAAAGGTTGCCAGGATGAGACCACTTGGTTCTCCCTTTTGTATTTATGTAAACATACAATGGCACCCCACTCCAGTACTCTTGCCTGGAAAATCCCACAGATGGAGGCGCCTGGTGGGCTGCAGTCCATGGGATCGTGAAGAGTCGGACATGACTGAGCGACTTCCCTTTCACTTTTCACTTTCATGCATTGGAGAAGGAAATGGCAACCCCCACCCCAGTGTTCTTGCCTGGAGAATCCCAGGGACGGGGGAGCCTGATGGGCTGCAGTCTATGGGGTCGCACAGATTCAGATACGACTGAAGCGACTTAGCAGCAGCAAGGTCAATTGAGTTCCAAAGCAACTTCTTACTGGAGGTATTTTGCTCTGCAACCAGTTCCTGGATTGGGTTTAGTTCCAGGAAGTCTTCTCGTTGACAATCTGCCTTGATAATTTTTAGAAAACATTGTATGACCCACACAAGAATTCCTAATGGTTATACATTCTCCTCTTGAAAGAATTAAATTGATAGATGACATTCTCCCAACTTCTCCATGTAATGTCTTAATGAAAGCAAGTCAGATGATGAATTTGTCTCATCAGTTTTCTGTATTTTCAGGCAGGCAAAGTGAGGAAGCATGTAACTGAGCAGGAAAAAACGGAAGAGGGATTAGGTCCTAATATAAAAAGCATTGTTACCATGTTGATGCTGATGCTGTTGATGATGTTTGCAGTCCACTGCACCTGGGTCACAAGCAATGCTTACTCCAGCCCAAGCGTGGTCCTGGCCTCCTACAATCATGATGGGTAAGAAGATGGCTTGACTACGAAAGGATTCCACACCTGCTCTTTTCTCTTGTCTCAAAAGATAGAATTCAGAGGTCTATCTGAATATCTTTGCATATATAACATACATATTAGTCTTTCTCAAAGTGTTGTGCTTGGACACAGCATCATCATTACCAGGAAATCTATTAGACATGTACATTCTTGACCCCACCTAAGCATGTAGAGTTAGAAACCTAGGGGTGAGACTCAGGAATCTGTTTTAAGGAGTGCCCCAGGGATTCTGATGCAGCTGAAATTTAACAACAGGTGGTTTCTGTACTGCCCCTACATTCCCACCCCAGCTTCTGCTTCACGTGGGTGCTCTTCCGACTTGTGCAATATCAGGCTCCATTTCAGAACTACTAAATGAGAATTTGCTTTTTTACATACTAGCCTGGTGGTTTGTATGCCTATTAAGGTCGAAGAAGCACTAGTCTAGCTCTTTTTTTTTTTTTTAAAAAAAAAAAAAAGTCTCCAGTTCATTAGTACTAGGTGCTGGGCCCATATAATATAGTTCACTTTTAAGATCTCAGGAAACAGAACAGAATTAGATTTGGTGGAAGTGTGGAAAGACTTAACAGCACTTGTCTTGAACAACAAATTAAACTTTACTATATTAACTAGGTGTTTAGCAGTTTAAAATTTTTCTTTCCTCACTGTGATAGGTCCAATATCATTCATACAGATTAGTGCTATTAAAACACATGCCTGCTTTTGTGTTTATTTTTGTTTTGTGGTTTCTTAATAATTAACCTTGCAGTTTAGACCCTCTGACTCTGTCCGGTTCTCTACTGGTTTTTGATGAGGTTTATTGTTTTGTTTTCAAAAATACAATCTTGATTTTAACAAGCCTATTGATTTAGGGTTTGGAAATTGGAAAACTCATTCTGATAATGTATTTTTTTTCCTGTACTAAAGTCCTACAAAGTCCTGGATTATAACTGAATATTGCTTTTTTCAGGATGAGGAATTCAATTTTTTTATAAGGAAAGGTTGCCAGGATGAGACCACTTGGTTCTCCCTTTTGTATTTATGTAAACATACAATGGCACCCCACTCCAGTACTCTTGCCTGGAAAATCCCACAGATGGAGGCGCCTGGTGGGCTGCAGTCCATGGGATTGTGAAGAGTCGGACATGACTGAGCGACTTCCCTTTCACTTTTCACTTTCATGCATTGGAGAAGGAAATGGCAACCCCCACCCCAGTGTTCTTGCCTGGAGAATCCCAGGGACGGGGGAGCCTGATGGGCTGCAGTCTATGGGGTCGCACAGATTCAGATACGACTGAAGCGACTTAGCAGCAGCAAGGTCAATTGAGTTCCAAAGCAACTTCTTACTGGAGGTATTTTGCTCTGCAACCAGTTCCTGGATTGGGTTTAGTTCCAGGAAGTCTTCTCGTTGACAATCTGCCTTGATAATTTTTAGAAAACATTGTATGACCCACACAAGAATTCCTAATGGTTATACATTCTCCTCTTGAAAGAATTAAATTGATAGATGACATTCTCCCAACTTCTCCATGTAATGTCTTAATGAAAGCAAGTCAGATGATGAATTTGTCTCATCAGTTTTCTGTATTTTCAGGCAGGCAAAGTGAGGAAGCATGTAACTGAGCAGGAAAAAACGGAAGAGGGATTAGGTCCTAATATAAAAAGCATTGTTACCATGTTGATGCTGATGCTGTTGATGATGTTTGCAGTCCACTGCACCTGGGTCACAAGCAATGCTTACTCCAGCCCAAGCGTGGTCCTGGCCTCCTACAATCATGATGGGTAAGAAGATGGCTTGACTACGAAAGGATTCCACACCTGCTTTTTTCTCTTGTCTCAAAAGATAGAATTCAGAGGTCTATCTGAATATCTTTGCATATATAACATACATATTAGTCTTTCTCAAAGTGTTGTGCTTGGACACAGCATCATCATTACCAGGAAATCTATTAGACATGTACATTCTTGACCCCACCTAAGCATGTAGAGTTAGAAACCTAGGGGTGAGACTCAGGAATCTGTTTTAAGGAGTGCCCCAGGGATTCTGATGCAGCTGAAATTTAACAACAGGTGGTTTCTGTACTGCCCCTACATTCCCACCCCAGCTTCTGCTTCACGTGGGTGCTCTTCCGACTTGTGCAATATCAGGCTCCATTTCAGAACTACTAAATGAGAATTTGCTTTTTTACATACTAGCCTGGTGGTTTGTATGCCTATTAAGGTCGAAGAAGCACTAGTCTAGCTCTTTTTTTTTTTTTTTTCCCCTTCTTCCCTACCCTGGAGGCTTTTTAACTACCATCCTTAAAATATGAAATTAGTTAGTGGCCTGGCACCCCAAGATTTTAAGAAACCATCTTCACATTTATAAGGTCTTATTTAAATGAATATTGTGATTCTTTTCAGAACCAGGAATATTTTAGATGATTTCAGAGAAGCTTACTTTTGGCTAAGGCAGAATACAGATGAACATGCCCGAGTGATGTCTTGGTGGGATTACGGCTATCAGATTGCTGGGATGGCTAATAGAACCACTCTGGTGGATAACAACACCTGGAATAACAGCCACATAGCACTGGTAAGAACTTGACCAACAAAAGACCAAAAGTTACAAACCTTTATTCACTACTTAGACATCAGACTTCACTTGTGATTAAGTAGGAAAACTGTGGGGGAAAGTACTTTTTGTTTGCTGAATTTTCAACATACTTCTTTACTTATTTGTTCAGTAAAGTGATTCAAGGTATGCTTACTTATTTGATTTTTAAGACTAGAATTTGTTTACATATCATTCAGTATCAGAGGCTGAATGCTGGAGAATGACGCAAAATCTGAAACTTACTGTATTTGTCTTATATTTTCCTTTTTGTAAGTTAAAATTATTTGCAGATGTGTAAGGCAAGTGCACTGTGTTTTATGAACATGCACATTATGTTCTCTAGCTATTAAATAACTAATTTACGTTAATTAAAGTAATCACCTCTGTGTTCTCTAAAGATTTTAAATAGATAGCTAGGTGTTAGCCAAATGAATTTTGTTTGTATTAGTGTTGTGGCTAATCATTAGATGTTTGGTAGACTGAAGAAAAGGATATATTTGTTCTAGCTAGATGGATGGTCATCCCCAGCCTGGGATTTTGAGAAATTCTACTTCTTTTAAGCTTGTTTGCTTTCATATTAAAATGTTAATTTAATGCAACCAAATTATTAGGAAAATACAAGAGCACATATCCTGATTTTGACATTTGTGCTGTAGTTGGTTATAGTAAGGGAAGTGCTTATAAATCTCATGAATTTGTTGAATTCATAGATTGTTTCTATAAAAGGAATTCCATGTAAATCAAACTTTTGAGATGCATTCTATTTTAAGGTAAAAATGTGCGTTCATGTTTATTTTTAGTGTTATTTGGGGACCAAGAACACATATTCTCACTTTTTTTTTATTCTTTAGGTGGGAAAAGCTATGTCTTCAAATGAAACAGCAGCCTATAAAATCATGAGGAGTCTGGACGTAGATTATGTTTTGATTATTTTTGGAGGGGTTATTGGCTATTCTGGTGACGACATCAACAAGTTTCTCTGGATGGTTAGGATAGCTGAAGGGGAACATCCAAAAGATATTCGGGTAAGAAACTAGGTCGTTCTTGGTGTGTGAAGGACCGTTCCCAGAGTGCAGGTGACCCTCTTCCCTTTCTGACTGCATTGTATTTGTTATCATCATCCTGTCTCCAGAGCAGTCCCTCACTCTGCTATTTACTAAAGACAGCATAAGCATTTTCCCAGGTTTTAAAACTTTTGAAATCTGATATTCCCATTCTCCTCTAGGAAACAATTTCTTTTCAAGATTCTTGCTTTTATTCCTATAGCCTCTCACATTTGCCCTTTCCTTCCATTTTTGTTGCTTCCACTCTGGTATTGACCCCAGTTCTCATAAACCTGAAATAGGACAGTAGCCTTCAAATTGCTGCCTTTGCCTTAGTTTGTTTCCTCTCCCAATCTAACATGACATTGATCATGTTACTTTACAGCTTTTTCTTTTTTTTTTAAGCCTCCATTAGTTTAAGGAAAGGAGCCTCAGAAAAAAAAGCAGACAGATAGAGTTGCAACTAAACCCTGCCGCTGTCAGCTTGGTGCTGTGGGCAAGTTGTTTTTCAGCCAGTCAGCATTATATGGTTCGAGCAGTAGGTCTTGTTCTAGATTCTAGTGTTAATGGTGGTGATTAGGACCATTTCAGTTGATAAATAATAGAGATGCCAGGAATAATTCACTTGAAGTGCTGTTATGAGATTTTCTGGTAATGTAGATGAACCCTCAGCCTCATGACTGGTTTAGAATAATCAGAATGATGATTGAAATAGGAAAGCACTGGTACAAAATCAAAACCGCTTAGCTCAGAATGCAACCCCTTAATTCCCTTTGCTGGCTTCTTGTCCTTCTAGCAACGTTTTCCACTCTGTCACTCTCCCCTAGCTCATGAAACTTGTTTTGTGTTTTCTTTCCTTGGCTCATCTAACATTCGTGTTGTAATCTTTTCTTGGAGTACCTTCCCTACAACAGTTCTGTCCCCTTGGTAGAGGTCCTTCTGTGATACATCCATGTCTCTACTCATCAGGTCATGTCCAGCTGTTTTGTAGGTAGACTCTGTTGTATCCTCCCACTCAGCTATGAGCTCAGAGAGGATGGGCACCCAGCAGTGAGGTTACATGATGAAGGCATAAAAGAGGAGAGTAGGATTCACTGCTGATCCAGAATAAAAGGACCTTTTGGGAAAACATGGGAATGTGTTTTGTGTGACAGGGGTAAAGTTGAGTAAAACCCCAGATTTCCTATTTAAACATAAATGCTTAACTATCCGACATTATCCCTTAACTACCATTAATAAATAGTATTTCCTTGTATTTACATTGGTCTTAATCTTCCAAGTATGTGAATTTTCACTTGTGGATTTGCTTTTAGCAATGTTAAAATTGTGACATGATAGATTGAGATATGTTTTGAACATTTGTGTAGGGAAAAATCCTAATTTTCTGTGCTTTGTGAGGAAGTAATTTACACATTCACATGGTTCAAAAAATGAAATATATAGGGACATAGAGTAAAAGTTTATCCCCCCCCTCCAAAAAAAGAAAAAAGTCCATGGTAATCTCTTGTTATTTTCTTGTTCTAACTGAAGGAGATAACTAGTAGAAAAATATACACGTTGTTCTTGCTTTTTTTTTACTTCACAATATTCTATGGAGATCTTCACATATTAAAATATGGGGATCCTTCTTCATTTCTGTTTTTTTACATCTGTATAGTAAGGCCTGGCATGCTGCGATTCATGGGGTCGCAAAGAGTCGGACACGACTGAGCGACTGAACTGAACTGAGTGTGTTCCATTGCATGTGTGCATTATGATTTATTTAACCTGTCCCTGTTAATGGATATTAAGGTTTTTCTAGTTTTTAAATCTGAAACAGTGGTGCAATAAGTAACTTTTCTATACTCATCATTTTGCCCACATTTTAGTATCTTTGTAGGGTAAATTCCTAGAAAAGAAATTTCTGTCAATAGTATCAGATTGGCCCTCTCAGAGGTTATTTTATAAATTTGATGAGCTCACAATAAAAATTGCTGTAAGAGTTTTCTAAGTGTTCCCCTCCCAACTAAAAAAATTGTTTTGACGGTCATATGGAAAAATAAAACAAATTTAGGAAAACTCTGGAAAGGAATAATGAATGGCTGGGGAAGGGGACACAGTTGGAGAGAGTCAGCATACCTAGTATTAATTCATGGTGTTGGTACCATTTTTTTTTAATAATTATTGAGGTTTTATTATAACATGGTTTAAAATCTGGTTTAATTACTCTCCTTCATCCAGCAAGCTATTGTTCTCTTTGTTTTCTTGGATACTTTTTTCTTTTAATAAATAATTTCTGGACTGAGTGTTAAACACCCATAATAGTTTCGTGGGTTTTTAAAGAGATCACATTAAATTTATAAGTTTGTCTTCTGATACTGTTTTTTTTTTGAGATTTAACTAAATATGGCTTTATGAAAATAACCTCAAAAGCCAGATCTTATGCGGAAATGAAAAGGGAACTTATAGTTGTGAATATGTCATATTAAACTGACACAGAAACTTCTGGATTCTTTCCTATAGGAAAGTGACTATTTCACCTCACAAGGAGAATTCCGTGTAGACAAAGCAGGATCCCCTACTTTGTTGAATTGCCTTATGTATAAAATGTCATACTACAGATTTGGAGAAATGCAGGTTAGTTATAATCTTTGTTTTTTTCTATAATCTTTATTCTAGATTTTTTCTGTAATCTTTATTCACAGGAATATTTTAACAATAGTCTTGTTTGACTCTAAAAAGCAGGATAATATTTTGGTTGTGCTCTAAAGAAAAATGTGCTCATCTAAAATTTTTCTACTCCATTAAATTTACTTTCTGAAACTTCTGTGTGAAAAATGAGGAAATATTTTTTAGAGCAGGGGTTTCTTTCCAAAATGTTAATTAATAAAGGCTTAAATCCAACCCTTGCTTGCCATCCTGCTTTTTTTTGACTTCATGTTTTTGGAAAACATTGCTCTCCCAGGGAGAGGTCTTCCAGTTTGGAAGCAGTGTGATCTTAAGTAGCCTACTCTACTGCCTCGTGAGGGAAAGCCAGAAATTAAAGGGTTGGATTAGTCACTTCACACATTTATTCTCTCCCTGTTCTCCATTACCTCAAATAGGTGGGACTCTCTAGATCAGCGTTTCCCAGAAAATTAGAATGATGTGCTACAAAAGATTTAGTCAATGAAAGGAATGAATGGATAGGGAAGCATTGTGGCAGAAGGAACGAACAGCAACTGTCACAAACCTGGGGTCCAGATCGAGCTCTATCATGTCATGTAATCCTTGGATGAGTCACATTCTCCCTGGGCTTGGTTTTTTCCTTATCTGTATATAATGGGGCTCCTGGTGGCCTCTACTGTTCTTCCTAACCTTTATATTGCATGACTGTCATACCAAGTTACACCTTCGTGCTAAGGTTCTATTGAAAACTTTCTGGTTCCATGCTGCTTTCTGGTTGATACTAGAAGGCAGAGGGAAAATTGCTTGTTTAATTTGGTACAAATATCATGGATCAAGATAATGTTTCTGCATTACTCATTTGGAATTACTCTGCAAGTAGCTTTAAAAAATAATAATTTTACTACTAGGTTTAAGTTTTTGTTTGTGTTTCGATTTCTTTTGAAGGCAAACTGCCTGGTCTCTAAACTCATGCTATGCTAAGAGAGAAGCACTAAGGGCACAATAATTAGCTGCCCCAGAAAATGGGTGAAAGATTAGTTTCTCTGTTGACTAATAATAGCATTAAAGGACCTTTGTTTTTCCTGTCTGATCAAGAGCTCTAAGCCATGCATCTAGCATGCATTCATTTTGATGCCTTTCCCTACTCAAGAATATGTTCAAGACATGAACTATAACCTTCCTGTTGTTAGATATGTAATAACAAGTTATTCCCTCATTGGACAAGATTTGTTTTCTGGTCTTATTTTTAAATTGGATTCACTTAGTTTCTATGTGACAGCATAAACCTACTCTGAGAATTTGTTAAAGTCCTCTCCCTTCCCTCCATTTTTTGCTCTTCTCGTCCCTGGTTAATCTTCCCTTGGTTTGATTTAATGTCCTTTGTAGTTGCCACTTTCAGGATGGTTAGCATCAGGCTTACTTGTGCTCTGATTTCACAAGTAGCACTGGTGAGATAGAGCCACACTGAATAAGGTAAAGTCATCATGCACCTTACCTCCTAGTGGAGGATGCAGATAATTTTGAAAATAAAAATTTTAGCAACAAACACTATAGAGTCAAAGAATAAAAGAATCAGTGGAAGAGACTTCTCAGTCATCAATCTAAAGAAAAGGTTTCCCTGAAGTGATGGTATTTGGGCTGAGACCAGAGAATAGAAAGGAGCCAGTCATGCAGAATTGCCAGATGGAGAACTTTGAGGCTGACAAAGTAATCGGGTAGTGCAAGGTCCAGGCAGGGAGGCCCTTCTGTGCGTTTGCTCTGAAAACCTATAAGAAGGGTTTCATGGATTTCATTTTGCTGTTTTGGGTTTTTTGTGCCTGCAGGCTGCTCGTCTATTCTAATTCTTACATTGAGTTTCTCTCTTGCTGATTTCTTCCTGTCTGGTGAGCAGCATATGAGGACTGTTAACAGTATATCACTCTGATTCTGTTTCCCTAGTTTAAAAGGAGAGAGTTGTACTCTGGTGATAACACCCCCTTCTAATACTGAATGTTTTCCAGTATGTTTAACATCCAGTACTCATGTCACTTTTGCAGCTGGATTTCCGTACACCTCCAGGTTTTGATCGGACACGTAATGCTGAGATTGGAAACAAGGACATTAAATTCAAGCATTTGGAGGAGGCCTTCACGTCAGAGCACTGGCTTGTAAGGATATATAAAGTGAAAGCCCCTGATAACAGGGAGACACTAGACCACAAACCTCGAGTAACCAACATTTTCCCCAAACAGAAGTATTTGTCAAAGAAGGTGGGTACCAAATGAAGTCAGGTCTATAAAAGAGTAACTCAAGATCGGTCAGTTTGTCTGAAAAATTATTAAAAATTGCTAATAGGTTTTCATTTGCCAGATTTGTGAAGACCAAGGCTTAAATACAAAGTAGATTCCAAGTGCCGGCCTGCTGAGGGCAGTCCTTACAAACTGAGCACTCAGGCTACCCCAGGAAGCAGCGACTTCTGGAGAGTTCTTCATGGGAAGAGTGGTTATCAGTGAATTGAGCCAAGAGTTTTCGGAGACATTCTAGCTTTAATTTGTACCACTCCCATTACAAAGACTAGTTTGTAAAGTAAGATGTGTCTGTGGCCATCAGTTTCTGAACCTTTGTGAAAGTAAAAATGCCAAACACTCAGTAATAGTTGTGATTCATTCATGATCGTTTGGTCAAAGCAAATTTATATAGCATTTTCACGTCCAGTCTCAGTACAGTGTTACTATATTATTCATTGAATTTAAAAAAAGCTCAAGTTGAATTGAGTCCTGAATCCTCCAAAAATTTATCTTTAGATAATTATTAAGTATAATTGTCACAAAAAAGCTTGTAGGCAGAATTATGATGATGAGACCATTGCAGTCCTTTTGTAATACTTAATAAGACATGAAGCCTTTTATTAGAGGTCATTATGACTCACTTAAACCAAATAGGTCTAATTTTTGCTATAAAAACTATTGAAACTGAGTATTTATATGGTTTGCCCTGTGTGGGAGATGGAAAATAATGAGCAGTCAGATGAAAAATGAAGATTGTATTTTAAAGTACAACCCTTAATAATACTAGTTGTTATTAGACTGATTTTAGTCTTAAGTCTTGAAAGATGCTTGTGTTTACATTGTCCAGATCAGTTATTTTAAATCTTTGAAGGGGCTTCCCTGGTGTCTTAGTTGGTAAAGGATCTGCCTCCAATGCAGGAGACCAGGGTTCAGTCCCTGGGTCAGGAAGATCCCCTGGAGAAGGGAATGGCGGTCGCAAAGAGTCGGACATGATTGAACAACTAACACTTTTCACTTTGTATTACTTAAAATATACTTCAAATATGCTCAGAATACAAATTCAGTTTATACTATAAAAGTGCTAACTATTAACTGTATGATATGTAAATGAAACTTTAAATGAATCCTTCCTGTGCCAGGAATAGGTTACCATGTCTTGACTAATGTATTGAAGCATGTCAGAGAGCTGGCACTCACTGTGTCAGTCGTGTCAAGTGATCGGTGTCTCGTGAGCACACAGTGGGGGAAACTGGTGGGTCACATCCGTGCAGAGGCCAGAGCGTGTGCTGCCGGGCCCAAGGCAGTCAGTCCCTCCTCAGACATCTCAGCCCCGTTACGGTCCCCATCTTCTGAGAAACATAGCCATTGAACTAGCGGTCCTACTGATCCTAATCTGACCTCTTTTGTCTTCTCATCATTTCTCCCAAATAGACAAGTGAATGGATAAATAAAAATCCATCTGTCTTGTATGCCCCAAACCTGTATTCTAGTTGTCACCAATGTGAATCTTGTATTTCTGATTTCCATGGCTTTATAGGTAGTTTGTACCAGCAGGAATGCTTTTTGTTCTGCTTTCCTGTCCCCGTCCCAGTTTCTGCTTTTGAGGGGGTGAGTCCAGCAGCCACTGTGAGAGCTGTCCGGCCACTGCTGCGCCAGCGGGGCTGAGGCCCTGGGAGTGGTAGTCCAGGACTGCCCGCTCAGTGCTCCGAGAGAGCCAGCACCCTGAGGGCCTAGTTCCACGCTTGTAGAGACCTGGGGCCTCTTACAGGAGCTCCTAGAAGAGGTTTCAGGTTAGAAATCTGGGGGGGATGATAATAAATTCTTGGCCTGGTTTAAAGTTTTACAAATTGTACCCTCTGAATTTTTTTTTTTTTACTTTTTGTCCTAGTAAGTTAATAAGAAGGTAACATATGTTGTGGACAAGTTAGCAGTAGTTAATTTTTGTGATCTTAAGGATTGAGTTTTGCCCCATATTTTTGTTCCTGTTGGAAAAATTTTAAATTGTTTTAATGTGAGCATCGTAATAGGTACATACACGATAAGTATTTGCCAAAGTTTCTGAAAAATGAAAGTGTTAGTCGCTCACTTGTGTCTGACTCTTTTGCGACCCCATGGACTAAAGTTTGCCAGGCTTTCCTGTCCAGGGGATTTTCCAGGCAAGAAACTGGAGTAGGTTGCCATTCCCTTCTCCAGGGGATCTTCCTGAGCCAGGGATTGAACCCAGGTCTCCCACATTGCAGGCGGATTCTTTACTATCTGAGCTACCAAAGTTCCTGAAACCACCTCCATAATTATATTTAAATATGAAAATTGAATCGAGGGATCAATCTCTTGAATCTTCACCCACTGCTAACCCAGTGCTTTGATGGTGCATTGAATTACTTGTTGAATTATGATAAAAAGTGTTGCTTTTTTTTCAGTGTCTACGAAAATGTCAGATTGTCAGACACATGTCCTATATGATTTATCTTGTGAGACTCTAAGATAGCAAACATTTTTGCAGTAATTTGTTTCTTACACCACAGACATCAGTTTGACAGTATTTTTTAAAAGATGTATGAAACTCAAAGGATGTTACGGTTTTGTTTTTTTTCCCCTTGGTGTTTGCGTTTTGTTTCGTTTTGAATATTTAAGTGCTGGAGAATGTGCCAGGTAACTTTATTCTCTTTTATTTTTGTGGATAGGTATAAGTCATCCTCATTTTTATAGATAAGAGAATTGGGGCTCCAAAAGTTACCAAGTTCATTAGGATTTCTGACATAGCTAATTCTTGGAGCCTAAATCAGGAGCACCAGTAACGGTTTCTGAGTCCTTAGTCTAGGCATACTCTAGCATGCTTAGAAATGTGAGTCATTACAGCTAAGCATTTCGTGGTTGAGAAGGCAGGTCAGGGTCCATTCACTTGATGACGAAGACATATGACAGGCTTTGGAGGAGTGCTGTGGTGGTCCTTTCCTCATAAAGCTGAGGACCTTGTCCAGCTCATCCTGCATCTCTACATCCTCGGTGTAGAGCAGCGGGGAGTGCTCGTTGACAGTTCAGGGAGACTGGACCCAGGAAGAGCTGAGTGCTTATTAAGACAGTCTTCACCACTTTGCAGTAAACCAGGTGTGTATCCATATTTTTAATCCATAAGAAACCTGCACTAACACTAGGTATTCTGTTTTCTTTTTAGACTGCGAAAAGGAAGCGTGGCTACATTAAAAATAAGCTAGTTTTTAAGAAAGGCAAGAAAATATCTAAGAAGACTGTTTAAAAACACTGTTCTGGTTCCTAACTTGAAGCAGATGTCTTTGTGAGAACCGGTCTTTGCCTTTAGCTCATGTCGTGTTTCACAGCAGCAGAGGGTACAGAACCATCACTGGTCCAGGTTAACATACAAAACTCTGGCAACACCTGATTTAAAAAATAAAATTGGCTTACTGAGAACAGCTGTTTTCGATTTGTAATGTGAAGCAAGACAGAGCACTGCTGTAAATGTCTTAACAGCAGGTTTTTTTTTTATTGGTACATATTATCCTTCAAATCTGAAAATTTGGACAAATGGCACCAAAGAACCCTCTAATTTGGTCCCTGGCACATGCATACTTGTCAAGGTTTTTTTATTCTTTTACAAGACCTGCATTTTATTTGAATGACCCACATAGCAATATGTAAAATACAAATGACAAAATGTGATGCAAGCTTCTTGAACCAGTAAAACTAGTACAGGTCTGAGAAAGAGGTATGAGAAGAATATTTCCTTGAACTATATTTATTTTCATGTTTCTCCAGTGCAAAGAATGTTTCATCAAATGTACATTTTCTATTGCTTACTGTTTGCTCTGAGAAGAAGCTGCTGTTTTAAAGATGGACCTCTAACTCATTGATTCAAGTAGTAGTTGTTTTTTTCTTTTTTTTTTTATGTTGAAATATTATTGCTGCTGTTAGCAGTTGTTTTCACCAGGTACTTATAGAGCAGATGCCATACATGGTTCATTCAAGGGCTAAATTTATATCCTTTGGCAATCATGGCAACACACAGAATGTTGCTTGTTAGCAGGCTGGGGTTCGGCGTCCTACTCCTGAGTTGAGCACTGTGTTTACATACAAAAGATTAAGGAAGAAACCCTTAAAGTGGACAGGTATCCAGAGTTTGTTTTGTGTGACTCTTCAAAATGACAAAGGATTTGTAAAATTCTGGCTTTCTCTCATTTTTACAACAGTTTCATCCATCACAATGACTTTTGTCCTTTGCTCCATATTTTGTTAATCCCTTAAGCATTTGATGAAACACTCTTTAATGCTATGTGCATTTTCTTACTTTTGTTAAAAATGTGACAGTTGTCAAAAAATGCACTAAAATGTCAATGGAGATTGAACATGTTCACTTTCCAGCTCATAGGCAACTTTATATAAGACTTGAAATTTTTCTCCTGTTTAGTAAAAGTGAGAGAGAAAGGTTTTTCCTGCCACAGGATATCTTTCTTTTTTTTTTTTTTTAAATATAAACAAGCATAACTTACACCACTGTTTTTGGTGGAAAAATGCAGAATAGTATGTACCTTTTATGAAGAAAAGTGTAATTTACAATATTCAGTGAGAATGTTACTGCCAATTTTCTTTTTCCAAAATGTAGAATACTCTTTGATTTATAGAATTCATTTTTGACCCAGATGATGGTTCTTTTACAGACAAATGGTCCAACATTTTCACAAATGAAGTGTAACTGAATCTGGATTTCTGATACCTTGTCATTTGGGGGATTTTATCTTACTTTGTTGCTTTAAAATTTAATGCAGAGAAGTTGTTGACTGTAGGGAAAATAAAGTTAATTCAAATTTTGTGTTAAGTGTTGTCTTTTTACAAATCTTTTCTTTACAGAGTCTTGAGCACACGCTGTCGTCTTGTTCGCATTGACAAAGGTTTGAGAGAACCCATGTGGAGAATCAAAAACAATAAAAACAAAGGCAATTACTATAATTTCACTTTTATATATCTCTAATTTCACTTTTCTGCTACATTAAGACCTCAAGTGTCATTATAATATAGCTTTTACTGATGCAGTTCATGAAACCAAAATGGGGTTCCCCAAAACTAGTTCAGCTGAGACCTACTATTTTGTTATGCCTTCCTCCGCCTACCCTGCCCAGAGTGAAAATTTCATTTTGACTTTTTATGGGTAAGTGAGGGGAAGACACCTAACCAAAAGGAACTTTTATCTCCATGTAAATGAGGGCAGAACTCTTTAACAAAAGCTCTTCTCTGTAAAGTTCTAGTTAAACATCACTGAAGTCTTATTTAATTTTCTCATTAAGAGCAGGAATGACCTCTCACCTCCAGTTCTGGTTCAGGGGATTATCTCAGTAAAAACTATATTGTAACGACACTTGCGGTTTTATTATAACAGAAAAGTGAAATTAGCAACATATTAAATAGCTTTTGTTTTATTCCACATCTTAGAATTGAGCAAACTGAGTGCTTTGTAGTAAAAAAACATTAGGCTGCAAATCCAAAGATAAAATTCATTTTGCAAACTCACACTGTTACCTACTGCAGAGTGCATTTGTTGAATTTTACTTAGTCCCCAGGCCATGACCAGAAGGCCAGAGGACTGAAGAGTATAAAAGCATCCTATAGAGTATTACTGTTTCTATAGCTCAGGGGTCACAGGATTAGGAAATCTGGAGCTACTATATATTTTTTTTAATGGTGGTAAAATATAAAACAGATTTAACATCCTAACCACTGTAAAATTACAGTTGAGTCGTGTTGAGTGCATTCACATTCTTGTGTGACCCTCTCCAGAAGCTCGTCCTCTTGCTGGAACAGCCGTTGAAGTGGGGGACTGTCAGACCTCTGCCTTGTTCCCCAGGTAGGTGGACTCATGAGTGAACGTAGAAAGAGCAGCCTGTAAGAAATGGCAGGTGTCTGAAATGAAAAGGTAAGTCTTTTTTAGTGTGAAGTGTAACACAGAGAAGACAGATGTCCACTTTAGCAAGTGGACAAGCAACTCTGTAACCACAATTCAGATCAAGACCACAGCACTGCTGGGCCCTTGGAAGTTTCCTCATGCCCCCACCCAGTCACTGGCCTGTCCCCTCGCCCCTCCAGAAGGTAATTGGTCTCTTAGCTTTTACAATAATTACTCTTTGTAAACATATTTAATTGTACCTATTCTTTGAACACAAAATGCAATCAAAATAGATATTTTTTGTATCTATAGCTACTTTAGCTTAATTTTGATGAAATTGAGAATGTTGCATGCAGCTATAGGATTATTTTCATTGACATATAGTATTTTTTTGTCTCATATACCATTCTATCATTGATGGATATTTGCATTTCCAGTTTGAGGATATTATAGTTAAGGCTATAGCAATTTCTATTATCTCTCTCTCAGAGACTATATGCACACATTTTTTTATTTACCTAATGGAAAATCCCATGGACAGAGGAGCCTGGAAGGCTGCAGTCCATGGGGTCGCTGAGGGTCGGACACGACTGAGCAACTTCACTTTCACTTTTCACTTTCATGCATTGGAGAAGGAAATGGCAACCCGCTCCAGTGTTCTTGCCTGGAGAATCCCAGGGACGGGGGAGCCTGGTAGGCTGCCATCTATGGGGTCACACAAAGTCGGACATGACTGACGTGACTTAGCAGAATAAAGTAGAATTACTGGGAAAGGTATAAAGGTTCTTGTTTACTCCCACATCCTAATCAAGCTTTATAATTTTCTTTCCAGTAGGTGAATGACTGTTTTTGTTGTTTAGTTGCCATTTCTAGGTTACTAGTGAGGTTGATCATTTGGAAATCCCCTTTTTACAAGGTTTTGGGTGTTCTGTTGATTTTTATTTTTTCATTGTATTAGTAGGGGTTCTTAATATATCCTATATAAGCTCTTCATCATTGTGTTACAAACCACCTAGTTGGTATTCTAACGTATTTTTCAGTCTTATCTGCCTGTAGCTTTCTGTGCCATTTAGTAATCTTTTCCTTACCTGTGGTGTGAAGATAGTTTCTTGTGGTCTTTTCTGGGAAATTTATTGTTTTATCTTTTATGCTTAGCTTTGCAGTCTGCCTGGAATTCAGTTGAGTACAGTGTGAATAGTCTGGGTTTTGTTTTGGGTTGGTTATGTTTTTGTTTTTTCTCCATATGTGAGTCTAATTTTTGCATTTATTAAAGGAACTATCCTTTTCCTGCAGCTCTGCACTTCTCCTTTTGCAGGAAATCTGTATACGAATCTATCTGAACTGTTATATTCCATAGAGTTCTTAATTTTCTGTATTGACTTAATGTGCTTTAACATATTTCAGATGGTGATGTAAGTCCCACTCCATCTTAGACCTAGCTTGGCTATTTCCGGTCCTTTGTTTCTCCACGTAAATTTTAGAACCAGTTTATAAAGTGATACCAGAAAAGAAAGAAAAAACTTGTCGAGATTTTGACTGGGCATTGAGCATTGAAACTATAGATTAGGAAAAATTAGCACCTTTGAGTCTTCTAATATTGAGTCTTCTGTGAATATGGCATATCCTACTATTTATAGAAGTCTGGGTCATCTTTAATTTCTGTATTGTTTTTAAATAGGTGTTACTCATTTTCATAAGTTGTATTGCAATATGTCCTAAAAATTAATTTTCCAACTGTCAGGATATAAAATGTGTGGTTTTATTTGTTAAAATCATACTAAACAACCTGTTAAAATCACTGTAATAATTTTAGATTGTTACTGTATGGCAGTTTTCTCTCTCCTCTTGTAGTGGTTATACATTTGACTTTGTTTTTGCTGCACTGGTCAGGACATCAAGTCTAGTACTGCATAGAACAGGTAACATCTTTATCTTGTTCCTGTCTCACACAGGAAGTTATCAGGGTTTCTTCTTTAAATATGTTTGAAAGTGTTAGTCGCTCAGTCATGTCCAACTCTGTGACCCCATGCACTGTAGCCCACCAGGCTCCTCTGTCCATGGGAATTCTCCCGGCCAGAATACCAGAGTGGGTAGCCATTCCCTTCTCGAAGGGATCCTCAGGACACAGGGATCGAACTCTGGTCTCTCACGTTGCAGGCGGATTCTTTACGATCTAAGCCATCAGGGAAGCCCTTAAGTATGTTTACTGTAGACTTTCTATTGGTATCTTGGATTGAGTACATATTTTTCCCAGTTTCCTGAGTTTATTACACGTGAATTTTTTTTTTTTTTTGGTTTATTGAGATGATTTTGGTTTTTCTCCTTTATTCTGTTAACACAGTGAATGAATTATAGATTTTTTGTTTACATTGTTAAATTTGCCTTCCTGGGATAACAGTGTTTGATAGAATTTGCTGGTGCAAACATTTGGATGTATATTTCTCTTTGAATATAAAATTAAATATGGGAGGGAATGGCTACCCACTCTGGTATTCTGAATTAAATTGAATAGATTTAATAATCTTATTACACAGTTGGATTTTTAAATTTTTTGTCAGATTTGGTAAATTTTTCAAGGATTGTCCATTTTTGTCTAAATTTTCAAATAGGTGAATGTAAAATTGTTGCTAATATCACTTTAACAGTTATTTTACTGTCCGCAGATTCTATAGTTATGTCCTTATCATTTCTGAGGTTGGTTTTCTTTCTTCTCCGTTTGTCTCATCTCTCCCTCGTTACCCTTCAGTTTTTATCAAAGACCAGCTTATTTATGGCTTTTTTGACATTTTCTACAGTATGTTTTAATTTCATTAATTTGTGCTAATTGTTTCCTTAAAGGAGAGGTATTCTTTTCATCTTAGTGTGATACATGATTTTAAAGTTCTAAATTTATTCCAAGCATAGTCTGTTTCATTCTCAAAGTTTTCATGTGAACTGTCATTGAGTTTAATGCATACTTTGTGTACTTTCTTCTTTGAACCTTGGGTTGTTTATTTAGATGTACATTTCTTGATTTTTCAGATGTAGTGGTTTTCTGGTTATCCTTTTATTATCAGTTTCTACCTTAACTGCAATCAGATACTTTAAATTTTACTCCTTTGAAGATGTTTGAAATTTTCTCTGTGGTCCAATTTGTGTTATAAAACCTCCCTGAAGCTTATTCTGTTTGCTGAGAAGGATGTATTGACACTGTAAACTGTTGCAGGTTTTGCTTGTTCCTATTAGAACCTTTATATGTTTGGACCCAGATTATTAGGTGTATATACACTTACAACTTTTATTGGTAAATTGAACCTTCAGTTTTTGGGGACTACCAGGATTTGCAGTAATGCCTTTTGTTAAAGCCTGTTTTGTCTGATTGTTATATCAGCTTTCTTCAGATGACCGCATGATGTATGTTTTTCATCCTTCAATGTATCCTACTCTGGATTTGTTCATTTAAGCTTTGTAGCTTGTTGGGTTTTTTAAGTTCCCAATCATCACTTGGAATATTGCTTCTGCCCCATTCTCTTTNAAGCCTTTTTTGTCTGATTGTTATATCAGCTTTCTTCAGATGACCGCATGATGTATGTTTTTCATCCTTCAATGTATCCTACTCTGGATTTGTTCATTTAAGCTTTGTAGCTTGTTGAGTTTTTTAAGTTCCCAATCATCACTTGGAATATTGCTTCTGCCCCATTCTCTTTGCTCTCTAAGACTCCAGCTGAACGTATAATTAAGCCTTCTGTATTGGCTGTCTCCTTTTCTCTCTCCATTCTGTGTATTTTCTCTTGATTCGCTTCTCTCATCAGTTACAACTAATCTGATGTTAAGGTTGGCCATCCATTGAGTTATTATTTTCAATTTTAGAATTCCTCATGCCAAATCTACTGTTTCTTTTTATGGTTTATAAAAAGCTTACTACTGACAGTCTTTGATCTAGTGAACATAAAGCATGCTGTTTAGCCCATTAATTCACTGGAGTTCTTGTGGGTCTTGTTTCTGGTGTGTTTCCTCTTAATGTGTGGAGGAGAGGGCGCAGATGGTATGCCCCGAACATACATAAAAAATTGTACAAGTAACTTTAGGTCTAAGAGATTTTCCTTTATAGAAGATTTTGTTTCTGCCAGGTACCTCATGATTCATAGCAAGCCGTAATCACATTCATCCAGTTCAAGGGATGTTGTGTAATCGCAGAGTTAGCCTGCCATCTCTCTGAGGGGCTGGTTCATGATTCCCAGACTAGAAACCCTGCAAGGACCTCATCCATGCAGGTTTTAATACCAGCCTTTGTCCTCTTAGTTCTACAAAGTCTCTGCCAGTTTCCAGGGGGAAATGGCCTCAAATGCCAGGCCTTCTGTCTCAAGATTTCCATCTTCTAGATTCTGTGTGGTGATGTAGTCTTGGTTCTCTGAAGTCTTAAAACAGGTATATTATTTCTTGTCCACTTCCCTGGTGGCTCAGCTGGTAAAGAATCCACCCGCAATACGGGAGACCTGGGTTCGATCCCTGGGTTGGGATGAGTCACCCAGAGAGGGGAAAGGCTACCCACTCCAGTATTCTGGCCTGGAGAATTCCATGGACTGTGTAGTCCATGGGGTCGCGAAGAGTTGGACACGACTAGGCAATTTTCCCTTGTCCAGCTTTACTACTTGGCTTTAGCTAAAGAGTTGGTCCAAACTCCCCCAGTTCACTACTGTCAGAAGCAGATTATTAGGAACAAAATTACTGATGGTCCTTTCAATCCTAAAACAGCATATGTTTCTGAACATGTTCACCTCTGTCTTGGTGTATAATAGCTAGACATTGTGACCATTTCTGGGAGCCACAAAATTCAGATTGTCTAGCTCTGTTTACTTGGAGAATATGGAATATTCTTGGTGAGTTGTCTTATTTCTAAGATCTTGGAGGCATTTTTGATTAGAGTGCCAACTGTCTGCTTTTGTTGAGTGGGGTTTCAATAAAAGCTGGAGATACAAGATTGAATGAATGAAGACTCACGGTCAGTGGCAGCCAGACTGACGACTGTGATAACAGTGCATTCTCTTAACCTCAGCACACTGCTGATTATTCAGACAGGCCAGATAGATAGGTTTACGTGAATCAGAGTTCAGGCCTGTACCCTGCTGAAGGAAATATATAATCCTCTTTGTCTTTTGATAAATATGATCCATTTTTTAATGTTTTTATGGCTCTAGCTAGTTGAGGCAACAGATAGTATAGAAGGTGGTATCAGTTCAGTTCAGTCGCTCAGTCGTGTCCGACTCTTTGTGACCCCATGAAGCAGCACGCCAGGCCTCCCTGTCCATCACCATCTCCCGGAGTTCACTCAGACTCACGTCCATC
>SJYT01040362.1:322780-345605 GCA_006410635.1 Cephalophus harveyi
GTCTTTCCCATTCTGTTGTTTTCCTCTATTTCTTTGCATTGATCGCTGAGGAAGGCTTTCTTATCTCTCCTTCCTATTCTTTGGAACTCTGCATTCAGATGCCTGGATCTTTCCTTTTCTCCTTTGCTTTTCGCCTCTCTTCTTTTCAGAGCTATTTGTAAGGCCTCCTCAGACAGCCATTTTGCTTTTTTGCATTTCTTTTCCATGGGGATGGTCTTGATCCCTGTCTCCTGTACAGTATCACGAACCTCCGTCCATAGTTCATCAGGCACTCCATCTATCAGATCTAGGCCTTCCACTGTATAATCATAAGGGATTTGATTTAGGTCATACCTTAATGGTCTAGTGGTTTTCCCTACTTTCTTCAATTTCAGTCTGATTTTGGCAATAAGGAGTTCATGATCTGAGCCACAGTCAGCTCCTGGTCTTGTTTTTGTTGACTGTATAGAGCTTCTCCATTTTTGGCTGCAAAGAATATAATCAGTCTGATTTTGGTGTTTACCATCTGCTGATGTCCATGTGTAGAGTCTTCTCTTGTGTTGTTGGAAGAGGGTGTTTGCTATGACCAGTGCATTTTCTTGGCAAAACTCTATTAGTCTTTGCCCTGCTTCATTCCGTATTCCAAGGCCAGATTTGCCTATTACTCCAGGTGTTTCTTGACTTCCTACTTTTGCATTCCATTCCCCTATAATGGAAAGGACCTCTCTTTTGGGTGTTAGTTCTAGAAGGTCTTGTAGGTCTTCATAGAACCATTCAACTTCAGCTTCTTCAGCGTTACTGGTTGGGGCATAGACTTGGATTACTGTGATATTGAATGGTTTGCCTTGGAAATGAACAGAGATCATTCTGTCGTTTTCGAGATTGCATCCAAGTACTGCATTTCGAACTCTTTTGTTGACCATGATGGCTACTCCATTTCCTCTAAGGGATTCCTGCCTACAATAGTAGACATAATGGCCATCTGAGTTAAATTCACCCATTCCAGTCCATTTTAGTTCACTGATTCCTAGAATGTCGACGTTCACCCTTGCCATCTCCTGTTTGACCACTTCCAATTTGCCTTGATTCATGGACCTGACATTCCAGGTTCCTATGCAATATTGCTCTTTACAGCATCAGACCTTGCTTCTATCACCAGTCACATCCACAACTGGGTATTGTTTTTGCTTTGGCTCCATCCTGTCATTCTTTCTGGAGGTATTTCTCCACTCATCTCCAGTAGCGTGTTGGGGACCTATTGACCTGGGGAGTTCCTTTTTCAGTATCCTATCATTTTGCCTGTTCATACTGTTCATGGGGTTCTCAAGGCAACAATACTGAAGTGGTTTGCCATTCCCTTCTCCAGTGGACCACACTGTGATAAGGGGAAAGTTAAGTTGTCAGTTAAAAGCCATCCTTAATAAGATTATCAGCAGGTTTCTCAGAAACTTTGAAGTACATGATGCAGTAGGAATGTACATTTAAAATGCTGAAAGAAAAAAACTGTAAACCAAGAATTCTATATCTTTTAAGATCTTTCCAGATGAACAAAAGCTAAGAGGTTTCATTACCACTCTACAAAGTCATTCTCTAAGTTGAAAAGCTTTCAACAGTAACTCAAAGCTATAAAAAATGTAAACACGTGGAGAAACGTGAAAACCAATTACTGTAATTTTGAATATAACATTCTACATGCTTTAAAAGGCAGGCATGTAGAAATAAGCATAAACCTATGATAATTGGTACACAATATATAAAAATATGATTTTGACATCAACAAAAAAGAATGAAGCTGTAAAGGATTAAGAGTTTTACATGAGAAACTATAAAACTCCTAGAGGAGAACATAGGCAAAACACTCTCCGACATAAATCACAGCATGGTCCTCTATGACCCACCTCCCAGAATATTGGAAATAAAAGCAAAAATAAATGGGACCTAATTAAACCTAAAAGGTTCTGCACAACAAAGGAAACTCTAAGCAAGGTGAAAAGACAGCCTTCAGAATGGGAGAAAATAATAGCAAATGAAGCAACTGACAAACAACTAATCCCAAAAATATACAAGCAGCTCCTGCAGCTCAATTCCAGAAAAATAAACAACCCAATCAAAAAATGGGCCAAAGAACTAAACAGACATTTCTCCAAAGAAGACATACGGATGGCTAACAAACACATGAAAAGATGCTCAACATCACTCATTATCAGAGAAATGGAAATCAAAACCACAATGAGATACCATTTCACACCAGTCAGAATGGCTGCAATCCAAAAGTCTACAAGCAACAAATGCTGGAGAGGGTGTGGAGAAAAGGGAACCCTCTTACACTGTTGGTGGGAATACAAACTAGTACAGCCACTATGGAGAACAGTGTGGAGATTCCTTTAAAAACTAGAAATAGAACTGCCTTATGACCCAGCAATCCCACTGCTGGGCATACACACCAAGGAAACCAGAATGGAAAGAGACACGTGTACCCCAATGTTCATCGCAGCACTGTTTATAACAGCCAGGACATGGAAGCAACCTAGATGTCCATCATCAGATGAATGGATAAGAAAGCTGTGGTACATATACACAATGGAGTATTACTCAGCCATTCAAAAGAATACATTTGAATCAGTTCTAATGAGGTGGATGAAACTGGAGCCTATTATACAGAGTGAAGTAAGCCAGAAAGAAAAACACCAATACAGTAATACTAATGCATATATATGGAATTTAGAAAGATGGTAACAATAATCCTGTATGCAAGACAGCAAAAGAGACACAGATGTACAGAACAGTCTTTTGGACTCTGTGGGAGAGGGCGAGGGTGGGATGATTTGGGAGAATGGCATTGAAACGTATAATATCGTATAAGAAACGAATCTCCAGTCCAGGTTCAATGCATGATACTGGATGCTTGGGGCTGGTGCACTGGGACGACCCAGAGGGATGGTATGGGGAGGGAGGAGGGAGGGGAGTTCAGGATAAGGAACACATGTATAGCTGTGGTGGATTCATGTTGATGTATGGCAAAACCAATACAATATTGTAAAGTAATTAACCTCCAATTAAAATAAATTTATATTTTTAAAAATTTACATGACTAAAATTGGTATTAATTTAAAAGAGATTGTTATAACTTCAGGATGGTATATGTAATCTAATAACCACAAGTGAAATAATTATAAAATACAGACAAAAATGACAAAGGAATCAATTTATCACTTCAAAAAAAGAAAAATCAACTAAATCCCAAGGAAGACAATAATGGAGAAAATGCAGGACAGTGATGCTGTAAGACGCCCAGAAAACATACAAAATGGCAGGAGTACGTCATTATCAGTAATTAGTTTAAATGTAAATAGATGAAATTCCTCAATCAGAAGACATAAACAGGCAGAATGGATTATTTTTTTTTTTTTTTTACTTTAGTTTTGGCTGTGCTAGGACTTCAGTGCTGTGTGAAGGCTTTCTCTAACTGCGGTGAACAGGCGCTGTATATCTTCACTGCAGTGCGCGGGCTTCTCATTTCGGTGGCTTCTTGGCAGAGCACAGGCCCTAGGCATGCCGGCCGGCTTCAGTAGCTGTGGTGTGTGGGTTTGGTAGTTGCATGGAAGGTGGGATCTTCCTGGACCAGGGATCAAACCCATGTCCCCTGCATTGGCAGGTGGATTCTTAACACTGGATTACCAGGGGGAACTCCCAGAATGGATTTTAAAACAACGTTCAACTATATGCTCTCTATAAGAGACTCACCTTAGATCCAAGAAAACGTGTACATTCGAAGTAAAAGGATGAAGGAAATATTTCATGCAAACAGCCAAGGCAAGGATGTTTATACTGGTATCAGGCAAATTAAACTTTTAGGTCAAAAACTTACCAGACACAGGGACATTATATATTGATAAATGAATCAATTCACTAAGAAGTTATAACTATTATAGCCATACATCCACCAAACATCAAAGCTCCACAGTGTACAAGGCAAACATTTATAGAATTGAGGAGAACATACATAGCTGTAAAATAATAGATTTCAATACCCCACTATCAATAATGGATAAAAACAACCAAGACAGGATCAATAAGAAAAGACAAACATCACCGTAGTCCAACTGGACTTACCATACACGTATTGATGGTCCCATCAAATAGAATATACATTTTTCTCAAGTGTGTGGGACATCCCCCTGGATAGACTGTATGTCAACCCACAAAACAAGTCAATAAATTTTAAGACCAAAATCAAAGTATCTTTTCCAATCACAGTGCAATTAAACTAGAAATCAATAGTGGAAGGAAAACTGAGAAATCCACAGGTATGTGGAAACTCAACAACGTACTCTTAACCAATGGGTCAAAGAAGAAATCACAAGAGAAATCAGAAAACTAATCTCAAACTTTATATCTGCATATCTGAGGTTATTGACATCTCACATACTAGTAAAGTAATGCTCAAAGTTCTCCAAGGCAGGCTTCAACAGTACTTGAACTGTGAACTTCCAGATGTTCAAGCTGGTTTTAGAAAAGGCAGAGGAACCAGAGATCAAATTGTCAACATCCACTGGAGCATTGAAAAAGCAAGAGAGTTCCAGAAAAACATCTATTTCTGCTTTACTGACTATGCCAAAGCCTTTGACTGTGTGGATCACAATAAACTGTGGAAAATTCTGAAGGAGATGAGAATACCAGACCACCTGACCTGCCTCTTGAGAAACCTGTATGCAGGTCAGGAAGCAACAGTTAGAACTGGACATGAAACAATAGATTAATTCCAAATTGGGAAAGGAGTACGTCAAGGCTGTATATTGTCACCCTGCTTATTTAATTATATGCAGAGTACACCATGAGAAACAGTGGGCTGGAGAAAGCACAAGCTGGAATCAAGATTGCCAGGAGAAATATTAATAACCTCAGATATGCAGATGACACCACCCTTATGGCAGAAAGAGAAGAAGAACTTAAGAGCCTCTTGATGAAAGGGAAAGAGGAGAGTGAAAGAGTTGGCTTAAAGCTCAACATTCAGAAAACGAAGATCATGGCATCTGGTCCCATCACTTCATGGGAAATAGATGGGGAAACAATGGAAACAGTGACAGACGACTTTATTTTCTTGGGCTTCAAAATCACTGCAGATGGTGACTGCAGCCATGACATTAAAAGATGCTTACTTCTTGGAAGAAAAGCTATGACCAACCTAGACAGCATATTAAAAAGCAGAGACACTACTTTACCAACAAAAGTCTGTCTAGTCTAAGCTATGGTTTTTCCAGTGGTTATGTATGGATGTGAGAGTTGGATTATAAAGAAAGCTGAGTGCCGAAGAACTGATGATGCTTTTGAACTGTGGCGCTGGAGAAGACTCTTGAGAGTCCCCTGGATTGCAAGGAGATCAAACCAGTCCATCCTAAAAGAAATCAGTCCTGAATGTTCACTGGAAAGACTGATGTTGAAGCTGAAACTCTCAATTCTTTGGCCATCTGATGTGAAGAGCTGACTCATTGGAAAAGACCTTGATGCTGGGAAAGATTGAAGGCAGGGGCAGAAGGGGATGTCAGAAGGTGAGATGGTTGGATGGCATCACCGACTCGAAGGACATGAGTTTGAGCAAGCTCCAGGAGTTGATGATGGACAGGGAAGCCTGACTTGCTGCAGTCTATGGAGTCGGAAAGAGTCAGACATGACTGAGCGATTGAACGGAAACAAAATAGAGAAAGTCTAACTTCCAGATTTCAAAACTGGTACTGGCACAAAATCACAGACGTATACCAATGGAACAGACTAGGGAGTCCAGGAATAAACCCTTCACAGATGATCAAATGATTTTCGATAAGACAACCATTCAATGGGAAAAAGAGTGTTTCCAACAAATGGTCCCAGGAAAAGAGGATATCGATATGCAGAGTCATAAAAGTGTACACTTACCTAACACCATATACAAAAGTTCACTTGAACTGGATCAAAAATGTAAAACATAAGAGCTAAAACTATGAAACTCTTAGAAGGCAACATAAGGGCTAAGCTCAAATTAGATTTGGCAATAATTTCTTGGATATGATATCCAAAGCACAAGACTAGCCACCTGGGAGGCCCAGGAAAAAACTGGACTTCATCAAAGTTAAATACTTTTGTACATCAAAGGACAGTTATCAACAGAGTGAAAAGGCAACCCACAGAATGGGGGGAAATATTTGCAAATCATGTATATTAACAACATATAAAAAAACACAATCAGAAACTGTGCAAAGGACTTCAAGAGACATTTCTCCAGGAGATACACAGATGGTCAAGAAATACATGGGAAAGACGGTCAACATCCCTAAAAATCATTAGGGAAATGCAAGCCAAACCCACGATAAGATAACTGTTCACACCCATTAGGATGATTGTTGTAAGAACAACATAATTCTGCAGAGGCACAAAGGTGGCTTTCAAGGCATGGACAAACAGGTTTCTTTCCCCAGGCAGTGGGTACCTGGGTGTTTGTTTATAATTACTCCTGAAACTGTAATATGTTTTATGAAATTCTTTATATGATGTTTCGCAGTATTTTAAAAGGCCAAATGAACTCCCCCGCCATGACCAAAAAAAAAAAAGGAAAAGTGATGGATCTCCATTTTTTACCTCCCAGATGGTTTATGCTCTGGTATAAGACTTGAGCATCTAAAAACACCACAGTGATTACTTTGCAGTATCCTCATTAAAGATTTCCCTCTCAGAATACATCTATTCTGCTTTCCCGCTCAGAAATAAAATGATTCCACTTCCTTCTCCCAGATGTCTTAAGACAATGAACCAGAACAGGCTTACCTTATCATTTTGCCTGGTAAGTCGCTTCTCAAAACAAGACCATTCCCTGGATATAAGTTAAATTTTATAATCTTATCAGAAAATATCCATATATAATGTTTAATGTGTTTAAAACACTGTTTTGATGGAAATATAATGGCTGTTCACATCAAATGAACACTAATCAATAAAATATGAGTTCATGCAGAGCCACCAATTCCAACAGAACTTTGGAATCCCTGAAAATCAAGCACAGACACGCAGATAAGTATAGTATTTAATCGAAATATATTTGTCTAATGTCTACAAAGTGTGAACAATTGGTCTTAAGAAAGCAGACGAAAGGCACAGAATTAGTATTACTACAGAGAAGCATTCATGCTACTGGATTGTATAAATATTCTCAGAGTGGCACAGTAAAAAATAAATTAAGCATTGAGCAAAGATCAAATACTTCATTTTCTCCTTGCTTTATATTCTGGTCATGTCTTGACCTCATTTGTAAAGGCTGAAGACTGAAACTGAGCTGAAACCATGGAACACTTAGGCAGGCTGTGTGGATGTTTTCATCACAGTGGTTTCCTTGCAGAGTTTGGGTCAAACAAGAGAGAGAGATGCACTAAAAATAAAAATAAAAAATTCACTGGGTATTCTTTTCTCCTTCCCCAAACAAAATACAAGGCTGTGGTAGTGCATGTTTGTGCGTGCATGCGTATGTCTGTCTTACTTCTGAAGCCCTTTTCCCAAAGATAAAAGTACTGAAGTCTCCACAGGACTTGTTTTCTACCACGAAGGCAGCAGCTTCTGAAAACTGTATGACTAGCGCTCTGAGCATCAGAAATCATCAGAGAGCTTCTGGGGCAAGGACGTGGGAGGACCATCCCAAGGCAGGCCTGGCTGTGGCTCCCCCGGAGGGGCGCTCCACCCGGGAAGGCTGCAGCCTACACCTTTAACAGCTTCCGGCCTACTCCCCATCCCGCAGGAGATGCAGATGATCTGTCTTGAGCATGGACAAACAAACAATGAAGTTGGGGGCAGAGTGGGAATCCCAGCCATAATGGGAAGCGGCGGCCACCTTCCACCAGACGGACGGCAGTCTGGCCACGCCCGTTCACCTTCGTCTGGACAGAACTCATCAACTGGAGAATACTTTGTGAGTGCAAAACGTTTTTTGGCAAAAGTGAAAACTAGAAAACTTGAAACCGTATTGATAAAAAGGAGCTCACAATCACCCGCGTTGCTGTTGGTAAGTGCGGGATTTCCATGTGTAGTGATACCCAGCAGACGGAGCGCGTGCATGTGAACAGACAGTGTGCAGGGAGCTCTGCGCACAGACACATGTGCACACGCAAGCCCAAATGGCTCTTGAGTAAGCTCGATCCCACAGCAGAGTCTGGAGGCGCATTGCTCACAACAGAATCCCAGGTGCCGCGTCTTGAGTGCCCTCAGGTGGCCTCAGGGAAGACCAGCAGAACCTTGATTACCGTACCACTTTAATTGCTACAAAATCAGGGCTATTTCTGAAAGCTCTGCATCTCCACCCATCAGTGTGCCTTCCACAGGGGGTTGAAGTACACCCAGCCGTCACCCTGCAAGAGACAGGAGGACTCATCAATACGTGGAGACCTGTTGGCGAGGCAAGGGCAGAAGCAAAGGGGTCCTCCCCGCCCAGCCCCCAGGACCCTGCAGAGCAGCGCTGGCTCCCACAGGCCTGTGCCCCTGCCTCGCTCCTCACGGCGCACAGCCCAGCCACGCTGCTGGTCTCACCACCCCTCCTAGAGCCCACGGGACCTGCGCACCTGCCACTTCAGGAGGAAACCCCACGAGATGACCAGAACACCAAAGAGGAGGCGGACGGCCTGTTTGGTTTCTGTCAAGGAAGATTAATTGGCCCCAAAAGAAAAAGCACCTTGAAAGGGCAGGACAGGAGGGAAAAAGGAAGGTATTTGGATGAATGGACAGGGAAGAGAAAACCCAAGGGCCTGAGTAGGAGGAACCTGCCCAAAGCAATGACTTTACAGCCGGCTAAAGGCAAACAGCAGCCCCAGGAGACACCAGTCACATGTGGTACCGATGAGGAAAAGCCGAGACTCCCGGCGGCGTGGGCCCGGCCCCAGCCTCGAGGAGCGCACTGCACAGCAACCAGGCTGGGCTGGTCTGCACCCTTCAGGTGTCCTCAAGCCTGTTAGAGACGGACTGGCTTTTATACACCCTCTAGCGGGAGAAAGAATGGGGCTTGCTGTCATTTTACTTCTTCACGCGCAGGTGCCACAGAAGCCAAGTCAAGTAGTTGTCTCTGGGAGACGAGATCTAGCTCACGGTCGGATCCTGGGGGATCCTGTGATGGCTACTTTGATGTGTCAATGTGACCGGCCCCGAGTTAAGTTTGTTTCTGAGCCTGAGAGTAAGGGTGTTTCTGGAGGAGGGTGGCCTGTGGGTTGGTGGGTGGGGTGCGGTAGACACCCTGCCCCCATGCAGGGGAGGGGATAGCCCCATCTCCCCCAGCTGGAGTGGAACCGGAGGAGGAGGAGGTGAGGATCGGCCTTGTCTGTCTTGCCTCACTCATCTGGACTTCTGCCCTTGAGCTGAGGTTCACACCATCAGCTCCCTGGGTCTCAGGGTTTGGACTGAATAAACCACTGGCTCTCCTGCAGTTCCAGCTTGCGACCCACAGATCTCGTGGCTTTGCAGCCCCCACCAGCTCCTCACAGATCTACGTGAGCTCCTATCTCCTGTAGGTTCTGTGCTGTTTCTCTGGGGAACCCTGACTAATAGAGAGTCACCTGCCCTGGGCAAGCCCTCCAGACAGGGACCGCTCCCAGTGACCCCAGCAGGCTTCCTGTCTAAAGCAGCAGCCAACCGTGACGCCGACGCTCAGCCCACAGCCCTGGTTCCAGCCCGCCTCACGGTCACCCTCTCTCCCTGCAGCCTTCCGGCTACTTGGGGCCATCCTTCCACGGAGTGCAAGTCAAGACGCCGCCAGCGCCCAGACACAGAAAGTCTATACAGGCTGCCACTGGCTCTCAGTGTTTAAACTTCTACAGATTCCTCGTCATCAGCTGAGTATCTGATCTCTCGGAAATTCTGATTTCTGGCTTCTTGTGAAAACTGGGGAATCGGCCTGTGATGGCCTGGAGGTGAGTAGCATCCACGCCTTTGGGTACAGACTGGGGTCTGTCTGGTCCCCACCGCCTGTTTCTCTCATCGACTGTCTCAGACTCCTGGCTGCCTGCCTGAAAAACTGTGGCTCCCGCGCTTCTGCTGTTTCCTGTTCTGTCCTCAGGACACCGCCCAGCTGAGCCACAGACACCTGGGCACATGGTGCTCTGACCAGCAGGTGGGCCAGCAGGCTGGGGGTGGTTTCCCCAGGATTCGTGGTGACCTGGGACAACCCTCCCCACCCCCCACCGGTCTCTCCCTCCAAGTCCATTCCACTGGCCCCAGGAGAGGCAGAGCTCTGAAAAGGTGCTTGTCAGAGGGTTCCACCCTCCCCAGGTGAGGAGATGGGCTGGGCAGGCCTTTCCCATTAACCGGCTACAGAAGACAGAGCAGCAGGTCTGCGGCCTCTGTGAAGCGCCAGGTGCCCAGAGCGCGCCCCCTGCGCGCCTCCCCACCGGCAGGGGCGCTCCTCGAATGGAAACCTGAGAGCCACGGCACTCAGGGCCCCGGCACCATGCCCAGCCCTCCCCCGCCCTCCCTGCCCGGCCCACGGCGGAGACGGGACAGCCCGCCCACCCCGCCGCCGGGTCACCTCCTGGATGAAGTACTTGGGCCGCCAGGGCGCGCGGAGGTTCTCCCGCTTCCGCTCCTCCGCCCGCTGCTTCTCCTCCAGCCGCCGCTTCTGCTCGGTGGCCGCCTCCATGTCCCCTAGGCGCAGGCACCGGGTCACCTCCCGCCAGAGGTTCCTGGGGGACATGGGGGGCACAGTTAGCAGTCAGGCACGGCCAGCGGCCCGAGGCTGCGGTCCCGGGGCCCCATCTGCACCCAGCCCTGAATCCCCTCTCCCCTCCCGGGCTCTGAGCGCCGGGGGACCAGGCTAGGGGTGACGGGAGGAATCCTGCTGCTCCTACAGACAGAATCCACGCAGACCCTTCCACGCGGCAGGTACCTTGTTGATAAGCAGTGTGCATTAACTCATCACCACAACACCCCAGTGACACAGACGTGATGTTAGGACCCCATCCTAAAGCAGAGAAAAGACGACCCACACCCAGGGCAGCCACCTGCCCGAGGTCAGCAAGTTGATGGATGCAAACAGCGGCTGCTCCCGCAGGGGAAGCCCAGACTAGGAGTTACAGACACGCGAGGATCCACCACCTGCCCGTGTCTACATGCAAAGTTAGACTCATTCATTCATTCATTCGTTTCCTGGAGAAGCCATCAGCTTCCCTCCTGAGGAAACACCTCCCCGCTAGTCCCACTCTCCTGGAGCTGAGTTGGGGGTACCCACATTTAGGTGAAGGGTCACTTCCTCACTTTCTCGTATCAGAACCCGCCCTGATTCTGCACAAAGGAAACAGCAGACTTCTCCACACAGCACCCCTCCCTGGCTTGGGGGACACGGGT
Source organism: Cephalophus harveyi (assembly GCA_006410635.1). Taxonomy (NCBI): domain Eukaryota; kingdom Metazoa; phylum Chordata; class Mammalia; order Artiodactyla; family Bovidae; genus Cephalophus; species Cephalophus harveyi. The sequence goes on from SJYT01040362.1 coordinate 334,103, forward strand.
GCCTCTGCAGCAGGCTGAGCACAGGCGCCCTGTTAGCTCTTAGGCCAGGGAGTCAGCAGTGGAGCGGCCAAACTGTCCAAGACAGCAGCCTCCTGGGGAATCCGAGTCCAGGACGGGAGCTGGGCTCAGGCTGCAGAGGCCAGACTGCCTGCCCCCGCCCCAGTCAGTGCCCACCCCACAAAGCGCCAGGGACAGTGGCGTCCCGGCTCCCAGTGTACACAGGAGAAAGCTCTGGAGCTGGGCAGGAAGCCAGGTCCCACCGGGCTCCCAGCCCTCGCTCCTTCTACCGCACCCTGAGAGCTTAGAGGGGAAGAGGTGGGCTCAAAGAGGAAAGGGGGTGGGGAAGCAGACAGGGCGGGCTGGTTGCTGCCTCAAACTGGCTTTTCCATTGCCCCCACCTTCAACGCACATCTCGTGCAGAGGGAATGACCAGGTGCCTGGACGTCTAGGGTGGGGTGCTCCCAGGGCAGGACTTCCCCTGACAAGTCCCATCACAGGACAGTGGCCTCCAACCAGAGGGCAGAGAGCCCCCATGGCTGGAGACAGGGTGGTGAGCAAGGAGCGGCCCCACCTCAAGGGCTCTGCCCATTCATTCACAGGCTCCACCCAGAAACCCTTGGAGGGCAAGGCCAGGGCTCACTGGGGAAGGCGCTGAACTTCAGGCCGAAACGCAGGGCAGAAAAGCCTCCAGGGCTGGGAGGGGAGGAGCAGGTCAGCGTGAAAAGCGAAAAGGAAGCCCAGGGAGCCCTCGCAGAGAGCAGGGAGGTCCTGGAGGCCAGCGGTGGTCAGCACCAGCATGCAGGCCAGGCTCGGGGCATCGTGAGCACGCTGACGGGGGTGGCTGATGAAAAGCAGCCTCTCTTCCCGCAATGGGGCAGGGGTTCCCTTCCACGGGGCAGGGGGGGCCGGGCCCCTATGGGGCCAAGGCAACCGGGCGGTCCTTACTTGGCCTCCGCAGGTGGAGCCTGGCTGGCGGGCATGTAAGCAGGCTCAGGTGCTCCGAACGGCAGGCGCCGCACCTCTGGGCCACTCCCACCATGAGAAAACAAGGTGGGCGGCTGGGTTTGCGACGGCCCAGCTCCAGGTGCCAGGAAGTCCACGTGTGTGAGACAAGAAGCGTCAACCCCCGGCCCCCTCCCGTTCCACACTCCATCCCCCATCCGCTCTGCTCCAGGCAGGGGCCTGAGCTCCCGCTCGAAGAGGCTTCCTAAGGACCAGCTAAGCCACGGACGTCCTTGGAAGCTTAGCTCAGGGAATCAGAGTTTAGTGCTCAACAGCCACGCCAGAAACAAGGGGAGCTGTGACAGGAACCGCAGGGCTCCAGGTGGGTGGGGGACGCGTCCCATCACAGCTCCCTGGGCTGGGTTCACGCCCTCCCTTCCGACACGGAGGTCACACTCTCATCAACGAGCACCAGTGGAGGACTCCCAGCTCAAAGCCAGATTTCCAGGACACCGCAGCCCTCTTTCTAGTAAGTTCGGTGACAACGTATGATTTCCACACACTGGGACCCCTGGCTCATTTCCACACAATAAGCACTTTTCCAATTTGGCGGCAAACTTTTCTGGTCGGCAAACCCTTTCACGGGGTCATCTGTGATTTCATTTTAATCCCACGCCATCTTTCTATAGAGCAGCATGCTCTTCGGTAAGAGCAGCGGCCAGGAAACGTCCCCCTGTGAGGGCCGGCGAGGCAACATTTTAGGCTTTGCAGGCTGTTTCACTAGTATTGTCGCAAGACAGTGGCCGCAAACAGATGAACACGGTGGCGTTCCCACAAAACTTTACAAAAATCGTTTACAAGGTGCGATCTGGCCTGTGGGGCAAACTTGGCTGACCTCCTGGATTTAAAAATTTTAATGGCATATTTCCAGAAGACTCTGCTTCTGTACTTGCATAAGCATCACGTTAAGTGGCTGCAGAATATTCATATGACAGAGTGGATTCTCCTTTACTCACTTGACCATTCTCCAAATCACTGCACTGTTAGACGGTTTCTTTCTGTTGGTTGTTTAATTTAAAAATTTTCATTTTTAAAACCTTTTGTGAACTGAAGGAGTTCCCAGAACTGATGAGATTCCAAGAAGCAGACTACAAAATAAAGGAGAAGTCACGAATTTAAAGCTACTGGTCCCTGCAGCGAACCTGGCACCTTCCTGCACAAGACCCAGTGTCCATTTTTTCACAGCTAATCTGGTAAGAAAATAAAAGTATCTCACTGCTTAATTGCACGGTTTTTTGATGACTAGCATTGCTCTGTACTTAACTTAGTGATTAAGTAACAGACCAGCAGAGTCGACAAATTCTTGTAAGACAGGCAGTGAAGTCCGGGCGGGCTGTCTTCACATTCTACCCCATGACTGCAGAAAAATAAACTGATAGTGACAACCGGTCTATTCCTAAGTGACGCCCAGAGGACAACTCCAGTTTCTAAAGGAATCAGAACATGATTCTGGCCCCGCCCCGAGACGTCTTCTCTGCCCCTTGGGTCACGCACTAAGGTCAGCAAAGCTTGGTTCCCACCTGGACTCCATGGGGCCCTGCTTCTCCAGGGGGCGGATCTTCTTGGGGTACACGGGCAGTGTGGTCGTGTCGATGACCTTGGTCTCCCCGCTGTTGTAGGTGAACTCCAGGGTCCCATTCCACTCCCCGTGGGCTTTGCACACGATGGTGTTGGTGGGGTTGTGCTTCACTTCTGCTGTGACCCTGAATGAACGAACAGTGCAGTGAACACACTTTGTGAGATTATCAGAACACAGACTGACTTCAAAAGCTGTGCTCACACTGAGAGAGCTTTTTTTTTTTATGGGGCCGCTCTTTTGCTCAAAGACTAGCTTTTAAAATGTGATCTAACATCCTTGAGCAGATAAGGAAAGCATCAGTGGGCAAACAGGTAGATCTGAATAAAGTCTAAGGATGCAGCAATGCTAACTGCTTAGTTTTTTTTAATTGAAGTATACTTAATTTACAATGTGTGTTAGTTGGAGAAAACAGTGATTCATATAGTTACCCACACATATATGAACATGTATATATATTTTTTCAGATTCTTTTCACTTATAGGTTTATAACAAGATACTGAGTAGAGTTCCCTGTGCTATACAGGAGGTCCTTGTTGTTTACCTGTTTTATATAAAGTATGTATATGTTAATCCCAAAGTCCTAATTTATTCCCTCCTCAGTTTTCTTGGTTTGTTTTCAATTAATATTGCTTTACTGATTTTTGACAATAAATTAGGCAGCTTAAAATTAGACGTGCTTTATTGCTCTTTACTGTGAGTTGTTTAGTTGAATCTCATCAATTTCTTAGTTTTGATAAACATGCAAAGGTTTTACAAAATGTTATTATTACAGTGGAAATAACCCTTCTTCCTCAAATAGCATCTAACAGTGTACATTTTGGGACCTCTCTGGCGGTCCAGTGGTTAAAATTCCACACTTCCACTACAAAGTGGTGGGTTTGACCCTGGTGGAACTGGTAAGGGAACTAGATCCTGCATGCTGTGGGGTGTGGCAAAAAAATTTTTTTTAGTAATAATAATAATAGTGTACATTTCAACCACCAAAAGAACATAAGAGCCTCAGGAGAACTTTTCAATCTCTCATCGAGGGCGACTCCCTGCAGCCTGGTGTATGAGGGCCCTGGTGGAGGTGCATGGCCCCTTGCCTCACCCACCTAGCCCAGGGACTCGGGCTCAGCTCTCGGTGAAGGCAGAGCCCACTCCCTCTCCCTAGGAGCCTGCTGCGGGCAGAATAACACAGCAGGAATGGGAGGTGGAGGAGCCTCTTTTCATCCACACTCCGCATGAATGTGGAGTTTCTGAACACAGGCCTGGGAGCGTTCCCCCGAGCCTGGATGCAGCTGGGGGCCAGGGCATACCCAGGATCCTCTGGCGGATCCTGCGGGAAGGGGGTCTGTGCTGTGCTGGTAATGCTTTAACAACGGGCTCGCCACGAGGGAAACACCCGGTTTGCAGCCTTTCTGTGAATTTCTTCCCTGCCCCAACCTAGGTGGATCTCAAGCCATCAGGCAGGACGAGGGGCCGCAGAGCTGGGGAGAAACACACACAATTGGCTCTTAGGAGCCAGTGTGTCCAGCTCCAAAATGGCCTGGAGGGCATCCACTTCCTGGGGGACACTCCAACACCCCTAGGCGAACGCCACCCAGGACAACTTCCCAAGAGAAAGGCATAAGAAAGTCCTCCTTTGCTCATCCAGTGATCTGCTCCAAAGGGGGAGAATCTTATAACCAGAACCATGAAAACGAGGTGAAGCTCCGCTCCAAGCCCTCGCCTTCCTCCTCTTAAGGCATGCTTCCTCGCTTCCCAAAGAGAAACAGTCCTGCTCTCAAAGACACAGGATTCAGGATGTTGTGTGGAGCTCACGGACCAACTGTATCAGAACAGGTCAGGCGGAGGCCTGGGGAGCGAGAGGCGACAGTGACCCCAGAAGCCCTCTGATCTCTGCTCTGTGTTCCGTCAGCAGCTCACCAGACTGGGAAGGGTTCAGAACTCTGCCCCAGGAGACCCGTCATCTGAAAAAGATCCCTTAACTGGATTTTGATTATCAGTGCATCTCCGGGCTGGAACCCAGGCTTTGGATGGAGAGACGAGGCCTGGGGCCTCCTGATCAGACAGACATGGCCCAGCCCCCGCCGCCGCCTACCTGTGGACCTTGCCCCCGTAGAAAGGCTTCGTGTGGAAGATGACGGTGGCCGAGTAGCCGGTCTTGGCACAGGCGATGCTGACTTTGCCTCCGAGCTCCACCCACGGGAGGGTGAGGATGGACCGGGCGTAGGCGCTGGGCAGGGTGAACACGTACTCCTCCCCGTGCTCCAGGAGCCGCAGCACGCCTGGGGGAAGACGGCGCGTCGGGCTCGCCCACGACGGAAGGGCGGCTGGTCAAACCCAGCGCGACCCTGCGGGGCTTCGTGCCCCCGTTCCTCAGCGGCGAGACTCCAGCCTCCCCGACCTCCCTGGAGGTCCAAAGGGCAAACCCGCCCAGTTGCTAGCCAAGAAAGAGCAGCGCTGCTGCTGACTGCAGCCGGGACCTGGGAACCTACACGTCCACCGACGGAGGAACAGACTGCGGAGATGGGCACCCGCATCCAGAGGAATATCAGCCATAAAGAGTAAAACTGAGCCATTCACAGAGATGTGGACAGACCTAGTCTGTCGTACGGAGTGAAGTCAGTCAGAAAGAGAAAAGCAAATACCACATATTAACACGTATACACGGAATCTGGAAACACAGCGCAGACGGACCTAGCTCCAGGGCAGGAACAGAGACACAGACGTACAGAGCAGACGTGTGGACCCTGCACACAGCCTCATTTTGTCAGCAGCCCCACCCCTGAACTACTTACTCAACTCCTCACCCCATCCTCCCGGGTTGGGATGCACAGCTTGGAGGCCAGGAATCCACCGGTCCTCCTTTGCTGGGCAAAGCAATAAAGCTGTTCTCTTCTACTTCACCCAGAATCTGGCCTCTGAGATTTGATTTGGCGCCAGGCACAGAAGCTGAGCTTGCAGCATCACTGGGGACCAGAAGGTGCAGAGATGAGAAACCAAACCTGCTCCCGCCACGGACGCACGCCTCCCGCCTCCGCAAAGGCGCCTCTGCGGCCGCCTACCTGCCAGTCCTCTGTGTGCCACGCCTCCACTGCACCTCAGGCACCAGGAACACACGTGAACAAGACAGACTCATTCTCCGCCCTCAAGAGGCGAAAAGAAAGGTGGGCGTGAGTGAGGTGCCAGCAGAGCCAGCCTGTGATGAGGAGGGACGGGGAGGAGCTGACCTGGCAGGAGACTCCCCTGGGGAAGGGGCGCAGGAGCTGGGCTGAGGGCTGAGCTGGGGAGGAGGGCAGGGGAGAGCATCAGGTTGAGGAAGGCGTGTGCAAAGGCCCTGTGGTGGGAAGCAGCCAGGTGAGCACCGGATCAGGGGAAAGGGGCCGAGAAAAGGCCCCTGGGGGAGAAAGGCAGGCGGTGGGCAGAGGTGTGGAGGCTGCTCGGTCTACAGGGGCCAGACTGCACCTTTAAACTTCTAAAAGCCTGTTGACGAGTTCTGCCTTTATCCTGCGGGCAACAGAGACAGGCTCAAAGGTTCCCAGGAAGTTAGAAATCAGAGCACACTGCGCTGCCACCACCCAGGGCAGTCCACCCTGGAAGCCGAGCACTAGACCTGGAGAGCTCTGACCCTCTTGCCACACTGCAAATGATTCGGGGTTCTCGTTTTCTGGGGAAAAGACTGATAGTTTGGACCAAGTTAAAGGCTGCTGTGAGCACCGCTGCATGCGCCATCACCCCGGGCTGCTAGACGGTGGGTGCCTCAGCCTGCTGGGCGCCCCACCGAGGGCCAGCACCTCCCTGCCCAGCAGAGGCCTGGGAACCGGCAGGATGGGCTTCCTGAGGTTCGCTCTGTGTGAGAGTCTTCCCAGCCTCCCACCCCACCCTGAGGCTCTGCTTCCTGTAGAAATGCCCTCCTGCCTCCACTCCTGTCCACGCTGGGCTGGCAGTGGGCAAGGGCACCGAGAGCCTCAGGAAAGCCAGTGTGTGCTTCGGCCGGATCCACGTGACTGGAAGCATCAGTGATGTCCCCTCCCTGGGCCTCTGGTTCCTCTACTGGGAAGAATAGGGAGGCTCAATGCACCCTGGGGACGCTGCCTGGCTTCAGGGCCTTCACAACTACTCACTGAACATTCCTCGGAAATGAATGAATGAAATGAGTGAAGAAATGAAAACTCAGCCGGCACTTCCCTCTGAGGCTAGTTAAGCATCTAAATCAACAGGCGTAGGTACCACTCAGCCATGAAAAGAATAGTCACATTTTCACCAACATGGATAAAACTAGAGATGAGCACACTACGTGAAGTAGGTCAAGTAGAGAAAGACAAATGCCACATGGTACCACTTACATGTGGGTCTAAAACATGACACAGATGAGCTTATCTACGAAACACTCTGCTTATGTAAGTTACATGCAAAATACATCGTGTAAAACGCCAGACTGGATGGACCACAAGCTGGAATCAAGAATGCCGGGAGAAATATCAACAATCTCAGATGACCCCACACTAAAGGCAGACAGCAAAGAGGAAATAAAGAGCCTCTTGATGAGGGTGAAAAAGGAGAGTGAAAAACTGGCTTAAAGCTCAACATTCAAAAAACTAAGATCATGGCATCTGGTCCCATCACTTCATGGCAAATAGATGGGGAAACAATGGAAACGGTGAGAGACTTGGGCTCCAAAATCACTGCAGATAGTGACTGTAGCCATGAAATTAAAAGACACCTGCTGCTTGGAAGAAAAGCATTGACAAATCTAGACAGCATATTAAAAAGCAGAGGCATCACTTTTCAGACAAAGGTCCGTCTAGTCAGAGCTATTGTTTTTCCAGTAGTCATGTACAGACGTGAGAGTTGGACCATAAAGAAGTCTGAGTGCTGAAAAATTGATGCATTTGAATTGTGGTGCTGGAGAAGACTCTCAAGAGCCCCTTGGACTGCAAGGAGATCAAACCAGTCCATCCTAAAGGAAATCAACCCTGAATATCCATTGGAAGGACTGATGCTGAAGTAGAAGATCCAATACTTTGGCCACCTGATGTGAAGAATCTGACCCACTGGAAAAGCCCCTGATGCTGGGAAAGACTGAGGGCAAGAGGAGAAGGGGAAAACAGAGGGTGAGATGGTTGGATGGCATCACCGACTCAATGGACGTAAATTTGAGCAAACTCCAGGAGATGGGGAAGGATAGGGAAGCCTGGCGTGCTGCAGTCCATCAGGTCCCAAAGAACTGGGTAGAACTTAGCGGCTGAACAACAGCAGCAGCAGCAAAACATAAGAAGACTCACAGATGTGGAGAACAGAACTGTGGTCGCCCAGGGAGAGGGAGCTAAGGGAGGGACGGATTGGGAGGCCGGGTTCGCGGATGCAAGCTAGTGTCCATCGGATGCAGAAACAGCAAGGCCCCACTGCACAGCACAGGCAACTGCATCCAGTATCCCGGGATAAACCGCAACGGAGGAGAGTACGGAAAAGAATGTGTGTGCATGTGTGTATATATATATATATAACTGAGTCACTTTGCTGTACAGCCAACAAATTAAAAACATCAACCAATCAATCGAGCTGGAATTTGCCCAGCAGAGAGACACTGTGGGTGTGGCTGTGTCCCTTTCAGCCCCAGGGAGCTCGCCAGGAGAGTCTGAAGATACAGAGGGGTCACGAGTGCTGAGTTTCCAAAGCCCACATAAAGATGTGCTGGAGTCACTCAATTTACTCTTGAAAACTCCCTGAATCGCCCGTGAGCCACAGTGGATGGAACAAACCAGGCTCGTCCAGAACCCTCACGCTCACCCCGGGGTGAAGTCCTGCCAAGTCAGACCTGCCGACACACAGACAGCAGGCTGTGAGCCCAGGGGACAGCTGCGTGTATGTGTGGCCGGGGGCGGGGTCACAGTCTCCCCCAGGGGGGAACAGCTGCGTGGGGGGGCGGGGGCGCAGGATGCTCACGAGCAGGCACCTGAGAAAAGCAGGCTTATGGGTCACTCAGGATCACGGGGCAGGCCTGAGGGGCAGAGGTCGTAGCAACACTGGAATCTCTCCCTCTCACTCTCTTATGTTACATGAATCCCTGTAACATAAACGCCCAGGCAACAGGGCTCCACTCCACCAGATACGCCGAAATTCTGAGCACACTGGCCTCTGCACCATCTTAAGTACAGCCATCTTCCCCAAAGCCAAGCCTGAGGCCATTCTCGCCTCACTGTCCCTCCTCCCACAGCCGAGATGCCCCAGGTGGGCCCTGGGGCCCTGTCCCGAGATGCAGGCGAGGGTGGACCCGTGTCTCCCAGGAGGACCTGACCCTTGTCCCTTCTCACAGCTCCTGCTCAGGACCCTGGGGGAGTATGGGCAGGCCTGAGCTGCTTTCATTTTCAAGGCTACTTGCGCCCTTCCTAGAACTAAGCTGCTAAAGATAGAGGCAGGTGGCAAGTTTCAGCTCATGTCAAACAGATCTGACACCAAGTCAAGAGGGACTGGAAGTGGAAGCTGGGGAGAATGAGGCCCCACTGATTCCCCCGCACCCCGGTTCTGCTCAGAAGCCTCGAGGTCTCAGGGCGTGCAGCAGTGAGGAGGGACCCCGAGATCAGGAGGAGGAAGCTGCAGGTGCCCGTCACCTGCCTTCAAGGGCCCAGAGAAGGCGGCTCTCTGTTTCCCATCCTTGCCCTCCTCGCTGACAGACTACGTGGCAGTCCAATCCTCCCGGGGACTCAGGTGTCCCTGAGAGCACCACCCCACCCCTGCCGTCCACACTGGCCCCCTCTGTGGTCAGCCCTCCCAGCCTCGGCGACCCCAGCCCACTAGCACATCCCCCAGTGGTCTCTGCAGAGCAGGAGCGTGCGGCAGCCGTGAGCCCCACGTGCTGGGTCTTCCTGGTCTCCTTCACGAGTGTTGACTTGGTGAGCTAGGATCAGACAAGTGATAGTTTCTTTAGAACGTATTTACCTGGAGCATATGCCTGGAGATGGTTAGACAACATCACCAATTCAATGGACATGAACTTGGGCAAACTCGGGGACATAGGGAAGGACAGGGAGGCCTGGCGTGCTGCAGTCCACGGGGTCACAAAGTCAGAAGCAACTAAACAACAACGTGTCACCATTTTTAAAAAAACGTCTTAGATGAGACCTTCCCAGGTGGCTCGGGGGGAAAGAATCTGCCTGCAGTGCGGGGGACACGGGTTCAATCCCTGGGTCTGAGAGATCCTCTGGAGCGGGAAATGGCAACCTGCTGCGCGATCCTCGCCTGGAGAGCCCCATGCACGATGAGCCTGCGGTCGGAGGCCGTGGGGCCGCGAAGAATCGGGCGTGACCGAGCACAGATGAGACCTGAGGTCAGCAATCCCCAACATTGGCACCGCACCAGGGACCGGTTTAGTGGAAGAAACGCTTTCCACGGATGGGGGTTGGGGGTGGTGGTCTGAGGATGATTCATGCACATTACATTTACCGAGCACCTTATTTCTATCATCACATCATCTCCATTTCAGGTTATTAGGCGTTAGATCCTGGAGGCTGGGGACCCCTGCATCATTCCAAGTCCTCCGTCCTTCACCAGCCTGGTGACCTTAACTCCTCTGCCCTTCAGCTGATGCAGACCTCACGGGGATGTGAAAAGGTGACCCCTGAAACTCAGCTAAGAGCACACAGCTTCACAGCCAGGATACTGATCACTCCCCACTCCCTGAAAGTGAAGTCACTCAGTCGTGTCCGAGTCTTTGGGACCCTGGGGACTGTAGCCCACCAGGCTCCTCTGTCCATGGGATTCTCCAGGCAAGAATACTGGAGTGGGTTGCCATTTCCTTCTCCAGGGGATCTTCCTGACCCAGGGATTGAACCCGGGTCTCCCGCATTCCAGGCAGACGCTTTAACCTCTGAGCCACAGGGAAGGCCCACTCTCTGGGCAGGTGAGTTCTTAGCAGTGTTTCTTCCGCTCAGGAATGAAGAGGAACTCACAAAGCCAAGTGATGGGTGATGCTCATGGGGGTTGGGGAGCCAGGTGGGAGGCAGCCTCCGCCTGCCCAAACCAAGGTGAAATTTCCCTCAAGTCCACTGAAATCAGAGGAGCAAGCCCCAGAGCAAGGCTGACTTACTGCACTGCTGAGACCACTTTCCTGGGCTCTTTCCTGAAAACACATAAATGTGTTCTCACTCATTAAATCACCAGCAATTATGCCTTCTCAAGACTCTGTTTTCAAGACTGCATACAAAAATCTGTCCCTAATAATGAATAAGAGACTATATTAAAACTAGACTTGCAAATGGGCTCACAAATGAAAGCTCCTTTTTAATTGGCCTAAAAGCTGAGAGAAGCTTAAAAACAGCAAATAATCCAGCCTCCCGGGCCATGGCTAGTCCTCAAGCTGGGAGGCTTCTGCTTTAAATCCCACCAATTGATTTATCAATAAACATAAGGCCAAGTATGAAGACTTTGAAACTGACATATCTAAAATAATTTTGAGGAACCAAAATATTCCAACAGGACGTTGACGCTGGAAAGAAAGCACAAAAGCATGGAAAGTGACTCCAGCGGACTAGTCTGCAGGCCCTGTGTGCCAGCCTTCACGGGCAAACCAGTCCCCACAGACCCGTGTACTGGGTGCTGGTCTGGAGTTCTGTGGGGCAGGGGTTTCCAGACTGGCTGGATGAGCCATGTCCCCAGCAATCCGGTGGGTGCCAAGCAGAGGGACCCACGCCTCCTTTCACAGAGTGATGCCACCTCGGGGAGGGCTGAACAGTGTCAGCGCTGAGGGACCATTCAGGGAGGTCTCCGAGGAGCAACTAGGAAAAGTCGAGGCACAACGAAGCACTTGATAAGGGCATTTTATCACAGCCAAACGCGCCACAGCCTAAAGGCAATCATTTACAGCTTCCCCGGGAATTCCCTACTGGGCCAGTGGCTAGGACTCCATGCTCCCAATGCAGGGGACCCAGGTTCGATCCC
>SJYT01040362.1:345657-474631 GCA_006410635.1 Cephalophus harveyi
ATGCTGTGAAAGTGCTGCACTCAACATGCCAGCAAATTTGGAAAACTCAGCAGTGGCCACAGGACTGGAAAAGGTCAGTTTTCATTCCAATCCCAAAGAAAGGCAATGCCAAAGAATGCTCAAACTACTGCACAATTGCACTCATCTCACACGCTAGTAAAGTAATGCTTAAAATTGTCCAAGTCAGGCTTCAACAGTACGTGAACCGTGAACTTCCAGATGTTCAAGCTGGATTTAGAAAAGTCAGAGGAACCAGAGATCAAATTGGCAACATCCGTGGGATCATCGAAAAAGCAAGAGAGTTCCAGAAAAACGTTTACTTCTGCTTTATTGACTATGCCAAAGCCTTTGACTATGTGGATCACAATAAACTGTGGAAAATTCTTCAAGAGATGTGAATACCAGACCACCTGACCTGCCTCCTGAGAAATCTGTATGCAGATCAAGAAGCAACAGTTAGAACTGGACATGGAACAACAGACTGGTTACAAATTGGGAAAGGAGTATGTCAAGGCTGTATATTGTCACCCTGCTTATTTACAGGGTACACCATGAGAAATGCTGGGCTGAATGATGCACAGGCTGGAATCAAGATTGCCGGGAGAAATATCAATAGCCTCAGATATGCAGATGACACCACCCTTATGGCAGAAAGAGAAGAAGAACTAAAGAGCCTCTTGATGAAAGTGAAAGAGGAGAGTGAAAAAGTTGGCTAGAAACTCAACGTTCAGAAAACTAAGATCATGGCATCCACTCCCATCATTTCATGGCAAATAGATGGGGAAACAATGGAAACAGTGACAGACTTTGGTTTTGGGGGGCTCCAAAATCACTGCAGATGGTGACTGCAGCCATAAAATTAAAAGACACTTGCTCCTTGGAAGAAAAATTATAAGCAACTTAAACAGCTTATTAAAAAGCAGAGACGTTATTTTGTCAACAAAGTTCCATCTAGTCAAGGCTTTTTCCAGTAGTCATGGATGGATGTGAGAGTTGGACTGTGAAGAAAGCACTGATGCTGAAGCTGAAACTCCAATACTTTGGCCACCTGATGCAACGAATGACTCACTGGAAAAGACCCTGATGCTGGGAAAGACTGAAGAGAAAGACTGGGGAGGAGAAGGGGTCGACAGAGAATGAGACGGCTGGATGGCATCACCGACTGGATGGACATGGATTTGAGTAAACTCGGGGAGTTGGTGATGGACAGGGAGGCCTGGCATGCTGCAGTCCCTGGGATCGCAAAGAGTCGGACACGATTGAGCGACTAAACTGAAGTGAGAAGCATTTTCTGTGAAAAGTCAGAAAAACGGTGGGTTACAGAGCCCACCCTTGATTTATATGAAAGAAAAGGAGATGGGGCTACTGGAAGGACTGAGACGGACTGGAAGCCCCGCAAGGATGAGCGGCAAGCCCCCAGGCCCGTCCACGGCAGGAGCACCGGGGGTGCGGGTCCCCAGGGGCTTTGCAGAGTCTCTCCAGACGCTTCCTTCACTGCCCGCACTCCACTGAGATGTCTGAAGGAGAATTTTCAGGCACAGAGGAAAAAGGAGAGCAGAAAATCCCAGCTCTGCTCGAGATGCTACAGCAAGGGTATGAGGCGATTTCCAACACACGTCATTAAGAGCTTTGTCCCAGGTGTCCAGGGTGAATGAAGGCCGCGGCCCCTCCCAGCTGCCCGTGAGGAACGGGGGAGCCCAGATTCTGAGCGTCAGAGGCCGACCCTACACTCAGCAGACATGAGTCTCCAGGTCCTAGGTGACAAGTTTTAACCTCAGCTGGGACCTCCCCACAGAACCCCAGCATGCAGAGTCACTGTCTGCTCAAGTCGCCCCTTGAATATCTAAACCCTAACATAACCCACCTGGACCCCTGCACACTCCTTCCAAACCAGCCCCGCCTCCAGTCTTCCTCACCTCAGCGAAGGGCTCTGCCTTCTAAGCTGCTCGGGCCAAAAGCCTGGTGTCCTCTGTCTCTCACAGCTCACATCTGAGCCCCAGATGCATCTGATGAGGGGTTAATACTCCAAACAGACAAAGAACTCACACATCTCGACGTTAAAAAACCAAACAACTGACAATGAGGTGGAGGATCTGAAGAGACACGCAGCAGTCCGCGTGGCCGCTTAACAGCCAACAGGCACCGGAGCAGATGCTCCACGCCTCAGAGCATCAGGGAGACGCAGATCAAAACCACAGCGGGATGTCACCTCACGCCTGTCAGAACGGCCGTCGTGAAAAAGATCAGCGATAAGAAGCGCCGCTGGGGGTGTGGAGGAAAGGGACCCCTGTTCACGGGTGGCGGGAGTGTCACCTGGCGCAGCCACTATGGAGAACAGCATGGAGGTCCCCCAAACTAAAGCCAGCTCCCCCACACGACCTGGCAGTCACACTGCCGGGTATTTATCCAAAGAAAACGAAAACACCAGTTGGAAGAGATACACACACCCCTATGTCCAAGCAGCAGCATTTACAATAACCGAGATACGGAAGCAACCTAAGTGCCCACCAACAGACAAAGGGATCGAGAAACTGTGGTATAAATCCACAATGAAACAGTAATGATAAAAGCTAATGAAAATCTGCCCTTTGTGACAAAAGGGAGAGACCTAGAGGGTATTATGCTACGTGAAATAAGTCAGACAGAGAAAGATAAACCCTGTATGATATAGGTGGAATCTAAAAATACAAAATGAACAAACGTAACACAGCTAAACACAGAGTCAGAGAACAAACAGCTGGCTGCCAGAGGCAGGGAAAGAAATAGATGGGGGAGATCAGGAGGTACAAACTTCCAGCTGAAAAATAAGTAAATGAGTCACGGGTATGAAGTGCTGGGAAGAGCATCAACAATTATGCAGCATTTTAGGTGGCACTAGTGTTGAAGAATCCCAGGAGATACAAGAGACATGGGTTCGATCCCTGGGGCGGGAAGATCCCCTGGAGGAGGGCATGGCAACCGCCTCCAGTACTCTCGCCTGGAAAATGCCATGGACAGAGAAGCCTGGTGGGCTACAGACTGTGGGGTCACAGAGAGGCAGACACGACTGCGTGACTAAGCGCACACGGAAACAAAGCAAAGAGCCTCGGCATCACCTTCCGCTCACACCTCACGTCTGATCGCTCCACTTATTCACCCAGATTCCCACCCCATGTCACCACCCCCACCATCTCTGCCCTGGCCCAAGCCACCACCATCTCCTGCCTGGATTCTCATCATAATCTCCTGACTGGTCTCCTTGTGCCCCTTTCTCCTCTTATGACCTAGTGCCAACAAGCAGCTGGAACAATCTTGCTAAAATGCAAATCAGTTCACGGAATCTTCTACTCAAAGCCCGCATTTTCGCAGCTCATTTAACATCAGTGACAGAATATCCAGGGGATGGCCCCCAGGCTCCCACATGCCCCGGCCACAGTTACCTCTCTGACCTCATCTTCTCCCCCCCTCTCCCTTCCTTCTTCAGGCATATGACTTCCCGTCTCAGTCCAGCATGCAGGGACTTCATCACTCCCTGAGGTCCTTCATCACCCCCTGGGGTCCCTCATCAGCCCCTGGGGTCCTTCATCACTCCCTGAGGTCCTTTATCACCCCCTGAAGTCCTTCATCAGCCTTGGGGTCCTTCATCAGCCCCCGGGATCCTTCATCACTCCCTGGGGTCTCCTGAGGTCCTTCATCACCCCCTGGGGTCCCTCATCACCCCCTGAGGTCCCTCATCAGCCCCCGGGGTCCCTCATCACCCCCTGGGGTCCTTCATCACCCCCTGAGGTCCCTCATCATCCTCTGGGGTCCTTCATCAGTCCCGGGGTCCCTCCTCACCCCCCAGGGTCCTTCATCATTCCCCGAGGTCCTTCATCAGCCCCCAGGGTCCTTCATCACCCCACGGGGTCCCTCATCATCCCCCGGGGTCCCTCATCACCCCCCGGGGTCCCTCATCACCCCTGGGCTCTTCGCCCGGTTGCCTCCCTCTTAGTGGGGGCTATCCGGCTGCCACTCCAGCCCACCCTCTAGCTCCACCACCCTGTCCCCCCATTCCCAGGTCCACCTTCCCTGCTTATTTTTCTCTCTAGAACTTAACACCTTCTAAAGCACCCCACCAGTGTATTTCCCCAGCAGAAGAGAGCTTCATGAGGACACATTTTCTTCATTCAAGTATTCATGGCTCCCAACACAATGGCTGGCATACACTAGGTGCTCAATAAAAGCCTGCTAAGTCAATGGGAGGCACTCTCATCTCCTGGAATTCTGGAAGGGCTTCTGAGGAGCCATGTATACCCTGAACCCGAAAGCCAAATTTTGTGTTGGATTTTTTTCTCTTTTTTGAGAGCCTGTGGCCAGAATCTCAAAGGGACTGATGACTAAAAGGAAGTTGAAGAAACACTCGTACAGGTACCTGAATTTAACAAGGATGATTATAGCTTTCCTCCAACAACGAATAAACTGCATTCACAGCTATCTGCTAAGAGGGGAATGTGTGATCCATGCATGGTCTGATTACACTGGGTTCTCGATTCAGAATTGCAAGCCCAGCATCCAGAGATTTGTCTTGGGAATCATTTATGAGCAGATGGTGAACAGGCAGCTCTACGATGCTCAGGGTATCCCTGGTGGCTCAGCAGGGGAACAATCTGCCTGCCATGCAGGAGACCCGGGTTCAATCCCTGGGTCGGGAAGATCCTCTGGAGAAAGGCATGGCAACCCATTCCAGTATTCCTGCCTGGAGAATTTAATGGATAGAGGAGCCTGGTGGGCTACAGTCCACGGGGGTCACAAAGAGACACGACTGAGCAACTACATTGCTTGTGAGCCAGAACATCGATGAGAATGAGTAAAGATGTGTTTTCATAGATTTGAAGCCAACGCTAATATTCATACGGAGCTGGAAATAAAAGGATCTGTTTGGTGGCCCGCACATGAGGAGCAGGTAAGGAACCCAGGTGGGCAGGCTAACAGGCAAAGCGCTGCATCCCGCCCCCTGCATCACCTCGGGCCCACCGGGCAAGGGCCAGGACCTGGTCCCCAAGGGCAAGCCCATCCCTAGTCCCCGCCCATCCACCTACCCCCAGCTCTGTGATGAAGTGAAAAGAAAGGACTCCACACGCACACCCTCAAGCACCCATCAGGTACACAAACGTCCCTCTGTCGGAGCCCAGCTCCACCCCTCAGCAGGCTTACCTTCCCCGATCATCGAGACCCCCACGGACATGCCCATGAACTTGCTTTTGGTCCACACGTGAGTGTTGACACAGAGTCTCTTCTCCTTGCACTCACAGTAGAAGCAGGAGATGGGCGGGTGGTGAGACACCTGCTCGGCCACAAACCGCAGCTTGTAGTTCTTGGAGGAGTCCTCAGCCATCGGGTGTTCGTGGCCCACGGGGGCGGGGAGGGCAGTCCTCCGGGCCTTGACCTTGTCTTTGGGAACCTCCCAGGAGCAGTGGAACGTCTCGCCAATGATGGGGTTGTAGGGCTTCTTGGCCAGGGCGCCCTTGCGGCCCTCGTGGAAGGCGGTGAGGTAATACTCCACGAAGCCGATGACCCGGTCCTGGGGCGTGGCCCCCGCCGCGACGGCCAGCAGCAAGTCGGGGTGCGCCAGGAAGTCCGCGTACATCTCCAGCAAGGACCGCTTCTCCAGAATGAACGTGGGGAGCACCACCTGCGCCCGGAGGAGGCAAGGTCAGACAGCGAGCCCTGCGGTTACAGGCAAAAGCTGGGGCTGCCACCCCCTCGGGCACGGTCCCCAGGGCCGGCGCCAAGCCCAGTTCCTTGGATGTGCGCACGCGTGACAGATCAGACGGCAGAACGTCCGAGGAACTGGAAAGGGCTGCAGCGGCACCCGTGATGCCCACCCAGCTTCATGGGCGAGACTGTCCTGAGCTGTCTTCCACTCTGCTCACCTGGGCTGAAACCACAGCCTCTGTGTCTCCCTCCACAGCCAGCGCCCTGCTAACACGCAGCCCTCGGTCCACACCCAGCTCTCCACCATTTAGAGACGTGAAGAAAACAGCTCCAAAGGGCTCTTTTGTATTCTTCCTGCCATCGGGCACTGCCAAGGGTGATACTTGGTGTGTCCCCACAAACCCGGATCCTGGGGCTCAGAGCTGCCGTGTCAGAGGGGGTCCAGGTAGACCACCACCCACGAGAGTACCTGTTTGGGAATTGCTATAGCAAGAGCAGTATAGAAACCCTACCAGGATCGGGGCAGAAAATGAGTCGAGAAAGGGCCTGGCCCACGTCTCTGGAGGCAAGGCCAGCTAGCAGGCAGTGTTCACAGGGCTACCACGTGCAGGAGGGCCACAGCTGGAGGCTGCTCCGCGGGCTGCTCAGGAGAAATGAGCTATGAAGAAAGACTGGGCTGAGAGCAAAAATTTCTGGTAAACCGCCTGGCAGAGGCGTCACCTCCTCGCTGGGTCGCTGGGCCGTGACCGAGGACAGGGAGGGGCCTGGAGGGTCCACCAGGGTCTACGGCACTCCTCGTTGGTCCAGCGTGGATCTGAGTGGTCCCTCGTGTGCCACACACCCAAACGCCCAGAACCCAGGGGTGAGGCCACCTAAAGCAGGAGAGGGGCTTTCTGGGACACAGTACCCCCTCACCATGCCGGCCCGCTAGCACCCCTCAGCGAGCTCACTACAGGCGGTGTGGGCCAGTAACTGCGCCTGCTCGGCTCAAGACAAGCCTGTGCTGACCCGGAACGCCCTCTCACTCGGCTCCTCTCGCTAGGCTCACCGGGGTTCGAAGCCGGAAGACCAGTCCTGACCCTTGAACTGCCCGGGTGAGGGGCGGGGCTGGCCAAGGTCGCACGTCTGGCTTCTGCTCCTCCCTGTGTGGCGGAGTCTGTCCTTCCGTCACACCCGTGGCGCCAGGCCATTCGAAAGCATCGCCGACCGGGACTATCACACACAGCCCTGTGACTAGGTCCCCAGCTCGGCCCTCGCTGGGACCGTTCTTCTTGAAAGATGGAGACACAGTGGAAGCGAGGTATCCTGAGAGACAGGCGGACACAAGACAAACAGGCAGACACGAGACAGGTAGACACGAGACAGGTGGACACGAGACAGGTGGACACGAGAGAGACCGGCAGACACAAGAGAGACAGGCGGACATAAGACAGGCGAGGCGGACACGAGACAGACAGACGGACATGAAACAGACAGGCAGACACGAGATAGCCAGTCTTGAGACAGGCGGACACAAGACAAACAGGCAGACACGAGACAGACAGGCGGACACGAGACAGGTAGACACGAGACAGGTGGACACGAGAGAGACCGGCAGACATGAGAGAGACCGGCGGACACGAGAGAGACAGGCGGACACGAGAGAAACAGGAGGACACGAGAGAGACAGGCAAGATGGACACAAGACAGACAGGCGAGACGGACACGAGAGAGACAGGCGGACACAAGAGAGAAAGGCGGACACGAGAGAGACAGCCAAGGTGGACACGAGACAGACAGGCGGACACGAGACAGCCAGCCTCGAGAACAGTGAAGAGTTCTCAGAATAAGCTAGGGAAAGGCCAGCCCACCGGGAAGGAGAGGCCGGTATCCTTCTTAATGCTTTTCCATCTTTCACTTGAAAACGATGCCAGAGGACAGCGCAGCTGTGACGAGTCAAAAGGAGCCAGACGCAGAATGAACACGTGACACGGGCCACGGGCCGCAGAAGGACCCCACGTTCAACACGTCTCTCTTGGTGACAGAAGTGTCTTTACATTTCTTGTGAGTATCTTTCTGCTTTCTTTTTCTAATAAACTGCAAGAAGAAACATCTAAACCACGACCATACAAACTAACGGAGATTTGATTTTCTTTTGAGCCACAGCCTGACAGATTTGAGCACCTCGGTGCCCGAGGACTCCAGCTGACCAGGAAAAACGCATGCTGGCTCAGAGTGGCCTTCAGACCCCACTGATCTTGCCTCCTACGGCTCTGGGTGGGAGGAGGTCAAGTTCAGCCCGCCTCCCCATGCTCGTGGGGGCCCAGCTATGCCTCTCATGTCCTCCCCCAACAGAGCCACCCGAGGTCCCCCCAGGAATGCCTTCCACACAGGCTGTGCAGGTTGGGAGCTGTGGATTTAAGCAGCCTTGGAACTCCCCCTCCTTCTGGCCAGTAAAGTTAAATCAATTTAAAAAGTAAAGAAAGGGACTTCCCTGGGGGTCCAGTGGTTAAGACTCTGCACTCCCAATGCAGGGGGCTTGGGGTGATCCTGGTCAGGGAACTAGATCCCACGTGCACAACTAAAGATTCTGAGTGCTGCAACTAAGACCCAGCACAGCTAAATACATAAATATTTTCAAAAAGAAAAGAAGCCTCCAGGGTCCTCATCTCCAGACCCTCCCACACCGCTCCACTCCTGCTGTCCCTCCCAGGCAAGGGGTCCTCTGCTGGGGGGCGGGAGGCGGGCGCTGAGCCACACTGAGGCCTCCAGCCCAGCAGAGGAGCGCCACGTGAAGGGGGTCCCACGGCCTGGCTCCTCCTTCCACCCACAGGACGAAGCGTCTCCGTCAACCATTCCAGCTCTGGGACCCAAGACTGAACGTGAAGGCAGAGAATCATGCGGATGTTTCTGCTCTCCTGGGAAAAGGGTAGAGTTTAAGACACTTCCCCTAAGTCAGCATTTCTGAACTCAGAAGCTAGAGGATTAAGGCAAATTAAACAGGGACTTTCCTGGTGGTCCAGTGGCTAAGGCTCTACACTCCCAATGCAAGGGGCTTGGATTCGACCCCTGGTCAGGGAACTAGATCCCACAGGCACAGCTAAAGACCCTCTGTGCCACAATTGAGACCGGCTACAGCCAAATAAACACATACGTAAACAAATTTTTTTTTTTAATGAAACAAATGGAGAAAAGTATGCCACTCAGAATCCCAAGCTGTGGATCATTAAAGCCTGAAAGCCTCTCTGGGATGCTGTGGTCAGCCCTCTGCTCTCACAGGTGAGGGACAGACAGGGGAGGAGGCAGGGAAGGTGTGTGGAGGGAACCTCAGGGCCCCCGACTGCTCCCCAAGTTGGGTCCATCACCCCGACACCATGATTCTCTGCTTCTGGCCAATGAGAGCATCTTCTTTCCCTCAGTGACAAACGAGGTGAGCGTTCCCTGGACATCAGAATGGATGGCTGGGCCACCCCCTCTCCTGTCCCTGATTACGGCAAGGGGTCAGGAAGCGGCCCAGGGGAAAGGGTGGGATGAGAGCTCCACCTTCCAGTCCATTTTACTCTTTCCAGTACGACAAGGCAATCCACCAGCCCAAACTGTCATTAATATGCAGACGGGGGACTTCCCTGGCGGTCCAGTGTTTGAGCATCTGCTTTCCAATGCAGGGGACCTGGGTTCAACCCCTGGTCTAGGAACTAAGATCCCACCTTCTGCAGAGCAAGTGAACCCATGAGCCACAACTAATGGAGCCCAACAGAGACCCAGCACAGCCGGAAGAGCAAAACCAAACCTGGCGTTAACATGCAGATGGGAAGGAGCCGTTGGTGACTAAGGACGGACTTCCGGTGCCCCCGTCTCTGGAAAAGCACAGCTGACGCTCCCTAGCCCACCCTCCTTTCCAGCTGTCACGCCCACCACTACTTCTCCTCCACGCCACAGCTGGACTCGTCTCTCTAAACTCTCTGCAAGAGACAAAGGCCAGGGTGTCCCTCACCTTCTCCAGTCTCACACTAGCCCTCATTTGCTGTCTCCAGCCTTGCCCTCACAAGTGTGCACGCACACACACACGTTCAGTCCTGTCTCTCTAGCCTGCCCTCCCTCCTGCCTTGTCTAAATGAGAAACAGCTCAAGGGTAACCTCCTCTAGGAGATCTTTCCTCACAGCTCCTGCTTCCAGGCGAACCCACCCACCGGCTCCTTGACTGTAACCATCAGACACCCCCACTGGAGCATCTCCAGGGCTCTCTTGATCAATGCTAAACAGAGCCTTATTGGAACAACTGGGGGAAATTTTAATATGGGTGTGTCAGGGGAAGCATGCTAACTGAAACCGCAGACTCTGGCTAGGCACCACAGTAATCATCCGTGTGAGTTATTTTACGACAGGAAGTGCTGGTAAGGAATTAAGCCACCACCAACCGGAAGAGTTCGGGAAAGGTCAAAAGGAGACACCATGTGTCCTTCCACCTCCCACCTCCTTCTCGCTGGCATCCATCTTGGCTGAGCAACGCACGCACCACCGGAGACAGGCTGGAAACTGATCCCATCACCACGAAACCCGAGGCTGCGGAGCCGCCTGGCAGGGCAGTTCTCCTGGGGTCCCACACCCCGCTGCTCTCCGCCTGGCGCCCCTTCCCAGTGAGGGCTCTCACTTCGTCAGCATGCGTCTCCTCGGACGGTTCATTTCCGAGTGGTAGACAAGAGCGTGCCCTTGGGCGCTGGAAGGGGTTCCCCTTCCTGGAACAGGTGTGTGAGAAACAGACGGCATCGATGCGAAACTTTCCCAGGGCGACAAATGAGTCGTGCAGGAGAATGTCCCCGTCAGGAAACTGATGACCTGCCCAGCTCCGCTCACTGAGGGGCATCAGGGAGGAGTGCCGTGTCTGCGACCTGCCCTGAAACGGCTCATCAGGAAACTAACACATACATGCCCGCAAGTGTCCTTGTGAGGGACAGAGAGAAGCGGGAGAGGAGGAAGAAGAGAGAAAAATGCAAAATGGCAACATGTTAACAACTGGCCAGTAAAGGTGAAGAATGTGTGTGCAAGCTCATTGTTCTCTTCCTGCAACTCTGCCCTAGACGGGAAAATGTGCAAAACATAGAGTTGAAAGGAAAAGAAAAGAGGCTCGACTAGAGATGCAGCACCTGGGAATTTCCTAGTTGTCCCAGAAATGCTCCTGAAAAGAAAGACGCAGGGAATGCGGTCCCACAGCCAACCGCAGGTCCCACCCACTGGGCATGTGATGCTGTGGCGCTGTCAGCTCTGGGGAACGTAGAATTCCCGGAGAGACGGAGGAGAAAGGGCAGCCGTGGGGTGACTGTCTCTCTGTTTATCTCTTGCTGGTGTTTGTGCAGCACATCCAACCCAAGTCTTTCAACCCAGCACCGTGACCACCCTGGGCAAAGATGCCACCCTTCCCTCTGAAGTAGATCCTCTCTCGCCTACGGTCCCTCCCTGACATTCCTTTTTTTGGTCCCTTTGCAAATCAGTCACTTAATCATCTGTGTCTTGGGCGGTGGACACTGTAGGCACGAGAGCCAAGAAGTGGGGAAGACTAATTGGGCCGTCTGTCTCCAGCAGAGAGGTGAGCGACGGCCCAGCTGCCCAGGACGACGGCAGCCGAAGCGCTGAAGGCATCGCTGCGGGTTTGTCAAGCCATCATCTGGGCTGCCTCTGCCGCCATCAGCATAATTAAGACCATGAACTACTTTGGGGAAAAGGGAAAAAGGTCTGCACTTGGGAATCAGAGAAAAATTACTTACAGCTACAGTTGCAGCAGTCTAGAGGTACGAACTACCCTGTGGGCAGGGCTCCTAGACCCTGGAAACAATTGACTGCCCATGGAGAAAGTCAAAGGGTCCCCGGTAAGAGTGATGGCCCGTCCCTTCCCCACAAAGGCGAGCACAGTGGGCCTCCTCTAAGGAAAGGCTGGGCGGGAACCACCAAAGGAACATCCATTAACTTGGTAACGGGGAGAGTCATCTACCTGATACTCTGCCATTAAGACTGGCAAATCCACCCGGAGCAAACAGCAAGGAAAGGGGACCACGATCAGCCCCCGAGGTGGATCTATGCAATCCTTTAAGGCAGCCAGAGGTCATACACAGAACTCCAGCCTTACAAAGCAAGCAGGAAAGGATCCGCACTGCCCAGGGGTCTCTCTACTTAGCCAACAGGACGCTACCCTGCGTTCCCTTAAAGGGCCAGCTCCCTTCATGCCTTATTTCAGGGTGCTTAGGACATCACAAAAGGCATTCATTAAAACTGTTGTTGGATGAAAAGAGTTTCAAATAAAATTTTACTTTTTCAGAGAAGATATTTACTACATATAGAGAGGTGCATTTGTTGGAATCAGGTCCCACATAGCCTCAGGGTTGAAGATCTCAGCTCGTAAGAGGGTCAGAGGCTGTGGGTCGAGGTTCACCTCTTGGCCGCGGCAGCCGTGAGGACCTGGGCAAACTTCCCCCTGAGAAGAAGGAGCTATAAGCGCAGCAGTGCTGTTAATCTGTGCGTGTTGTGACTGCGCCTGGAAATGGGGCCTAAAAAATAACGTGGTCAAAGGAAAAAGCTGTGCGTTTAGGATGTCCACTGTATAACATCAAGCAGCCATTTGCGGTCATGAAGACAACGCAACGGTCTGCTGGGAGGTTATCCATCCGTGAACAGGAATGCAGGCCATGAGAAAGTTTCCGTGCAGGCACGCAGGTGTCTGTCCTGATGCGATTCTCTATCCAGGGGGTCCACGAACCACAGCCACAAACTAAACCTCCTCTTGGTTTTACAAACAGCAATACTGGAACAATTTAAACAATTCTTCAAGAACGGAGAAAATTAAGACAAACGAGAATAAAAAAATTTTTTTTAAAAATTAAAAAAAAGAATCAGAGAAACTTCACAATGAGCTCAGCGAGTTTCTCTCTCAATGTACAGAATCTTGGCTAGCATTCTTGATGGACGGAATATGCATGGAGCACCCAAGGAGAGTTCAATACACTCTTTGCCTTGCACTAGTTCTGAGCACAATTATCCCGAATTTACAGGGAAGGAAACGGAGACACTCGGAGGCAAGGTGACTCAGTTGGGAGGCATCCAGGCTCAGAGCCATGGGCATGAACACAGGGCTGTCCTGCGAGTCCCTGGGGTCTGCACACTTCTACTCTGCTGCCTGCCTCCTGCTCCAACGATGAATGGTACTGGCTATGGGCAAGCCCTCTGCCCCTTCACGGGATCCCAGCCCCTCCCCTCCCAAGTTCCGCACGCATCTCCACCCTCGCTCCCGACTGTTCCCAGCAGCATTCAAACATCTTCAGAAACTACACTTGTCAATTTCAGACCTTCCTTCCAATTTTCTGCTCCCCTTGGCATCAAAACTCCTTGAAACTTGACTGCTTGTCTCCACTTTTTCTCCCCATCCTCCCTTGAAGCCACCCAATCATACCTTGACCAAAAAAAGGTAATGGCCCCTCTGCAAGCATGCTTTTTCTCCACCCAGCTGGAATGCCATGCAGTGGAGACTCCCTTCTCTTTGAAACGCTGTGTGACCTCATGCTATCATGCTCCTCTGTTTCTTGTCCTCTCTCTCCACTGACTCTCCATCTCTCCCGGAGAAGGCAATGGCACTCCACTCCAGTACTCTTGCCTGGAAAATCCCATGGGCGGAGGAGCCTGGTAGGCTGCACTCCATGGGGTCACAAAGAGTCAGACACGACTGAGCGACTTCACTTTCACTTTTCACTTTCCTGCACTGGAGAAGGAAATGGCAACCCACTCCAGTGTTCTTGCCTGGAGAATCCCAGGGACGGGGGAGCCTGGTCAGCTGCCGTCTATGGGGTCGCACAGAGTCGGACACGACTGAAGTGTCTTAGCAGCAACAGCAGCAGCATCTCTCCAGACTCTACATATTGGAGATTCTCTGGAATTTCCTCCTATGCCTCTATTCACTCCATTTTAGGAGTGAATGGATCTCTCAGACCCAAGAGACTCAAGGTTGAACCTGGGGTATCCCCAGGGTATCCCCCTGACCTCCCCATTCTATACCTTCTTTCCCTTGCTAAGCGGGGGTGGTGGTAGCTCCACTGTGGCCCTCAGCGAACCTGAGCCCCTGGAGATCACACTCCTGCACAGTCCGCCTGTCATACATTCATCAGTAGAGTGGAACTGACATGGTGTCAGTTTGGGGCCTGAGGTTTATCAGTGTTCACTTTTGCCCTCCTAGGAGTTTTGAGCTGGCTAACCCAGCTGGACAGACCACGAAGGAAGGATTCATGGAGAGAGAAAGTCCTAGAACATCATGGTGAGAGAAAGGCCCAGCTGTTCCAACCAAGTCCAGCCCACAGTCAGCCCAACAGCTGAAGACAGGCACACAGGCAGTGGCCACAGGCAAGACCAACAGGAGAGCTGCTCTGCTGAGCCCAGCCTAGACTGCAGGTCTGTGAAGAAGTAAAAGGGTCACTTTCAGTCATTTTGTTTAGGGTGGTCAATTCCTCAGTAAGAGATCTATGAAGCAAACAGCAGTTCTAATTTTTATTATCCCAGTGGCTTGGGTTAGAGTCATTCTCTATTCCTCTTTAGCTCATATCCTACATCCGATCTACACGCAAACAGGACAGTCACAGCCCGCTGGCACCCCTTCTATGTACACCCAGAATCTGCCACCACCCTTACCAGTGACTGTCACCTCCTCCGTTTCCACCATGACCTTGCTGCCTGCACCCTGCCTGCCTTTTCTCAGTCCACTTTCCACACCAGAGTCAAAATAACCCTTTACAAATATAAGGAAGGGAATTCCCTGGTGGTCCAGGGGTTAAGAATCCACCTTGCAATGCAAGGGATGTGGGTTGATCCCCGGTTGGGGAACTAAGATCCCACATGTCAGAGAGCAACTAAGCCACATATCAAAACTCCTGAAGCCTGTGCGCTCTGGAGCCTGCGTGCCCCAGCCAGAGTCCACTCACCGTGACAGAAGATTCCACAAGGGGCAACGAAGATCCCGTGTGCAGTCACCGAGAGCCGAGACACCGAACACAGGCAACGAAGATCCCGTGTGCCGCCACCGAGAGCCGAGACACCGAACACAAAAATAAATACTAAAACAATACGAGGAAGGCCCTGCACGCCTCTGCTCAAAACTCTCCAGCAGCACCCACATCACCCAGAATATACCCAAGTCCTCCAATGTCCGACTAGGTTCTCCGATCCAGCCCCTGCCATCCTGCCAACCTACACAAGTCACTCTCATCCTGGCACAGCGGTCATCCTCAAACACCAAGCAAGATCCACCCTGGGCCCTGTCCACTCACCGTCCCCTCTGGCCTGAATGCCATTCCACTGCGAGGTCCCCTGCCAGACTTCTGCACCTCCATCTCCAGCGACACCTGGGGAACCCTGCTCAGAGCAGCTGATGGAGGAGGCCCACCCTCCCGCCGTCACCCCAACCCGGGCCCGCCATGCTCCGCGTCTCTGCACTGCGTTTCTAATCCCTGCATCCTTTTCGCTCTCTTGTTTCTTGTCTGTCTCCTTCCACCACCACACAGACTCCACGAGGGTGTGGACTCTGAATGGTGGCACTCCCAGCCTGGCAGGTGTGGAGCCCAGTATACACATACTAGATGAGAGAGCACGTGCATCAGTAAAGGCTGCCTTTCACAGCCCTGGAAACGAGGGAAACATCATCATAAACCAAGCCCAACCCTGCACCCGGGGGCCCGCCTCCCTGGAGCCCATGCTTTGGCAGGGCAGTGGCTCTGAACACGTTTCCCAGCTGCTCCAAGCGCTCCAGAGGTTTCCTACAGCCCTCAGGATCAAGTCCACCGTCCTTCAGCAGCCCACAGGGCTCTGCAGATCTGACCCCTCCAGACTTGAGGCTCCTCTGGGCCCCACTAGCACACACTCCTCGCACACCCCACCACTGTGCGCTCTGGCTTTGCCCAGGCTGTTCCCTCCGCCAGAACACCCTTCCCTCCTTCCTCCCACTCCTGTCCACTTGCTCTTCAGGCTCCGCCTACATGTCCCTTTGCCAAAGTGCCCTTCTGTGACCTCCATCTTCTACGGCCCCTTCTTTTCCTGTATTTTCCTGCCTGGGCTACCCACAGTTTGTGGAAGTGCAGCAGATTATCCAGTGGAGGAGTTTACCAGCAACTTAGGCTTCAGGAACCACAACCGAGGAAGGAGGGAAGACAAAGGTGCTTTTCGAAGCAGGACCAGTGAAAAGTGAAAATGCAAGTCCTCCTGTTCAAAATGAATTTCAAGTCAGCAACAGCAGAGTGGTAACCCAGCCTGGGGTGCTTCTGAGCATGGGGTGCTGTACGACCCCACCAGTCACATGTCCAGGAACATGCAGCCCTAAAGGCTGGTGAGGCTGCTGGCCTGTGAATGTGGCGGCACTGGCCATCTCTGCAGAGACAGAGGCATGCTCTGATTTTATGGAGAGACCAGAGCTTAATTCTTGAGTGGAGGAATCTTCCCCCTCCAGGGTGCCCGCTCCCTGGACCAAGTGCCATTCAGGCCAAGTTCAGCCACTGCCAGGTTAGCACAAGCGTCACTGAATGACACAGTCAAGAGCTGAGAAGAGGCGAGGAGACAACAGGAAAGACTTGATCTACAAACAATAGATGCTGGAGAGGGTGTGGAGAAAAGGGAACCCTCATACACTGCTGGTGGGAATATAATTTGATGTAGCCACTGTGAAAAACAAAATGGAGATTCCTCAAAAAAAAAAAAAAAAGCTAACTAACTAAAAATAGAACTACCATATGATCCAGGAATCCCAGTACTGGGCATATATCCAGATACAACTATAATGTGAAAAGACACACGCACCCCAGTGTTCACTGCGGCACTGTTCACAGCAGCCAAGACATGGAAGCAGCCTAAATGTCCATCAACAGATGAGCAGATAAAGAAATGAGGTGCATATATAAAATGGAATATTCAGTTCAGTTCAGTTCAGTCACTCAGTCGTGTCCGACTCTTTGCCACCCCATGAATCGCAGTGCGCCAGGCCTCCCTGTTCATTACCATCTCTCAGAGGAATATTACTCAGCCATTCACAAAGAAAGAACAGTGCCATTTGCAGCCACATGGACGGACACAGAGATGACCACACTTACTGAAGTAAGTCAGACAGAGAAAGACAAATACCATGTGACACCACATATAGGCGGAATCTAAATTACCGCACAAATGAGCACAGCTACAAAACAAAAACAGAATCAGAGACACAGAGAACAGAAGTGTGGTTGCCAAGGGAAGGGGAGAATGGGGAAGGGACAGAGGGCGAGGTTTGAAACCAAGGGGAAGGGGAAGGGCAGAACCTTTAAAAGAAGGATCCAGCCACAGGACGCGACCACAACTGGCTGGAGCAAGCCAGTTCAAGGTGGCGGGCGAGTCACTTCCGCCAGGGCGCGCGCCTCACTTAGGCTCAGCGCAGCCCAGCAAACGAAAGGACACACCCGCCAGGCCAGGGGAGTTCGGAGGCTGCCCATCAGACATCAAACAGCGGGTAGTGGCCCAAGGCCTGGGAATTCCAGCCCCTCCCTCAAAACAGCTGCAGTGATTCTCTTGCTCATCAGCCTATAAAAGTACCTAGCCTATGAAAACTAAAGATGCCATATCTGGGGGCCTCTCTCGGCTTCTGAGAGGGCCCACACACTGTCAGTAGAGTGTACGTCTCTCTAATCCACTTCTTAACTATCACTTTGTCTCTCTCTGAATTCTTTCTGTGATAAGACATCAAGAACCTGAGCTTCATTAAACCCTGAGACCAGGTGTGCGATCTCCATTAACAGACCCTGGGCTCAAGTCCTAATTTGGGTTGTCGCTGCAGTTGGGGTGAGCAGATACAAACTATTATACATAAGATGATAAACAACCTTATACACAAGATGGATAGACAAATGGGAGGTGGATCAACCCCGTCCTAGAGGAGATCACCTGGGCCAGACTAAAGGAGCGCAGGCCCTGCGCACCCTGAGCCTCAGCAGCACTCCACCCTGAACCGCTGCTCCACAGCTCCTCACCAGGTCCTCCTGGGTTGGGGCACACAGACCTGAGGGCATTAGACTGCTGTGTCCCCCTTTGCCTGACAAAGCAATAAAACTATTCTTCTCTACATCACCCAAAACTTTGTCTCTGAGAAAAAAAGACACACGCACCCCAGTGTTCACTGCGGCACTGTTCACAGCAGCCAAGACGTGGAAGCAGCCTAAATGTCCCTCAACAGACGAGTGGATAAAGAAATGAGGTGCATATATAAAATGGAATACTCAGTTCAGTCACTCAGTCATGTCCGACTCTTTGCGACCCCATGAATCGCAGCGCGCCAGGCCTCCCTGTCCATCACCATCTCTCGGAATATTACTCAGCCATTAACAAAGAAAGAATAATGCCATTTGCAGCCACATGGATGGACACAGAGATGACCACACTTAGTGAAGTAAGTCAGACAGAGAAAGACAAATACCATGTGACACCACATATAGGCGGAATCTAAATTACCGCACAAACGAGCACAGCTACAAAACAAAAACAGAATCAGAGACACAGAGGACAGAAGTGTGGTTGCCACGGGAAGGGGAGAATGGGTAAGGGACAGAGGGCGAGGTTTGAAACCAAGGGGAAGGGGAAGGGCAGAACCTTTAAAAGAATGATCCAGCCACAGGACGCGACCACAACTGGCTGGAGCAAGCCAGTTTAAGGTGGCAGGCGAGTCACTTCCATCAGAGCGCGAGCCTCACTTAGGCTCAGCGCAGCCCAGCAAACGAAACGACACACCCGCCAGGCCAGGGGAGTTCGGAGGCTGCCCATCAGACATCAAACAGCGGGTAGTGGCCCAAGGCCTGGGAATTCCAGCCCCTCCCTCAAAACAGTTGCAGTGATTCTCCTGCTCATTAGCCTATAAAAGTACCTAGCCTATGAAAACTAAAGATGCCATATTTGGGGGCCTCTCTCGGCTTCTGAGAGGGCCCACACTCTGTCAGTAGAGTGTACGTCTCTCTAATCCACTTCTTAACTATCACTTTGTCTCTCTCTGAATTCTTTCTGTGATAAGACATCAAGAACCTGAGCTTCATTAAACCCTGAGACCAGGTGTGCGATCTCCATTAACAGACCCTGGGCTCAAGTCCTAATTTGGGTTGTCGCTGCAGTTGGGGTGAGCAGATACAAACTATTATACATAAGATGATAAACAACCTTATACACAAGATGGATAGACAAATGGGAGGTGGATCAACCCCGTCCTAGAGGAGATCACCTGAGCCAGACTAAAGGAGCACAGGCCTTGCGCACCCTGAGCCTCAGCAGCACTCCACCCTGAACCGCTGCTCCACAGCTCCTCCCCAGGTCCTCCTGGGTTGGGGCACACAGACCTGAGGGCATTAGACTGCTGTGTCCCCCTTTGCCTGAGAAAGCAATAAAGCTATTCTTCTCTACATCACCCAAAACTCTGTCTCGGAGATTCCTTTCAGCACTAGTGAAGCTGAACTTCCAGCATCAGAATCAGGACAAGGCAAGGGAACCCACGGTAGGTCAGGCAGTCAAGTCCAGGCACCTCACCCAGCCCACAAGGCCACCGATACCCGCCCCCACCTCTCTGTGGCAAGCACGGCGGCCTTTCCTCTCGCCTCCAGAACAAAGACACTGCCCAGAGTGGGGGGGGCTCCACATGGGCCGTCTCCTGGACATCACCGTGAGGATGCTGAGTCCTCTCAACACAGTTCCCCAGGATGAGTGCACACCAGCAGGAGCTTCTGCAAGGCAAGCACGGCGGCCTTTCCTCTCGCCTCCAGAACAAAGACACTGCCCAGAGTGGGGGGGGCTCCACATGGGCCGTCTCCTGGACATCACCGTGAGGATGCTGAGTCCTCTCAACACAGTTCCCCAGGATGAGTGCACACCAGCAGGAGCTTCTGCACGTCCACCAACCAGCGGGCACATAGCTCTCCACGTGGGCACTGAGGTCTGGTCACCAGTAGGGTGAAGGCCAGCAACAGGCGGCAGCAGCAGGTGGCCAGGTGCCCGGGAGGAGGTGCCAGGAGGCAGGCTCACTCCCACCCCCACCGTCTCCTTCCTCCTGTTTTCTGTGGCTAATGTGCCACATGCATCTCTCTAGGTCACCTTTCATCCTCTCGAGAACACAGTGGGAGACAAATCCCATCTGGAATTGTCCTCATCATCTCGTGTGCTCTCCCCGCCCTTGGAGCATCTCAGCGCCTCCAGAGATGCAAATGCCAGGCTCTCACCCTTGGGATGGGTGTCCGCATGAAATATCCTTTCCAGGGACTTTCCGGGTGATCCAGTGGTTAAGCTCCAGGTTCAATCCCCGATCAGGGAACTAAGATCCCACATGTTGTGTGACACAGTCAAACAAACAAAAAAAAAAAGCCTTTCTAATCATCCCTGGGGCATCCATGCTTGACAGGGAAGCCTGAGAGGGAAACACAGTGCCCAGACAACCGGCCACCAGTCCCTGGGGATGCGCCCCCCTACCTTGGTCAGATCCATCCCAAGTTTGAGCTGAGAAATGAGGTGAAGGATCACACTGCGCTGGTCCTCCATGACGCCCAGCTCCGTCTCTTCCTGATCTTCAGTGTCGCTTTTCTCATCTTCGGACAAAACCAATTCAGGGCCTGAATTTGGCTAAAACAAGATCATCAATAAAAATCACCAGCTGGTCCCAAGAAGGGAGGCAGCGCACCGCACCCATGTTCTCCTGCAAAAGGGCAGAGAGCCCAGGCTCGCCCAGAAAGAACTGGGAGCACCAGCTGGTGCTCCCGGCCGTGGGGCGAAGACGATCTTTGGGGTGCAGGCCCCGCCTGCAAGCACTGCAGGAACTCGCTCATCCCCCCCCCCATCAGTAAGTGAAGATTCTGACCTAAGCACCCCCCGTGACAAAAAGCTTCCTGCCCTCCAAGACACTATTAATAACTGTAACATGCCAGCATGAATCCATTCACCTCCACTATTCCCAAATGATGTTCTTCTGTTAACTTGTACAAACCACCACAGCTAATGTAAATTTACACTGTAAGTAATGCAAACTTCTGTTTATCAGCAAACGCCAGACACCTCTGAAATTGACATTACCCTTATTTATGTGAAAATTTACTCTGAAATTNATAACTGTAACATGCCAGCATGAATCCATTCACCTCCACTATTCCCAAATGATGTTCTTCTGTTAACTTGTACAAACCACCACAGCTAATGTAAATTTACACTGTAAGTAATGCAAACTTCTGTTTATCAGCAAACGCCAGACACCTCTGAAATTGACATTACCCTTATTTATGTGAAAATTTACTCTGAAATTATTTCTACTCCCATTAGTTAATATCAAGATGGCAAATATGACCAAAAACGGCTCAGTTGTTGGCATTCATTTAGGCAGGGAAACAAAAATAAAAACATAAAGTCTGAAATGGTACAACAATGCTAAGCTTCAATCCACCAACAGACCCTGCACTTTCCTTGATACAAGTTTTATTCATTCAGTTGCTTGATTCCCATTTTCCAAATTACACAGAAAGCAGGCAAGTTAATAAAATGTGCCAGGTGGGGTTGCTGAGAGCAAAATTTTCTGATACCTAAGTACCAAAGAACTCTTCTCTTGAAAGAAATCACCATCTTATTCACCATTCCTCATTTATGTTCTCAAAGTACTTGTTTCTCTATCAGCGAAAGCACTCCACACAAAACATGCCGTAATTGTTTCTAATTACTGTTGACAGGTCAGACACAATGAACTTAAAATACAGAAACTCGTAAATACAGGAGCTTGAACGTTTTCATATAAAAGGATACAGACTTGTCCAAATATCCACACAGAAACTAACGATTTTCAGCCTCAGGAGACAGAACCATCCCATCTATTTCCGATACACAAAAGTTACGTAGCTATCACGGTGTCGATAATCAGACGGCTTCATACACACACGCTGGCCGTTCCTCACTGCAGTGTCCGTGGCGATCAAGGCCGCTGCACTTCTGCGCCCGACGGGCTAAGGGAGGGCCACCCCCCACACACCTGTCCCCCTCACTTTCCTCGCTCCTCTCCTTGGCACTTTAGGTGAATTTTAAAGGGTGGCTGCCTCTGTGCTCTGTGAGTTTGCATCTCCAATCAAGTGCCACCAAAGCCAGAAAGCTCAGACACCCACCCTTCAACGCGAAGGTGAAACCTGTCAGTCTCTCCGTCCTGTCGGACCCTTTGCAACCCCACAGACTGTATAGCCTGCCAGACTCCTCTGTCCATGCGGTTCTCTGGGCAAGAACACTGGAGTGGGTAGCCATTCCCTTCTCCAGGGGATCTTCCCAACCCAGGGATTGAACCTGCACCTCCTGCCCTGGCAGGCAGATTCTTTTACCTCTGAGCCACCAGCAAAGCCCGTGCCTCAGGGACGCAGCTGCTGCCTCCTCTGCAGCGATCTGGCAGGCGAGAGGGGCTAGCAGACCTCCCTCCACCCAGCACAGGGGGCAGGGGGCAGGAGAGGGCAACACCTGGGCATCCTGTGTCAGGAGGGGAAAGCACAATCGAAAGCAATCGTGGGACTTTCCTCGTGGTCCAGTGGCTATTCTCTGCAAGCCCCATGCAGGGGGCCCAGGTTCAGCCCACACCCTGCACCTGAGAGCCCACGTGCCGCAAGTAAAGACCTCACACAACTAAGACCTGGCACGACCATGTACATATCAATAACTTTTTTAAAAAAGAAAGCAAATCAGGTTACCAGCCTGCACTGGAGGAGGCAGGCCTGGCTTTCAAGGTCCCTGCAGATCTCAGCAAGAAAGGGAGCACCATGGGAAAAGACCCTGAAGAAGAACAGATACCCGTAGGTGTACAACCGCATCACTGCTGGACACCCGAAAGGAACACAACATCGCTCCTCAACTGTTCTCCAAAACAGAAATTCAAAAAGAGAGGGAGCTCCATTTGGAGTGCAATTGTTCTGCCTGAAATGAGTTGCTCTCGCAAAGTACTGAGTGTGAGGTAAACAAATCAATAGCTCAAGTCAGCTTTGTGAAGTGAAGGCGGCTTCTTTTTTCCGAAACAGTGATATTTTCCATCTGCCTGTAGGCCAGCGCGTGGGGAACTCTCCGCCCCTCTCATCCATGGCCGCTCGCAGGGAGATGCTTCCAGGCCACCCAGACCACACGCCTCCTGCTGTCTGCCTTCCTTGAAGAGCAAGCCCAGCCGGTCCCTGATCTCCAAGGAGCCAAGAAGCCTTCCGCGAGATCCTGCCACAGCAGACAAGCATTACTGTGCACACGAGCCTCTCCAGCTCGTCCCACCCAATCAACGTCACACTTCCCGTGTCTCATGATACCACCAGGGACAGGCTCCAGCAAAGAGAAAGCAGGCCGGAGCCAGGCCCCAGAAGCTGACTCACTCCAGGGTGACTGGTGGCCAGAACTCCTGGGGGCCCTGAAGTCCCCATCAAGGGAAGAAAGACCGCGGGGAGTCAGACACACATCCCCTCACTGGCGCAGATCCTTAGCAAACGGTGCCCTGAGCTTACACAAGGATCCAGTAATATTCCTGTTTCTCCCAGCTTCTGAGAACCTGCAGAAGATTCTCCTACCAAACCTTGAATAAATAATCAAGTTGTTTTTCTTTTTCAAAAAAAGCTGGTTTCATTCATTACTTTGTCAGTGAACATATTAGAGAACCACCCCTCCTCCAATTCCACCCAAACTGGAACTCAATTTGTATGCAGAAGGTGAGACCGCTTTTTTGTGTGGGTCTCAAAATGGGGATGTGTGGGACTTCCCTGGTGGTCCATTGGGTAAGAATCTGCCTGCCAATACAGGGAACATGGGTTCAATCCCTTCCACAGGCATCAAGGCAGCTAAGCCCACATGTTGCAGCTACTGAAGCCTACATGCCTAGAGCCCGCGCTCCACCACAAGGGAAGCCACAGCAATGAGAGGCTGGTGCGCCGCAACTGAAGAGTAGCCTTGGTTTGCTGCAACTAGAGAAAGCCCACTCACAGCCACAAAGACCCAGAACAGCCAAAAATAAATAAAAGTAAGTTTAAAAGTAGCAATTATTAGAAAAATAAAACAATACAGGCATGTATGGATGGAGGGTAGACGTCTCCAACAGGGCACATCAGGCTGAAGGCCCACTGGCCGTGTGAACACCAATTTGTGGGCACCTGCAAAGCACCCACAGTTAGCAGGGTCTCTGAAAAATGGAGAATTCGAAGAACCAGCTTTGATGGAGTTTTAAAGGCAGAAAACCTCCCTTTTCAAGGTCAAGGGCTTGCAGATTCTGCTGCTCTGACATGAAATCCACAATAGCATTAACGGTCAGTGGACCCAATCTCTTTTCCACTGTCAGGCCCACGTGCTCGTCGCATCCTCCCCCTCCCGCTCATCGAGGTCTGCTCCTCTCCCCAGGGGATCAGAGGTGGCTGAACAGTATTTCTCCACCTCAGAAGAAAACTGAAAGGAAAAAAATGGCTTTATAACACAGAAAATTCCTAAGACCTGATCAAGACGCATCTTCAAATCCCCCTCCCCCATCCCCTGGAGAGCTCTGCAAATGAGCCAGCTGGGCAGTAAAAAAGTCTGCAAACTTGAAGATATAATGGAATTAGGATATGCTGTAAAGAAAAGCAGGCTTTGTAAAAATGAAGCTTTTAGTAAAAACAAAAATTATGACTCAGGATTTCTACCACATGAGCACCGCAGAGTGTGTGGTACAACAAGCCAGTGACTCCTGCGTTGCGAGCAAAAAGGGAGGACAGACAAGCAAAGCGGAGGGCCCGGAAAAGGCCGACAGGCAGCCGGCGCCCCCTGGTGGCTCAGCAGTGACCTGGCCCCCAGGGCAAGGGTTCTTAACCTGGGTCCCAAGGATACTCAATGAGATATCTACTGCCATGGGGCTTTCCTGGCCGTCCAGTGGTTTAGACAACCCCTTCCAATGCAGGGGGCGAGGGTTCGATCCCTGGTTGGAGAGCTAAGATCTTGCAGCCCTCCAAAAAAACATAAAACAGAAGCAGCGTCATAACAAATTCAATAAAGACTTTAAAAATGGTCCACATACAAAACAAAACAAAAATCTTAAAAAAAAATCTGTCACCCTTGACATTTCACACTCAAACTGGGGAGGGAGGGCATTTTATAGATTGGGTCTGCCTAGACTGACCTCAGGCCTCTCAAGGTCTGAAGGGTCATGGAAGTGAGCTGGGCTCTCAGTCTGGGAAGTGGTCAAACCAGAGAAGGTCCCAACACCAGACACGCCCCTGCCTCATTACCGATCTCTACGCCTCATCTGAGAGGGAGAAGCTCATCCCCGTTTTGGGGTCCAAAGCCAGAAGCAACACCGCAACTCGTGTCAGACCCGTGTGGGTCCCGCTGTCCTGTCAAGGGGAACACCGGTGTCACAGACACATTGAACTTGGCTTGTGTCGCATCCTTTTCACAAAAATCTTCATACAAATGCAAATTCCAAGCAAGACTGAAATTCCAATCTCTTTTATTCAATACACACGTGTGACGTAATTACAGTTGGAGTCAGTTCCAGGGAAATAAACCAACCAGGAAACAGACATTTATCTTCAGAGTCTATGCAGCTCCCTATCGAGGCCTCACTCCGCGCCACACTCCCCAAACCCACCCTCTTCCCAGCCTCGTTTCTATCTTCCCCTCCTTGGACAGTGTCCGTCTTTCTCCACAGTGGTCTCCCCTGCTGTCCGGACTGAGGCCTGGGGCCAATACAAGCAGCTGGGTCTACTACTAATGCCCGCTTTCACCCAGTGACTTAAATCAAAGGGCTGAACCTCCGCCTCAAGGCCTTAGAGAGAGGCCTGTGCCTTACCCGGTCTTCCAAGAAGTCGTTTCACTGCTGGGCAGGGAGTGGCTCCCCATGGAGCCCTGAAATACAGCCATGCAAGTCTGCAGGGTTTCCTCCAGCAAGGACTAAATGGATGCCAGCAGCCAGGTTTTGCCAGGAAAACAAGCATCCTGACAAGAGGTATTTTAACTGGACTACATCTTCAAGAGAATGACAGAACCCACTGAGCTCTACTGAGCTGCAACTGTTCCCAAAAGTCTACCTCATCAAGACAGAAAGCCAGCGAGAGAATGAACGTCAACTTCTCTTCCAGCAGCGAACGCGCTGCAGCTCAATCGTTTTTTAAGTCTGGCATCTCTCCCTGCGTGCTGGTGTCTTGGCATGGAGGTATGGGTGGACTGAGTCAACCCAAAAGCCTTGGCACTGGACGCAAGAACTAGACGTAGCCCAGATATTGTCTTTACAGGAAAAGGGGGGACCCAGCCATGCCTAGAACACTGTCTGGTATTCTGAGGGCCACCAAGAGGTGGGTGGTGGGGGAGAAGACCCCAAGCATCACCACCCTCAGATGCCCTCCATGTCATCAGCACGGTAGTGGGTGGAGGAGTAACTGGGAAATGACGTGGCCTCATATGCCACTTGCTTCTCAAGGTCACAGCTACACAGAACATGCAAAGACATGCGATCCCAGCCGCCAGGGCAAGTTGGCTTTTGCTCACTAAGGGATACGAGTCAAGAGAAGGTGGTCTTCCCAAAATGAGAGGTTTTAGAAAACGCAGAAACGTGAAGTTGAAACATGGAGAGTGCTGAGGGGGCCAGAGAAACTGGGAGGGCAGGGAAACAGAGACAGTCTAAGGGAACAAAACAGGGAACATGGCGAATTCCAGAAGAGCAAGAGGATCCGAGTGTCTGAGAGGTGCACGTGCCCGGGGACCAACAAAAGCAACATTCTCCATCTCGGTATTTACAGTGCGTGTAACCAAGCGGTCACAACCAGTACTCTGTCCTCAGAGCACATCGACACATCAGTGTCATCTGGCACCCTAAGAAGCTCCGTCTAACAGCCCGAGGTCACGAGGATTGTCACAGAGGGATCCAAAGTCCCAGTCCAACTTGGGGATCTGATCAACAGCACTGGCAGAGCCTGGGGCCCCCGCGGCCGGCCAGCTGTGCAGCGAATTCCACTGTCACGTCCGCCCTCACTCCCCAGTGGGAACCGTGTACTCTG
Source organism: Cephalophus harveyi (assembly GCA_006410635.1). Taxonomy (NCBI): domain Eukaryota; kingdom Metazoa; phylum Chordata; class Mammalia; order Artiodactyla; family Bovidae; genus Cephalophus; species Cephalophus harveyi. Next base: position 372,330 of record SJYT01040362.1, read on the forward strand.
GGACGATCGAGGGCATGCCCCTGGCTACCACGCGCCTGGAACAATTACTCCCCGAGGACAGACACGATGTGATGCTTGTCCTCTGAACACGTGGTGGCGACCGCGGGGACCTACTGTTCTCCCCACGCTCAGCGCACGTGGGATTTCTCCTCCAGAAGAATCTCTCTTGCGCCTGTCTCTAATTCCCCAAAAGGAGGCCATCCTGGCTGGGTGGGAGGGTTCTCGCTCGAAGGACGGATGCTTGTCTCCGGTCAGAAGTCATGACAGAGGGCTGCTGACAGGCGCAGGTCTTCGGGGGGTGTCAGGTCCGGCTGATGCCCCTCGGCCCAGACGCAGGGTGGCCGACAGAGGCTCCTCCCACGTACTGTCCTCTGTACGGAGCCGCAGTGGCCTCAGGCGACCAACTGTGCCTCGGAGGCCGCCCCCACAGCTGGGGGACCTTATCTGCCCATTTGGAGGTCGATACAACGAGGCCACGGTCAGGGAAGACCTGATGGAGGAGTCGGCTCCTAGCTTGGACAGGTGCAAGTACAAGCTTTATGTCCAGGCCTGGGGGAGGCTGGGCTGGGTGCCGCTGATGTCACAATCCTTCTCTGCTGCCTCCCAGCGGCCGCGATGGCTCTCTGGCGCTACCCACACATACACACACACTTCCCACACTTGGCTCTCATAGACTGGAAGGACAGATGCTCGTCCTGAGCAAAGGGGCCGACCTGCAGAAAGGTTAATTGTACATCAAACACACCCAGGAAGATAAGAGGAGATGCCGCTGGGGAGAGGGAGCTGGAGAGGTAGGGCGGGCATTCCTCATCAGGAACAGCACACGGGGAGCATTGTAAAGGCATTCCTTTCAAGACACACGAGGGAGGCATTCGGGGGAGGAGCATGGCCAAGCCCTTTTCCATGTCTGCGTGTCTGCTTGGAAACCATCTTAAAAGAAAGGAATCGCGAAGGAGCAAAGGAAATCCAGAGAAAGGGCAGCAGGGGAAACGGCAGCAGCGAATGAAGCGAAGGTGATTGCGCGGCAGTTGAGGCTTGGGAAGCAGGTCAGCGGGGCCCGGCCCAGGCATGCAGGCACCGGGAAGTGAGGTGAGGGCACAGACGCAGTGCATCAGGCTAAGGGCCAGGGCTGTGTCTGGGGCTTTGTGACCTTTTCTGCATCAGCAAAAGTCCGGCCCTTTCCAGCCTGAATTCACAGCTGGGTGCGGGCTCCGCGAAGTTCTGCGGGGTGAGGGTGTGCCTAACACGCCCTGGTCCTCGGATGGTGCTGGAGGCACGGGTCACGCTTCCCAACTCACAGGAAGCCCCTGGAGATGGGATAAAGGTCACGAGAAGGCAAGAAAGAGGTCACATCATTGCAGCTCTGCGGGGCATCCAGGCAGAACTCTGAGCGGTGGCTGCAGATACACCCTGGACATAAGTCCTGAATGCCACCCTCCACCTGGCAGGCCGTCTCCTCACCTGTGAGATGGAGACGGTACCACCTGGCCCTGGGGAGGGGGACGCCGTGGAGAGGCTCAGGGAAGATGGGGCATGGGTGCAGAGGGAACACTGAGCAAAAGCCCGCTGCTCTCCTGAGGCTGAGGCACCTTCGCCGGGGACGTGGGGACGCTTGGTGCGGGGACCTGGAAGCCGCAGCTGAAGCGCCCGCCACCACAACTTGGGCTCATTCCCATCCTGGCAGCACCCTCCTGGAAGCTGCAGGATGCCTCCCAGACTGTGTCCCAGGCCCTCCCCAGCCGAGGACCCTGAGGGCTCTGGGGCCACAAAGATCCAGGCCCCCTGAACAGTCCATGGGCCTGACCACCAGAGGCAGCATCAGTTCCCAGACCTGGGGCTGCAGCAGGAAAGGATGCACAGGAATCCCCCTCGCAAATCTCAGCCGAGGATCCTGGGCAGATCCGGGCATCACACGGGACAAACAGCACGGCAGCCATGACAGAGACTCGGAGCGCGAAGGCCATCCCGGACTCCAGGGGTGCAGCTGTGGTCTGCGGGGGGTGACGGGAGTGGGCAGCTGCTGTCCAGCGCTACCCAGAAAAGGTGGGGAAGAAACCCCCTGAGGTCCATCCTAGCCTAAGGACTCTGGTAAAAGACAAAGTGGTGGTTTAAGACATAAAAACCTCCCACCCTTAGGGAGGGCTGAGGGATAAGCAGATACCAGACTTGAATGAGTCACCACCACACCAGTCTCCTCAAATGCTCATGATCAGCAAGCATCATCTGAGATACTGAAGACAGAGGATGCTCAAGGTACGGTCCCTGCATCCTACAAGTGGGGGTCTGTGGGAGACCGTTCTTCCTCCAGCCCTGGGTGGGAGTGGCAAGTTTCAGCTCATTTGAGACCTTAGTTCAGCTGCGCTTCATGGGGGTGGAGGCAATGCCTCTCTCCTAATCAGGAATCCATGAGCTCCCTGTCTTGTGCCCAATTTGGCACTTACCCAATTGCATTTTTTTAAAAAATACTTATGAGCACCGTAATTTCTAAGCACCGTGGGAGGCTCAATTGCTGTGTGTTTTTTTTTTTTTCCTAAAGGATGATATATATTAATAATTTGTTATCAGAAAGTTTATTTATCTCTTGGCCGTGCCTTGGGGCATGTGGGATCTTAGTTCCCTCACCAGGGCTCAAACTCACGTCCAGCATTGGGAGTGCGGAGTCTTAACCACTGGACCGCCCGGGAAGTCCCTTCTCCTACCGTGTTTATGCAACAGCACATCTATCTGCTTTCCCGTCAGAGCAGGACTGCCAGGACTCTTTCGGTACAAGGAATACTGACGATTCGGGCTGGCTGCTTAGGGCCCTGGGTCAGTGTGAACTCGAAGCCTCCTCCAGGTTGCAGGAGGATGAAGGCCCTGATCCATCAGCTCAGGCGGGGAGAGTGAGGCTATCAGCTCACCCAGCTCACAGCTCGGTGCGGACAGGAGGCTGTGTGCCTCGGGTTCCCATTCTAGAATCGCAGCACAGAGGCTGGTTTCATAACAGGTGCTCGGTTGAAAAAAACAACCACCTGTAAGCACTGCACGAAGAAAACTAAAGAAAAATCGTAAAAAGAGCGCGCACGGACAAAATCCAGATTTAAATTGAAAAAGGCAACCACAGAAGATTACCAATGCTACAATCTCGCTCATGTGAGATGCCCAGAACGGGTCAGTCTATAGAGACAGGAAGTAGATTAGTGGCCGGTCGGGGCTGGGGGATCTGGGGTGACAGCTAGGAGCTAAGGTCCTTTATGACAATATCCTAATGCTGACTGCAGTGGTGGCAGCATCCTGAAACACACTTGAAATGGGTGGACTGACCTGGCCTGTGAATGATCTCAATAAAGCTGTCATTTTAAAATGACAATTAAAAAAACAAAAGACACGTGATGCAAAGTCAGACAAGGCCAGGAGGAAGGTGACTTGTGCGCTGCCAGACTCTGGGCCGAATCTCACCAGGAAGCAATGTTTAGGGCAGCAGAGAAAGAAGGGGCCCTTCCAACGGGAGAGACACAGCAGTCAGGGAGGTCTGGCTGAGCCCAGATGATTCACGGCTTTGACCTTACGCCCATGTGACTGACTGGCTTTAAAACCGTTTGTACACTGATGGCTTCTAAATGTACGTCTCAGATCAGCCTTCTCCTCTGACCACCAGCCTCGTGTGTCTGACTCCTGTCCATACCCACCTGAGCAATTAGGCAGAACCATGGACTTTCAGACCCGTCCAAGCCCTCACCCTGGAACCCGTGAATATGGTACTTCACATGAGAAAGAGGCTTTACAAATGCGATGAAAGCCTGGAATCAGGGTGCTGGTCCTGGGATATCCAGATGGATCCAACAAAATCGTATTATCCCTAAAACGCAAGACTCTTTCAATTGGCTGTGGTCAGAAGGAGGTGTCACCAGGAGAACTGGTCAGAGAGAAACAGCACTGGTAGCTCTGCGGATGGGGCAGAGGGCCACGAGCCAGGGAAAACAGGCAGCCTCTCGCAGCTGCAAGAGGCAAGAGAACCGAGTCTCTGGAACTCCCCGGTGGTCCAGTGGCTAGGGTGTGGCTTCCCTGGTGGCTCAGATGGTAAAGAATCTGCCCACTATGCAGGAGACCCAGATTTGACCCCTGGGTCAGGAAGACCCCCTGGAGGAGGATACAGCAACCCACTGCAGTATTCTTGCCTGGAGAATCCCAGGGACAGAGGAGCCTGGTGGGCTACAGTCCATGGCGTCGCAAAGAGTCAGACACGACCGAGCGACTTCACTTTCACTTTCCAGTGGTCAGGACTTGGTGCTCTTATTGCCACGGCCCACATCCAGTCCTTGACGGGGGAGCTAAGATCCTGCAAGCGATATGGCCAAAGAAAGAAACTGAGCGTCCCCTACAACTTCCAGAAAAAACCCTCGATTCTAGCTCCGTGAGACCTGTCTAGGACTTCTGACCTGTGGAACTACAAGGTGGCCAGTTTCCATTGTTTTAAACCAATGAGTCTGTGCCAGCTTGTTACAGCAGCAAGAGAACCAGCATATTAACAGGCATCTCAACGTATGGCGTCCAAAACACACCTTTCAGCTCCCACCTCCAAACCGCGCCCCTCTGTGGCTCAGAACATGCCAACTTTGTTTTCCCAGGCTCTTAGCCGAAAGCCTCGGCAGCACCCCCAAGCCCACGCATATTCCCCCAACACCGCTCGCCCCAGCAAACCCTACAAGCTGCATCTCAGCGCTGACTGCTCTTACAGCCTCCACGCCCTGCCACCTGCCACCGTCAACCCTCACTTACTGCACCCCCGTTCCGGCCAGTCTCTGGGGCCCCCGCCCTGATGGCCCTGTCTCCTCTCGGCAGCCAGAAGGCATCTTCCATCATAAGGCAGATCCTCTGACTCCAGTGCTCAAAACCCTCCCTGCTTCCTTCCGCATCAAAATCCTCCCTGAAGCCCATGAGGCCCCCCTGCTTCTCTCTTCCTTCCTTCCCAGCACGTCCCTCCCTCACCCTCCTCGGGCCCCACCATCCACCTCCTGCTCCTTGGGCACGCGCGGTGCACACCTACCTCAGGGCCTTTGCACCTGCTGTTACCAGCCTCCCGCCCCGGCCCGGATTCCTGCCTGACTCCTTCCCTCCCTCCTCTCAGGTCTCACTCGAGTGTCACCTGACCTGAGGGATAGTCTTGCAGTCCTCTCCCCCTCCCCCCCACCCCAGGCTCTGCTCCCTCTCCCAGCACGGATCGCACCCCATACTGACAGATCACCTCTCCCCGCAGAGAACGCCCGCTCTCGGGAACCAGGCTGTGTTTTATTCACACTATCAACAAAGACAGGACATACATACTGGCACTGACATACTCTTTGAAGGAATAAAGACACACTTGGCTTGCCCCTTTGGAAGTGAGCAACTACTGAAGATCTCTAAGAGGCTGATGAACACACCCCAGTCCCCGGGAAGATGGCCTGTTTAACTGAGGAGCAGTGTGACCGTCACAGGGCCGATGGGCACTGAGAACCACTCTAGAAGCTTCCTGCAGCCACGGCCCAGCGTGAGGGAGCATGGAGTGCTGTGGGGTGCTGGAGGATGCCCCGCCCCTTCCCTTATCCAGACAGACCTGTCAGGCTCCGTGGGAGGCACGGGAGAGAGGCAGACTGTCCAGGACACAGCCTGGGCTCCCCTGGACCTGCGTGGACCAGGGCTGGGCTGCGTTCCCAGCTGTGGGGTCAACAGGAGCTCTTGCCGGAGCCGTGGGGGGCAGTGAGGCGGCGGCAGGCAGTTCAGAAGGAAGGAAGCAGCGGGCCCTGGAGGCAGCAGATGGAACCAGCGGCCACTCTGGTCCCAGTGCCAGCAGGTGGCATTATTTTAGCCAACCAGGGACAGCGGAGAAGCGCTTGAGAACTCAGACGTGGCATCACTCAACTGGGAAGAGCCGTTAGCATTTCTTCTCCCCCCTCAGGCCCTCACACAACTCAAGGGCCCCCCAGCACCCCACCTTTCCTGCTTCGCTCACCATCCTCCCCGTCACCCAGGCTGAGCCTGCAGGCTCACGGACACCTCCCCAGCACCCAGCACCCCAACCACCACCTGCTTATACACCCCCCTGCCATCACACTCTGGGCCTTGGGCACATCTCACAGAACCCCAGCTCTTCCCAGACTCTCATCTGCTCCAGACCCCTCCTCTCACACTCGTCTGGCACCACGAGAAGGTTCCTCCCTGAACACCCATTTCTCTGTTTAAAGTCTCCCACTGCCCAGAGACAATGATCTACTCACTCAGCCCAGCATTTGGGGCCTTCCTCCCCCAGACCCCCTTTCTCACATCCCCTCCTGCCGCTCACCTGACCCTCCTCCAGCCTAGACTTGCCCTGCTTGACGTGGCAGCCGCCAGCACTAAGCAGATACGGGAATGAATTAAAACGAAACACACTTTACCCAGCCTCACTGTGAGTACTAAGTTCTACCTTCTATGATTTGCTTCTGTAGCAACCACAGATGCACATCGAGGACAGAATTCTGACTTTCTACATCCAGTTATTGATCTGTGCTCTGTGCTGTATGATGGACTTCTGACTCTGCCGAGGGTAAACACCTCTATTCAGAAAGTGAACACGGGAACTAGACTCGATGGCGCCCCCAGATGGCTGTTTCAGACTCTACCCTTGATGCTGCTAATTGATGGATCACCTAGCTTCTCCTGCAAATTATGCACAGCCATGGGCTCAGCCTCTAAGGCAGGGATTCGGAAAAAAGACACAAAGCTAGGAGAGGGTGCAGGATGGATTGGAGGGAGCTCGGGATCTGGCCTGCCTAACACACCATTCGCGGGGGAGCTAGAAATTTTAGAAACAATCTGAAGCTTGGGCAATTTGAGACTCTTTACTTCTCTTAAAAAGTCTCTAGGGGGCTTCCCTGGAGGTCCAGGGGCTGAGACTCCACGCGTCCAGTGCAGGGGGCACAGGTTCGATCCCTGGCTGGGGAACTAGGAGCCCACATACTGCACAGCGAGGCCAAATAAATAAAATCCATCCGTTTTTTTTTTTTTTTAAAGCCCCCGGTATACGTCTATCATGTCCTGATTTCTATAAAAACTAATAAACTTAGGGAAAAGCATCTGGGAGAAAATAGGCTCTCTCTAGGGTTTTTTTGGGGTGGGGGGGGGAGAATAAAGCAGAAACAAAACCACCGCAGCCCTTAACTCTACAGTGAGGAAGCACCAGTAAGCCTCCAGTGATGCTCCAATCTCTAAATCCCACTCAATACCCTTTGGCTCAAATAGCTGGCATTTTCTCTGCTTTTTAATTTGCATTTTGTACGACTATTTTTCTAGCCACTGTGATAGATAGTATTAAAGAAGGTTTCCCTGTATTTTTATGTGAATGGGAACTGATACTCGGGATCTAAGAGGGTAACTTCAACAGTTCATTTTTCCAGATTATTCCACTGCCATAAAATCCCAGTGAGGCTTACTACATCTTCTACTTTAAAAGCCATCACAGTATCATACTCTGCCTTGCCCCACTTTCAAATGCTCCGTTCCGTGGAAACCTCAAGGGGAAATGTGTGAGACAGTTGTAACCATCCCAGAGGAATGAGAAAACTGCGTGGTGGGAGCTATTCATGATCAGGACTGTGGGTTTAAAACCAGATTTCAAAAAGATACATGCACCTAAAAGTTCACAGAAGCACTATTTACAACAGCCAAGACATGGAAACCTCTGTCCAGAAGATGGATCCAGAAGGTGCTGTGTATTATATACAACGAAATATGACCTGGCCACAGAAAAGAATGAAATAATGCCATTTGCCGCAGCATGGAGGGACCCGGGGATGACCGAGTAAATCAGACAGTGGAAGACAAAAGACCCTATGACATCACTCACATGCGGAACTTAAAGTATGACGCACAAATGAACGTACCTGTGAAACGGAAACAGACTCACAAGACACAGAAGCAGACTCGTGGCTGCCGAAGGGGAGGGAGGGTAGGCAGGGTCGGGAGTGTGGGGCAAACTAGTCTATACAGGAAGCGTAAACAAGGTCTCTCTGCACAGCACAGGGAACTATATTCAATATCCTGTGATAAACCATAATGGGAAGAACATGAGAAATCACACACATAAGTGTAACTGAATCCCTTTGCTGTATAGCAGAAGTTAACACATTGCAAATCAACTATACTTCACTAAATATAATTTTTTAAAAACTGGATGATATTTGGCACAAAAAGACCACAGTGAATTTTAAGGTATGAATGTCTCAGGTAGGACCCACACTCTTTTAAACACTAATTCTTTTGAGGGCCATTCTGAGGCACAGAATTTCCGTTTCTCCAGCATAACAGAGCGCTACAGTGACTCCCAAAGCTGGGCTTCCTGTCACCTGGCTAGACGTTTGATAAATGCTCTATTCCTGAACGATAAATCTTCATCCTATTCGTAAAGCATGATCATGAAACACATCCCTCATGCGAGTTTAAAAATTCCCTGTGGTAGATGATACCTTATTTGAAACTGATATTTAACTGAATATTTTAACCATGCTACCATCTACTGTCTTTAGAACTAAAAAAAAAAAAGTTTAACTTCTGACATTATGTGCTTCATTTTCTGAGAAATAAAACTATTGGCTTTACTAGACGTTTGATAAATGCTCTATTCCTGAACGATAAATCTTCATCCCATTCGTAAAGCATGATCATGAAACACATCCCTCATGCGAGTTTAAAAATTCCCTGTGGTAGATGATACCTTATTTGAAATTGATATTTAACTGAATATTTTACCATGCTACCATCTAATGTCTTTAGAACTAAAAAAAAAAAAGTTTAACTTCTGACATTATGTGCTTCATTTTCTGAGAAATAAAACTATTGGCTTTTTTTTTTTTTCAACTTGATAAGTATCCTGCATAAAACTGTCTTAAGGGACTTCTTTGGTAGTCCAAGTGACGAAGACCCTGTGCTTCCTAGGAACTAGATCTCACATACCACAACTCAGAGTTCAAAATGCAGCAGCTAAAGATCCTGAGCGCTGCAACGAAGATCTGATATAGCCAAATAAATACATTTTTGAAAAAATACCCTTAAAGAAACTGCCTTAAAACCAGTAACAATCAGCTGTGGCTGGAGATGAACGGTCAAAGCCAGGACCACTTGCAGAATGACGGCTACACGTTTTGACTTCTGCCTCCAAGTAAGCTGGGGGCCTGGGGAGAAGCTCCGCGGGCAGGAGGAGCATGCTCTCCATGACAGGATGCCTGATTCTCGCAGATGATGTTTCCAGGAAGGAAACAGCAGCTCAAGTACATTCCCACAATATCAAGCTTCCCTATACAACTGCCACCACAAACACTGCAACGCGTCGGCTCATCCCAGTGGGCGACCCTAGACAGCAATACACAACCTGTGCTTCCTAGGAACTAGATCTCACATACCACAACTCAGAGTTCAAAATGCAGCAGCTAAAGATCCTGAGCACCGCAACGAAGATCTGGTACAGCCAAATAAATACATTTTTGAAAAAAGACCCTTAAAGAAACTGCCTTAAAACCAGCAACAATCAGCTGTGGCTGGAGATGAAGGGTCAAAGCCAGGACCACTTGCAGAATGACGGCTACACGTTTTGACTTCTGCCTCCGAGTAAGCCGGGGGCCCGGGGAGAAGCTCCGCGGGCAGGAGGAGCATGCTCTCCATGCCAGGATGCCTGATTCTCGCAGATGATGTTTCCAGGAAGGAAGGGTATACACAGCAGCTCAAGTACATTCCCACAATGTCGAGCTTCCCTATACAACTGCCACCACAAACACTGCAACGCGTCGGCTCATCCCAGTGGGCGACCCTAGACAGCAATACACAAAAGTCTTCTGAAATGAGCGCTGAGTTACGAAAGGATGTAAAGGGAATCTGACTCGCAAACTGACTCAAGGAAGGGCTCCTCCACGGGGCCAAGTTTTATGCTGGCTACTGTAACGATGCCTCTGATCCTCATGTCTTAGCACTCAAAGTACACCCAAGAGGAGGGCAAAACATTTTTCCCACACAATGAAGGATTGATTGGCTTAATACAAAAAGGATTCTTATAGAACACTGATTAGAAAGTCCAACTGAACTGAAAAAAATAATACAAAGGCTGTGACTAAAACATTAAAAGCAAGAGAAATACAAAGGGCTAATAAATACGCGAAGCATATCCTTAACTTCATTCGTAATTATAAAAACAGAAATTAAACAAGAAACCATTTTTCTTCTTAAAAAGCACCGGTAAGATAACAAGACCTTGCTACTCATTCCAAATGGCAAAAGAGCAGGACAGTAGCAGCCTTCACACAATGCCGAGAGGGTAAATTTGGCTGAGTCTTGGAGAGCAATTTGGTAACACTTTGCAACATTTTCAGTTCCCACATATGCTGGCTGAATTCCACTTAAATTTCACTACTAGACAGCTTCCCTATATAAGACATCTGTGCATTAGTGTGCCAAATATGTGTCAAGCACTACTTGTAAAAGAAACTGGACAATCTGAAGGTCTCTCGTGGAGTCTGGTTAAATAAATTAGTGGTTAAATATTGATAAATTACCATACGTGATTCCCTGAATTATGCGACACAGACTTGAATGCTTTGCGGCTGTGAAAAGGAATGCAAACAATATACCTATGGTCTGTTGTTAAAAATGAAAGAGCCATGTTACCTATAGTGTGATTCCACTGCTGTAAAAACTGTTTAAAGTATGTATGTTTGCTCTGCAAACAGAGTCCCCAGAAGAGAGACAGCAGCTCCTTGTAGGTGGTCGGGTTGGAAGGAAGAAATAGTGGGCATTTCCAACTTCCTACAAATCCTATGCTATATTTATGGAACAATTATGTTGTTTCACAGTAATTTTTCAAGTCCTCCTCCTCCTCCTCCCACTGACAAGCTCTGAACTGTGTTAACTGTCAATGATGACCTCATGGGTCACATCTGACTTAATGCCGAGGCTCCTGGGAGCAGTGGGAGTGGGGGGAGGGGAGCAGGGACAGGCTGGGAAAAGCCACTTTGGAAAAGCTTCACTGTGTACAAAAAGCAAAGCCTGATAATGCATCCGGCTGAGCAGACTGCTTTCCTTAAAGGGAGCAATTTAACCACTGGCTCTGCTTCAAGCCAGAGGTCGATCCCAGTTTCATCTCCTTGGTTTGTCTATTGTATTTGGTGACTGCCAACCAACTTGCCTGCTGTGGAGGCTGAATAATGGCCCAAAGATGTTCTAATAATCAGGACTCGACTGTGTTAGGTTATTAACTGTGCTAGGTTATTATTGTTAGGCAGTGGGGAATTAAAGAGTGCTCATCAGCTGATCTTAAAGTAGGGAGATTATCTGGGTGGGTCCAATGTAACCACAAGGATCTTTAAAAGTGGAAGAGAGGAGTATGGAAGCAGAGTCAAAGAGATGTAAGGTCCCTGGCCCTGAAGACAGAGGAATGGGTCTTCCCTGGCGGTACAGTGGATAGGAATCCACCTGCCAATACAGGGAAAGTGAGTTCGATCTCTGGTCTGGGAGATTCCACACGCCACTGGGCAACGAAACCCGAGGCCACAGCTACCAAGGCCACACACCACGACTGGACAGTAGCCCCCGCTTGCCACCACGAGAGAAAAATCCGTGCAGCCACAGAAAAAATCATTTTTAAAAAAGATGGGAGAAAGAGGCCACAAGCCAAGACGGCAGGCGGCCTCTAGAAACTGGAAACGCCAAGGGAACAGATTCACCCCAGAGCCTCCATCCAGGAAGGAACGCCATCCTGCTGACACCCGGACTTCACTCCACCAAGACCTGTGTAAGACTCCTAACCTACAGAACTCTAAGGTGATATATTTGCGCTTCACAAGCTGTTAAGTTTGTGGCCACATGTTACAGCAGCAATACAAAACTACTACAGTCCCCGTAATATTTCCTTTATTTCTCTACACTCCCGACTTCCTCTGCTGAGCAAGGCTGGGGCGTGAAAGTCAGCACATCTTCCAGATGCCCAGGGAGCTGGGCCCACTCTGCAGCTGGATGGATGGTTCTTGGACTTCCTCAGTGAGGAGCCTGGCAAGAGGCCTGACTTGCAACAAAAGTGCCTTCATAATTTCTTCAATCAGTTGGAGAAGCCATATTTGAATAAGTGGAGGACCTTTGTAAATCAGGGTCACCATATAAATAGATAAATCTGTCATCATTTACACTCAGACTATTCTTTAGGAAAATGACATAAGAGAAATGAATCTCGTGTGAAGAACTCAAACTCGCTTAACAACAAATGCTCGGAGGGGTTTCTCAGCTTAACTTGTATCTACAGCCAGAGATGAGAGAGAGGCAGGTCAAAGACAATCTATAGAGGGAATGACTTAGACTAGTGAGTACCTACTAAGTGCGAGGCACAGAGCTGAACACTGACAAGGCGCTGTCTCAACTGGTTCTCATGACATTTCCAGCAGGAAATTACTACGATCATTACACCACTGATCACTGACATGCCCACATTCCCAAAACCAGTAAATAAACGGACTGGGGTCCAATCAACTCTGCCAGCCTCCACAGAGGGGACCCTAAAGACATATCGTGCTAACACCCGCCCCTCCACATCAAGGGATGGCTCAACCTGGCATCAACTCAAGACCAGAATGCCCAAGAGAAGAGAGACTACCAGCTTTGGTCCTATGATCTAGGCATGCAAACATCTAACCTCACCTCTCCAAAACACTCCCGCAGCTTTGAAACACTTTATTCATCTCAACAGCTAGACTATCAAAAAGAGGCTCTCCCCTTCTCAGTTACTGTTTTGTCTCTTACATTCTACCAGGTATCTGCGTTTCAAATATATATATATATATAAACAAAGAGCCTGCTTCTGTGAGATGGGCACGCAGCTGCTTTATAAAGGGCTTCTGTTAAGGCTCAGGAAGAAGCCATTATGACATCTAACCTCACTTCTCCACTCTTCTGGGGAAGACCCACTCTTTCACAAAACAGCATGTAACATGGGTGGGTATTTCCTCATTCTAGGAATTTCTACGTAAGATTTCATTCTAAATGAAGTTTTTAGCTCTAAAAATGCACCATAATGAAACAAAAAGGCAGGCAAAGCTAAGGGCAGTCCCTTTCTCTTGCTCGCATTTCTTTTTTCACTTCAGTACAGGAAACTGGTTTCAGTCACTACAAGAAAACCTCATGTTCCCCAAAGGGGTTGTCTTCTCCCCCAGCTATATAATTTTTTAAAACAAAAGTACAAGCTGGCCCTGCATTTTAGTCCACAAGCCAGTGAAAAGAAGATATTTGGAGTCTGAAACACATTTTCCAAATAAAAGGTCATTCATGGTGGGGTCCATTTCCAGAATGACCCACAAAACTCTTTCAAATTCAGAGTGTAGATTAAATACTATACATCTGCTGTAAGATCTGATACCTTGCAGCATTACTTAAAGGCAATCAAGTTCTATACATTGCTTATTCTCTTTCATGGAAAGCAATTCTGATAAGATCGAGGAAAACAGAGATTTGGGAGCAATCTGAAGGACAGTTCCAGGGCTTGAACTATTGACACAGTGTTCTCACTCAGGTTTAATTTCGTTTCCAAAAAAGTTATGGTTTCTTTTTCGTCCAAATGGCTGTGTGTCTGCCCCTCTTCTTATACTGATTAGTGATGAGGTCACTGGCTGGGATTACTGTAGCCAAGAGAGAGAGCCACATGTGACGGAGGACAGATCAGTGTCTAACGAGCCAGCTGCAGGTGGAGAACGGCAGAGAAGCGGGGTGAGGGTTTTGGGTAGGCGATGACTACAAACTGTTCCCGGAGGAGAAAGAAGGTGGTGCCAGGCGTCACGTGATGCCGGTCACCTGTCACCTCACAAAGCCCATCTGCTTGACCCTGCTGCTCTAAGATCTGCAGGGACAGGAGAGCTTTGGGAACAGGACAGCCAGCCAAACAGCTGCCGGTAAAATAGGATCCAGTGTCAGAGCGGCGGTCGTTTGAGTCCTATACCCACACGGAGAGAAATCTACCAGAACTTAGACAATTTCATTCGCATACACACACATCGTCTCTGCTCTGGTGAGCTGCTCATCTTTCATCATTACCCCAAAATTTAGAATTTAGAATTACAGTACAGCACAGAGGCAGTCCCTGTGCCACATGGCCCCATAATCCATCTACAAAACTCAATTTCACATCGCAAAAGGGATCCAAGAACTCATTGATTAATTCAGGCAGAGCCCGAAGTGGATGTGAGAAAAGACTTTCCTCGTTTCTTCCCTAACATTGTTTTCCCAAGATCATAAATCTCTGAGCATCGACTTCCCATCTCCGGAAAGTGAACATCATCAGAGGGGGCATATAAATCACCCCGGGAAGAATTATTCATCGTGGGCAAATAAAAATGTAAGCCAGACAGATGGTGAAGAGCTTCTTTTTGCTGGGAGCACTTCACAGGGCAAGGCAGGCCAGGGGGGAAGCGGAGGGAGCTGTGAAATTTGGGGCCACCTGGCTAGGAAGAGAATAAATAAACCCGAAACAACAGGACTCTAAAAATACTCATACCACCTGCATACACTCTCTTCCACTCTTCACCTCTGGTTCAGGTCAGGCTTTCCCTTTTTGTGGCCACAGGACTGGCAGGAAGGCAAAGAGGAGGAGAGGGAGGGGAGAAGCGGGGGATGAGGAGAGGGGAGTGGAGCGGGAGAGGAGGGGTGGGAAGAGGGAGGAGGGGGGAGGGGAGAAGGGGAGAAACCCATAGGAAACTGCATAATTCTAAGCCCTTTTCATTCACCAGCTTCAAAGCACTTAATCCTTTGGGGTCTGCTGCAGGACAGAAGAGATTATACCACTTTGCGCTGATTTTTTTCATATAGCTCCAGCTCACAACTGGCAAATCCACGGTGGCTGCATCCCCAACACTCTGGCGGGTGTTTATGTCACAAAGCCACAGTGGCCTCGGGGGAGGGGAGGGAGGCCCGCAGCAGACCAGCTTGTTCCAGGGCTGCACGCGCTGGTTCAAGCCCCAGACACACCCTAGCAGCCCCTGAGGAGGTGTGGTTGGGGACCTCCGAGTGTATTCCACCTGCTCTTATGAAAGCAACGCCAGCCAAGAAAACAAAACTTTATTATCACCCACTAGAAGGGAGAGGAGAAAAAAGGAAAAGGAAAGAAGGGAGGAACAAATCCTTGAAAAAGTAACAAAAAATTCCCCCAAAGCTGCTCAGCAAATGACACTGCTGTATCTGGGAGCCTCTGAGAGCTCATCAGTGCAGCCAGAATCCAGGTTCAAGAAGCCCTTGAAAGATGCGCACAGAGCTTAGGTTTGTGTGTGATAGTTATGTTTGCTGTTGACTGTTAAGAGGAGAGAAAAACTTTTTTTTTTTTTTTACAGACAGGAGCTCTCAGCCACATGAGGAACAACAATCAGATCCTATGAGACCACCACCAAATGCCATGCAGCTCACACATGGTCATTGTAACGGCCACGGGCCACAGGCAGACCACAGCCCCAGACCCCATAACCCCCCCCGTGTTGGCAAACTAACCTGGAAACATCACTGAGCTAAAAACCATCTCTCCTGCTTCTAATCTCAAGGTATAAAAAGAAAGTAATTGTGACTATTGTGGGAAAAGCATGGAGTTAATAAGCTGAGTGTCTTAGTTTGGGCAAACAAAAGTCCATAGACTGGGTTGGGTTAAACAACAGGAGTTTATTTTCTCACAGTTCTAGAGGCTGGAAGTCCAAGATGAGGGGGCCAGCACGGCTGGGTTCTGATGAGGGCTCTCTTCTTGGTTTGCAGACGGCTGCCTTCCACCTTGTCCTCCCAGGGTGGAGAGTCAGAGAGAGTCCTCTTGGCTTAGGGCTCCACCCACATGACCTCATTTAACCTTAACTGCTTTCTAAGGACTCTCAGATACAGTCCTACTAGGGGTAAGGTCTTCAACATATGAACTTGTAGGGAGGGTTGGTATATGATTTAGCTCATGCGTACTAAGTCACTTCAGTCATGTCCAACTCTTTGCAACCCTATGGATCGTAGCACACCAGGCTCTTCTGTCCGTGGGATTGTCCAGGCAAGAATACTGGAGTGGGTTGCCATGCCTTCCTCCAGGGGATCTTCCCAACCCAGGGGTCAAACCTGCGCCTCTTAAGTCTCTTGTCTTGGCCACCTGGGTGTGATTTAGCTCACAGTACTGAGCTATGAAATCTGCTAAACTGAGGAGTCTTCCATTCAATGTCACCACATAGCAGCTCAATTAGTGTTTGATGAACAAACAAATAACCGAGAAGATGAATAATTACTATCTTACTATATTGGGACACAGAGCAAACTTATGAGGGAAGGATCTATTTTCAACACAACAACCTGGATCCTTCTGATTTCTAAGTCCTGAGGGTCTGGTAACTAGGAGGCGTATCTTCTACATTTGCAGAGTGGATGGACTGCTGTCTCTGCAGACCTACAGCCAGAAGAGGAGAAGAAAAAATCCAGATAATTAAAACCCACTGCTCATTCCTATAATGCCAGGACCTAAATTGGAACGCCCTGCACGGATCTTCTGAAAAGGTCATAATAAGAGTTCCGCATACCACCGCCACCATCTAGTATGTGTTGGACAGGTCAAGGCCAATCACAAGAAATGGACTACTGAGTAGGCGAGCCTTCACTTTAGGGAGGCCAGACACTGGTCACTAATGAATCTCTCATTACAGCAGCATTCATAACTCACGTGCCACTCAGCGGTTTGACATTTTTCTTTTTAGGCCATGCTGCATGGCTTGTGAGATCTCAGTTTCACAGCCAGGGATGTGCTTCCCTGCATTGGGAGCACAAAGTCTCAACCACTGGACCGCCAGGGAAGGCCCTAGACTTTCTGTTGGGGCATCCAGACTCGTAGAGAGAGCAAGGGACAGGGATGAGGACAGGGAGGGACGCCCTCAGCACATGAACAGTACAGACGGACCTTTCATTCATGGTCACTCATCAAAGAACTCGGCCTATGAGATGAAATGGTAGGGCTGGAAAAGTCTTATGGAAGCTGCAGATGAGCACTACAGGAAGAAAATCTGCTTGGGCAGGTTTGGGGGGTCCAGTCACACTATCTCCACACCCCAAGGCTCTCCCCACTTCTCCCCTGCGAACGGGGACCCAGTGTGGGGCCACCTAGGGCTCAAGATTCACTGTGATCCAGCACCCTCCTCCACAGCCATGGAGGGTGACGGATTACTCTAAGGCAGTCATGGAAACCCAGGTGCCAGGCTCGAGTTACAGGTCTTGGGTGGGGCCCCGGTGGGGGGATCTAGTTCTGGTTGGGACATGCAGGAAAAGCGTGCTGGGGCCTTCCCTTCCCACATGGAGCATCCTGGGGAAGCCTTCATCTCGTTCCACGCTCTAAAGGAATGCCGTGGGTTTCTGATGCTTGGGACTATAGCTGGCACACTGCCACCATGACAAGCACGGGGATGAAAAACCAGCTCAAGAATAATGGAAGAAACCTGGTTTTATTTTTTTAAAAGAGGTAACTGATGTTTTGCATTATAAAGGACTCACAAGACCTACTCTCATAACAAATGCTGAAGTGTAAGGTATGGTCAGTGTTAGTTACAGGCGGCCCTCCAGACCCTTCATCTCATACAAATGGAACTCTCCACTCACTGGAGAACAAACTCTTCATCCCCCTCTACCCAGCCACCATCATCCTACTTCCTGTTTCTACGAGTCTGATAACTTTAGATACTTCCTAAGCGTGGAATCATGTCTTTGTCCTTCTGTGACTGGCGTATTTCACTTAGCATAATGTGCTGAAGGCTCACCCCTTTCCTAAGGCTGACTAACAACCCATCGTATCCATACACCACGTTGTCTTTGCTCATTCATCCATTTAGGGTGTTCCCACCTTGTGTGGCTATTCAGGAACAAAGCTGAAATAAACGAACACTGGAGTGTAAACATCTCAAGATCCTGATTGCAATGCTTCTGGTTAAAGACACACAGTGGGATCGCTGGATCAGACAGTAGTTCTGGGTTTAGTTTTTTGTTTCTGAGGAACCTGCATACCATTTTCTAACCACCTGTACCTTCAAGGGCATCAGGAGTGACTGCAACAAACCCATGATCGCTATCGGCAGAAGTCCAATTGTGTGAGAAAATTAAATGCTGTTACTGCTTGAGCCTCTAATTGGGTTCTCTGTTACTTGCACTTGAAGATTCCCTCTGGACACAGGAAATGGTGTGGTCTATAGGAAAGGGCATTGCCTGGGGATAAAGAAGTCCAATCTTCCATCTTGCCTTTACTGCTCATCAGTCCTGTGTCTCTTGGCAAGCCAGTCACTCTCTCCAGTCTGGGGAGTAGCCACTGGACCCCTAAAGACTATTCTAAGATTTAGTGATTCAAAGGCATGGTTCACAGAGGAAAAAAGTGTTCTACAGGATCTGGAAAGTTTGATGCAATTAAACTCTCTGACTAAGGAAGGAGAGTGGGGGTAGAAAACAGGTAATCATGTCACCCATGAACTTTCTTGTTACAAAGTCTGGACATGATTGACAACACTTCCTACAGAGCAACCATTAAACTTTGTGTGGACCTATCACAGAAATCACAAAAGCAATTTTCCACCATTATAACGATGGCTTAGCTGTCTCACTCCCCGGTCAAACAGTTGATAACAAACAAATGTGCGTCAAATATTTTGAACAAATCTTCAAGGTTGAAAATGTATGCTAAAAGAATTATCCAGGACTTCTCTGATGGTCCAGTGGTTAAGAATCTGTGTACCAGTGCAGGGGACACAGGTTTGATCCTTGGTCTGGGAACATCCCACACACCACGAGGCAACTGAGCCTGTGAGCTGCAACCACTGAAGCCTGCTCTAGAGCCCATGCTCTGCAACAAAAGAAGCTTCTGCGATGAGAAGCCCACACACCCCACTGCATCGAAGAGCAGTCCCCAATTACCGCAGCTAGAGAAAGCCCAAGGACAGCAACAAAGAGCCAGCACAGCCACAAATAATAACTTAGTTAAAAAAAATCATCCAAACCATCAAAATAGCATACCACCTTATCTTGAAAAATCTATCACCGTCCCATGCCTTATCCTTATGCTCAAATCTACACATACCTATACACTGATGCATTGTGGAGGTGAGGTGTAAAACATCATCAAAATGGCTTGAGATTAGACTGGCCAGGTTTCAACTTGAATTTCAGAGTATTTCAAAACTGACAGCCTTCTATGTTAAGTGAGTGGCTCAAAAGTTCTGAGCTAAAAATGACAATTCAATCAAGGGCATGAAAATTCTTCTTGAGCCAGCAGCATTCAGCTAAATCTTTCATATCTGTCTCTTCCCCTCATTGGCAAGACAATACCCTCCATTGGAGAAGGAGAGATTATGACATAAGCACTTGAAAATTCAATTCTGCCATTTTCTAACCAAAGCCCACTTAGCTAATTTATATACTGATCCAGTCCTTGGTAGGGACATCAGGAGAAGTCTTTCTGGACCTGCTAGACTTGGGGGATGCAGGGCACACGGTCTCTTGATGGCAGTGCTGCCCCTTCGATGCAGATGATTCACCAAGCAAAGTGCTCTAATGAGACAGTCAGCCCAGGGCTGACAGGCGCTTACAGCATGCGCCTGAGACACGGCATCAGGACTTTCCGCTGAAGGTACCCGTGCGTGTGTGCTAAGTCGCTTCAGTCATCTCCGACTCTTTGTGACCCCGTGGACTGTAGCCCACCAGGCTCCTCTGTCCATGGGATTCCCCAGGGAAGAATACTGGAGTGGGTTCCCAAGGCCTCCTCCAGGGGATCTTCCCGACCCAGAGACCGAACCCAAGTCTTCTATGTCTCCTGCGTTGGCAGGTGGGTTCTTTACCTCCAGCTCTACCTGGGAAGCCACAGCGGCGGGATTAGCGAGATGCCGCTCCAGTTTCTCTCCAGGCCAGGGGTAGGTGTCTGGGCACCAAATAAACACCTCCAATGATATGCCCAACAGAGGAAGCCAGACTCACGAATACAGACCGCACGACTCCATTTAGATGGGTGTTCCGAAAAAGGCAAAACTACATGGAAGGAAGACAGGTGAGTGCTCACCAGGGACCAGAAGAGTTAAATATACAGGAACCCAGAGGAATCTTGGAAAGTAGTGGAACTGCTGTAACAAATCAAAGGACAGAAGCGATAAAACGGCATTTTTAAAGAAGTGAGTTTTACTATTTATGAATTATACCTCTATAAACCTGACTTTTAGGACACTTGAGGGGTTTTACCCCTCAGATATATTGTCTAGAACAGCAGTCCCCAATCTTTTTGGCATCAGGGGCCAGATCCATGAAAGACAATTTTTCCACGGACCAGGGATTGGGGGGGAGGGGGGAGGTGGTTTCAGGATGACTCCAGAGCACTACCTTTATTGCTGCATTTCTATTATTATTACATCAGCTCCACCTCAGATCATCAGGCACTAGACCCTAGAGGCTGGGGACCCCTGCCCTAGAGAGATGGGTCAACATCCAGGATTGCCCCCATGCCATCCTCTGCTTCCTTATTTCAACAACAGCCCGACCAGTCCAGACCCAGTGCTGGGAATGGAAACCACTTCAGGAGTTCTGACCAGGAAGGGATGTGATACGGGAATTGGGTATGTACAGTGTCACTGGTCTGGAGGAACATAAACCCCCCGTAGGCTTTTTAACTCAAGAGCCAGCACTGCAGGTGGCCCTGACCCCAGCATCTGGATGCTGCTGCTGCTGCTGACTTCAGCAGCCTCTCCCGCCAGAGCAGGGGCACTGAACAGAGCTCTGACCACTGCCCCTGCCTCTGAACACATCCCTTCATGACCCTGTCCACCAGTTACACCAGCAGAAGGAATATGGGCCCCATCTCAGCTTCCAACTCCCACACAAATGCACCGGGGAAACCGTCATGCGTTTAGAGACCTTACTGCGAGAAAGCAAAGGACCTGGGGACCTGGACCTGAGCTGGTGGGTTTTTGGTCCAGAGGGTAGATAAAAGTCAAGAGCACCAGGCCCAACATCTCCCCTTCTCCTGTCCTAAAACAAGGTGTACTTCGACAAAGAAAGCACAACCAAAACCTTTTTCTGTCTAAACTTAACATTTCAAACACGTTAAGAGAGTTGAATTATCGTTCTACTAACAGGGGAAACCAAGATCCTAACTTGCTTCATTATGTGGGAATATTTCATTTTCACATTTAGTTAGTTCCAGCCCCAGCAGAATAAAATTTTGAGATCACTGCATTTGATAACAAGGCTAACCATGACTTTCTTGTAACTCACATTATTAAATACACACTGCTCTCTGAGTTCCGTTCTGTTGAGAATGAAACAGACTGAGCTTGAAACTGCATTCATTTCCAGATACGTGTAAGTTGTTTTATGGTAAGCCAGAACCAGGGGAGGGGAGTGTGAAATTGTGATTTAGAGTAAGAAATGTACATCTGCTTTTGTCTCTATTTCTGGCACAGAGTTCCTCAAACCCTCAGAATTTCCCAAGAAATGAGAGCTTTAAATGTGTCATTTGTTATGTTACTGAGTGACTTTTGTAAGCTCTTGGTCACCTAAGGATGGGAGATGGTTGTCCGTGGGGCTGACGCCCTGTGATGAGAGGGCTGGAGTTTTCAGTCCCACGCCCTTGCCCCCAGGGAGGGGAGAGGAGCTGGAGGTGCTTTAATCACTGGAGAATCATCAGTGGCCAAGAATTTCCTTACTCTTGCCTATGCAATGAGACCTCCATAAAACCCGTAAAGGGTTCAGAGAACATCCTGATTGGTGAATAGGCGGGGTGCAGGGAGGCGGAGGTACACTCAGAGGGGACAGCAAAGCTCCAAGCCCCTCCCTACAGACCTTGCCCTGAGCTTTTCTTCCTTCCGTTTCTGAATGACATCCTTCTGTAGGAAACTGGTAAATGTTTCTCTGAGTTCTGTGAGCCACTCTAGCAAATTCATCACACCTGAGAGAAGGACGGCACTCTCCAATCCATAGCCAGTTGGTCAGAAGCACAGGTGACAACCTGGACTTGTGACTGGCGTCTGGTGGAAGGCGGGACTCAAGTCTTGCAGTCTGAGCCCTTCCCCTGTGCGATCTGGCGCCCCCTCCCGGTGGACAGCATCAGAACTGAGTTGACCTGGAGGATGCCCAGTCTGTGTCAGATGCCCAGTCTGTGTCGGATGGGAATTGGATTGAGTTAATTGCTTGATGTACTTTGGCCACCTCATGCGAAGAGTTGACTCATTGGAAAAGACTTTGATGCTGGGAGGGATTGGGGGCAGGAGGAGAAGGGGACGACCGAGGATGAGATGGCTGGATGGCATCATTGACCCAATGGACGTGAATCTGAGTGAACTCCGGGAGCTGGTGATGGACAGGGAGGCCTGGCGTTCTGCGATTCATGGAGTCGCAAAGAGTCGGACACGACTGAGCAACTGAACTGAACTGAATTGCTTGATGGCATAAAAAGACACGAACAGGGACTTTCCTGGCGGTCCAGAGATCCTGCACTTCCACCTCAGAGGGCATGGGTTCAGTCCCTGGTGGGGAAGTAAAGATCCCGAGTGCCATACAATATGGCCAAAAAATAATAAACACCATAAATATACATCGGAGTGTTTATATCCTAACTTACGCTCCTAAAGACTGAACATGATCACAACCATAAGCCAGAAGAACATATTTGTCTAAAGCATCACAATAGCTACAATTCCTAGTCTCCCAATGACCACCCACTTAGTAACTACATTTTCAATAGCATAAGGGATAAGGAACATTCTCATAAGGAACTTTTTAGCCTTCAGGAATTTCACTTCACTTCTGGGGTTGTTTCTCCAAAATTATACAAAAGGGAGACAATGAAAACATTCTCCTTTTTCTGACAAGAAAACTATTGGGTGGCTGATGCTAGCTTCTTCAATTCTTACAACAACAACAACAAAAGACAAAGCAAAGCACAATGGCCAAAAATAAAAATACGTCCAACCAACACTAGCTGTTTGAGTTGCAAAAATCATCTACTAGAGGTGTCACTGGAAAAAATAAGGGAAGGCTTTGCTAAAGAACTCTTAATCCTTCCTTCTCAGAAAACCATCACACGCACATCACAACCCGTAAGTCTTGCCTGCCATAAGGGATTACACCAGACAATATCTCCTACTGGGCCCACAAAAGGAATAAGGGCAAAAGTGACAACAAGAAATTAATGATTGTCCCTAACTTCAGGGGGAAAAGCTCTCCTGAGTGCTTCTCCTTCAAGGTATATTTAAGTTGAACTTTGGAGCTAGTTATTTCATATGGATAATGATATACTATTGTCTGCCTGTGCTACTGACCAGAAAGCAAAGTGGGCAATAGCTTTATGTTTAAAAAAAACCAGATCTCTCAAACTTTGGAGTTACAGGAAGCACCCATGGGAAAGCAGCACACACACAGGGAAGAACTCAGAATGCGGAATGCCAGCAGCCCTGATAATCAGCTAACTAGGTTACCAAACAGACATTTCTCCTAGAACACAGAGACAGCCAACAGGAACATGAAAAGATGCTCAAAGCCACTAATTATTCAGTTCAGTTCACTCTCTCAGTCATGTCTGACTCTTGGCAACCCCATGGACACCAGGCCTCCCTGTAAATCACCAGCTCATGGAGTCCACCCAAACCCATGTCCATTGAGTTGGTGATATCATCCAACCATCTCATCCTCTGTCATCCCCTTCTCCTCCTGCCCTCAATCTTTCCCAGCATCAGGGTCTTTTCAGATGGGTCAGCTCTTCGCATCAGGTGGCCAAAGTATTGGAGTTTCACCTTCAATGTCAGTCCTTCCAATGAACACCCAGGACTGATCTCCCTTAGGATGAACTGGCTGGATCTCCTTGCGGTCCAAGGGACTCTCAAGAGTCTCTTCCAACACCACAGTTCAAAAGCATCAATTCTTTGGTGCTCAGCTTTCTTTATAGTCCAACTCTCACATCCATACATGACCACTGGAAAAACCATAGCCTTGGCGAGACGGACCTTTATTGACAAAGTGATGTCTCTGCTTTTTAATATGCTGTCTAGGTTGGTCATAACTTTCCTTCCAAGGAGTAAGCTAATTATTAAATAAACGCAAATCAAAACTACCATGAAGTACTACCTCACACTGGTCAGAATGGCCATCTTTAAAAAGTCTACAAATAACAAATGCTAGAGAAGATGTAGAGAAAAGGGAACCCTCCTACACTGTTGTTTGGAATGTAAGCTGGTGCAGTCACAGTGGAAAACACTACAGAAGTTCCTCAAAAAAAAAACTAAAAACAGAATTACCACATGATCCAGCTATCTCACTCCCGGGCATATATCCAGACACGGCTCTAATTCAAATACCTGCACCCCAGTGTTCATGGAAACAGCCTAAATACCCATTGACAGATGAATGCAGAAAGAATACACACACCACAGACACACACACACGTGTGTGTGTGTAATAATCTCTAGCTGCATCCATGTTGCTCATTCTTTAAGGCTGACTAGCATTGCATTATATATATAATTATATATATATATATATATACACACACACACACAACTAGAGATTATTACATTAAGTGAAGTAGGTCAGAAGAAGAAAGACAAATACCATATGATATCACCTACCTGTGGAATCTAAAATATGATACAAACGAACCTCTCACAAACAGACTCATGGACACAGAGAACAGACTTGTAGTCGGCAAGGTCGGGGGGACTGGGCACCGAGAGATTGGGAGGTTGGTGTTAGCAGATGCAAACTCTTTAGTGGAATGGATAACCAACAAGATCCTATAACCCTGTATAGCACAAGGGACTACTGATATATTCAATATCCTTGATAAACCAAACTGGAAAAGAATATTTCATAAAAGGATTATATATAAATGAATCACTTTGCTGTACAGCACAAATTAACACACTATAAATCAATTAGACTTCAATAAATAAATAAAATCTTTTTTTTTTTTTTTTTAAGCTTATTAGATGACAGTCTGCTAGGGTTTCCATGATTCTGTTGTGCACAGGATTTAAACAACTATTTCTGAAGATCTAAGAATTTCTCTTTTCATTTCTCTCTAGAGCAAGTTTTAAGTATGTGTATTATGGTGTGAAGTCCCAAAGCTTCTTTCCCAATGGAATGGAAGGGACTGGAGTTCTCAGCCCCTTAGCAGCAAAGTATCCCTCCTCAAACGTGACCCCACCCAAGGCTCTCAAAAGAGCTACCCAACGCCAAGCTCCGATCATCCTCTCAGTTGCCAACTTACCTTGCGAGGCAACTACATGTCAGCTGCAAGTGTTCCCCACCTGAAAGTCGGTGCATGGCCAGAGGCAAAGGCCTTTCAAACTCTCACACCCCCTATCATTTCACACTCTGTGAAGTCACCTTACAGATGCTGAAAAACTACTTTGTGGGCAGGCTAACCCTGCCTCTGGAAGACCTAGGCCTTTAGTCACCCTCAGAGAAAAGAACCACGTGAAGCTGGGAGGAAAATGCCAATGGAGAACCAAGACCATCTGATCCAAGATGCTGCTTTGGGGCTTGCATCCTTACAAAATAGATCTTGTTCTTTAATTCTGTAGCCAAAGTGACTTCAACTGAAACGAAGAACTACCTCTAACACATGGTTACAGTAGGTCCCAGCCCAGTTCACGAGATCATGTCAACAGGAAACGTGCATCCAAAGAAACAGAGAAAACAGAAATTCACTCATGACACGGGAGAAATGAACAAAAGGCAGGCTGCATCTGGCTTCTCTCCAGCTGCCACTCAGCGGCACCGTCGGTCAAGGAGCATCGTGCAGGCAGATCACAGGGCCCGGGGAGCCTGTGGGGGTCTGGCTGGCCGCTAAGGTCGATGGAGCTGCTCGTCCCTGGACCTGGGCTGCAGCGCAGAGCCTGGAAGAGCCCCAGCCACTGCCCGTGGGCTCTCCTGGTCCTGTAGCATGCGGGGAGTGAGCATGGAAGGCAGGCGCTCACGGTATTAGCACAACCAACACAAAGAAGCCGCTATTTTAGGGGAGTGATATAATATATTGTAACTGCTCCCATCATGTCAACAGGCGTCACGTCAGTGGGTGCGTTAGAATCTCTCTTGCTCAATATGAAAATAACTTCCATTTCAATGAAAACAGGAGATTCCCCATTGGTTGCATTTTAATTCACCCACGGCAGCTGCCAGGCAGGAGAACAGGCGTGCTCGGGGGTGATTTTGTCTCCCCAAGTGATGCTTCCATTTTATCGTGGGTCTCCTCTTAAAATCCTGAGATGAGCAAGTTACAAATATAATTACTCTCTTTCCCAGCAAGCACTAACACAAGCCATACACAGTGCTAGAGAGGACAGGCGGCTTACCTCTGGCTCTGGCTCTGGTGGGAAGGCTTGCTCGTCCTCTGTGGAGTTGGGTAAAATGGCCCAGGTGATGCTGGCGCTGGCTGATGGCAAGGAGCCAAGTGTCCCATTTTTCAGCTGCTCTGTGGAGTGCGACTTGGGCCCATGCCATCCCAGGATGCTTTCTGAAATAAAGACCAAGGATGATGCCAAGCATTTTCCAAATCCAACATTTAGAGCTCAAGAGGAATCACACTAGATAAGAAGCCCGATGTGAAGTGGGCCCAGCTTTAAGTGGATGGCAGTGGATTTCAGTTGATTCAGTGGACTGAAGTGTAGATTCAGGTCATCTGTTCATAAACGGGTCTCTGCATAATGGCCATATCAGAATCACCATAGGCTGTGTCTCTCCCCATTCTTGGACAAAAACAAGTTTGCCACATTTCCTTAAGGGTGTTTTTATTATTTTTTTAAATCTGTTTAAAAATACTTTAAAATATTTACAATAAAAAACCAAAAGTCGAGGACTCCCCTGGCGGTCCCGTAGTTCCCAAGGCAGGGGGCATAAGTTTGATCCCTGGTCAGGAAAGATCCTCCACGATGTGGGCAAAAAATAAAAACAACGTAGAATTTTATCAGACACAGGCTGCTCAAAATGCAGTTTGAGTGCAATCTGATGACCACAGCTGAGAAGAGACATCTGCAGTGCGATGATGTCACAAGCCCACAGCCGTTGGATGCAGCCAGCCCGGCAGAAGTCAAGAAGCCTCATCACTGAAGACAGATGTGGTCGTGCCATAAGAGCAAAAACACTTTTGGGGTTACCAGATTGGTGTTTATAAAACGTTTATTTTCTTTCTCTCTTTATTTGGCCATGCCACATGGCTGGCAGGATCTTAGGGCCATTATCAGGGATTGGACCCAGGCCTCCAGCAGCGGAATCAAGAGTCCTAACCACTGGACTGCCAGGGAATTCCCTTTAAAGCATTTTTCTAATCTTCCCTAGATCCTTGAGAACAACAAGAAAACCTTTCTAACTCTAATACTAACCTTCGTAAGCGTGTGTGTTCAGTTGTGCCTGACTCTTTGCGACCCCACGGACTGTAGACTGCCAGGCTCCTCTGTCCCTGGGATTCTCCAGGCAAGAATACTGGAGTGGGTTGCCACGCCCTCCTCCAGGGTGTTTTCCTGACCCAGGGATAGAACCTGGGTTTCTTGTAGCTCCTGCCCTGGCAGGTGGGTTCCTTAAGCACCGAGTCACCGGGGCATCCCCGACCTTCCTACGAGTCATGGGTTGCTGTAGAATAGTTGTATATGCTTCCTAAGGGGACAGGAAGTCACTGGAGGCAGATGTCTATACCCCACCGCAGTCCTGCCATTAGAAAAAGAACTGGCCTCACACTCAGCTGAACCGGGCATTCCGTCCTCAGCCTGGAAGCAGGGGTGAGTGAGTCAGGGAAGGCTGGCTCGTGCAGACTGCCTCACATGAAGAAGAGTTCAGCCGCCCTTCAGTGCTCAGACGCCGCCTGCTATCTGCTCCTCTCCCCCGATGCTCACAATGCCCAAGCAAGGCTGTGTTTTTTCAAGCTCTTCAAAGTAATGAGGGTCTTGGTGGGCACTATTTCCCTGCTAAGACTGACATCCTTCATTCATCTACCTGGAGGAGGTCTCCCACATAAATCCAGGGATCGACTCAACCATCACTCACTCAGACAGGCCCCCTGCCCAGGACCATGCTGGCCAAGGCACACGCCACAGGCCCCCCTCCACCCCAATAACTGTTTCACGGTCTTCCGGCTCTTAGTGCTATCTGAACTCTCTCTCCAATCCTTTGGCCACCTGATGCAAAAAACTGACTCCTTAGAAAAGACCCTGATGCTGAGAAAGATTGAAGGCAGGAGGAGAAGGGGACAACAGAGGATGAGATGGTTGGATGGCATCACCAACTCGATGGACATGAGTTTGAGCAAGCTCCAGGAGATGGCCGGGCATGCTACAGTCCATGGGGTCACAAAGAGTTGGATATGACTGAGAGACTGAACTGAACTCACTCTGTTCATTCATTTATTGTCTGCCTTCCTCTTCTCCCTAAAAACTCAGCAAAGACCAGGACAGGAAGGGGAAGTAGCAATGCATGCGTGGAAATGTAGTTTTTTTGCACATTCTACAGATTCTGAACATTAAAGCCCAGTGAGTGAGGACAGGAAAGAAGTCCACCTCAGACCAGTCCAGCCGCTCTGATCCCCAATCACTGGTTTGGGAGTCTGGATAGACCTACATTGTGTGAGGATAAAGAAGGGAAATTCTAACAGAGTGAATGAAAAAGGCTGTATAAATTGGTCAATTCTGCACTGAAGATCGGTGGTAGGGGCCCCTGCACCCTCATTTTCTTTATTCCTCTCAGCTCCAGCCCTTCCCAAAGCGGAAGCCAAAGCAAGGACCTTGAAGGCCAAGAAAGCAGTGATTAAAGGCATCCACGACCATAAAACGAAAAAAGAAGATGATCCATACATTACTCATCTTTCAATGGCCCAAAATACTGTGGCTCAGGAGGGAGCCCAGATACCCTCAGAAGAGCACCCCTGGAGGAAAGAAGTTTGACCACTATGCCATCAAGTTCCCCTCAACCAGCAAGTCAGCCACGAAGATAACAGAAGACACAGCACAACCGGTCTTCACTGTGGATGTCAAGGCCAACAAGGACCCGATTAAACAGGCTGTGAAGACGCTCTATGACATCAACATGGCCAAGGTCAACACCCTCATCAGGCCTCATGGAGGGAAGAAGGCATATGTCCAGTTGGCTCCTGACTGATGCTTTGGATGCTGCCAATAAAATTGGGATCATCTAAACTGAGTGCAGCCGGCTAATTCTAAAGTTTCCACTGGTTTTGTTTGTTTGTTTGTTTTTAAAGGACTCTACAGTGCTTGAGAAAAGAAACAGTATCCTGAGAAGGATACTCAGAAGGCTGAGAGGAACACTATATCTCTGAAATTTACTCTAATGGTAAGGTGTCAGAGAAAACATCAGGAGAGGTGTACCTTGAAACAATACAAAATAAAGTAACCACTATGAAACGAGAACACAGAGCCAGAAGAAGAAAACAGGCTGAGGGGAAGAAAGAGATGGAGGCAGGAGGAATTATTATGAGGAAATAAAGTCATATTATGGCTTAATTAGCAGAATTAAGGTTAATAGGAGAGTTAAAAAGTTGGCTTAAAGCTCAGCATTCAGAAAACGAAGATCATGGTATCTGGTCCTGTCACTTCATGGGAAATAGATGGGGAAACAGTGGAAAAAGTGTCAGACTTTATTTTGGGGGGGCTGCAAAATCACTGCAGATGGTGACTGCAGCCATGAAGTTAAAAGATGCTTACTCCTTGGAAGAAGAGTTATGATCAACCTAGATAGCATATTGAAAAGCAGAGACATTACTTTGCCAACAAAGGTCTGTCTGGTCAAGGCTATGGTTTTTCCAGTGGTCATGTATGGATGTGAGAGTTGGACTGTGAAGAAGGCCGAGTGCTGAAGAATTGACGCTTTTGAACTGTGGTGTTGGAGAAGACTCTTGAGAGTCCCTTGGACTGCAAGGAGATCCAACCAGTCCATTCTGAAGGAGATCAGCCCTGGGATTTCTGTGGAAGGAATGATGCTAAAGCTGAAACTCCAGTACTTTGGTCACCTCATGCGAAGAGTTGACTCATTGGAAAAGACTCTGATGCTGGGAGGGACTGGGGGCAGGAGGAAAAGGGGATGACAGAGGATGAGATGGCTGGATGGCATCACTGACTGGATGGACGTGAGTTTGAGTGAATTCCAGGAGATGGTGATGGACAGGGAGGCCTGGTGTGCTGTGATTCACAGGGTCGCAAAGAGTCAGAAAGGACTGAGTGACTGAACTGAACTGAAGGTTAATACTGAAACAAGGTTTCAGTATTGAAACAAGGTTAAAACTGAATCAACACTGTAGAAAGTCAAGTAAGTAGTGTGTCAAGGTGAAGTTCTACTAGTGAGCAGCTGCCAAGGGCACAGGGTCAGCCGTAAGACAGAAGATTCAGGGCTTTCTGGTGGTCCAGAGATTAAGCAGCCACCTACCAATGTAGGGGTCATGTGTTCAATCCCTAGTCCAGGAAGATTCCACGTGCCATGGAGCATCTAAGACCATGCACCGCAGCTACTGAGCCGCTGCTCTAGGGCCCGTACTCTGCAACAGAAGCCGCTACAGCGAGAAGCCGGCAAACCACAGCTAGAGACTGGCCCCCACTCACTGCAACTAGAGTAAGCCCGTGCACAGCGACGAAGACCTGTGCAGACAAAAATAAATAATAATAATAAAAATTGTTTTAAAGACAGAAGATACACAGCAGAGACCTTTAAGCTGAAAGAGATCAGTGGGACAAATGGAACAAAAACAATAAATAATAACAGAAGTAAAGCAACACACAGCCGGAGCTGAAGCGTGGGTTATGGGTCCTGTGAAAACAGCCCACCACAGTCCAGCAAAACCAATCAGAAAAGACTCATATCCAGACACAGCTTTCAATATTTTCTTAGGTTTTTTTCTTACTGAAATGTCAAACACACACAAAAATAGAAGAGTTTAATGAATGCCTAGCTCATGAAGTTTGGCAACACTTTTTAATTTAAAAAAAAAAATCAAGAGGAAAAATTTTCCAATCATTTAGGCAGAACAGTTAGACTTGCCTTAAAGGGAGAAAAAAAAAAAAAAAAAATCAAGCTAGTCTTGGCTTTTGCCACAATGCTAAATGCCAAAAGATGACAGATGAAGAGAAGAATGTAAATGAATATCTATATATTTCCGGGTGGGTGCAGGGCTGGAAAGATAATGCTTGTCTTCAGACAAATTATCTTTCCTCTGCTGAAAACAGTCAGCATTTGTTGAGCTCTTGCTAGGTGCCAAGGACTACTACACAAAAAATTTTCTTTTTAAAATTATTATTTAATATTTATTTATATGGCTGGGCCAGGTCTTATTCGTGGCATGCAGGATCTTCTTCTTCCTCCTTTTTTATTTGCAGCATCTTTAGTTGTGGCATGCAAACTCCTAGTTCCAGCATACTGAATCTAGTTTCCCAGTCAGGGATCAAACCTGGGCCCCCACACTGGAAGCAAAGAGTCTTAACCACTGGACCACCAGGCAAGTCCCTATCAGATGGAATTTTTGTGTGTTAACTCATCTAATTCTAATGACAACCCATAAAGTAAGCCCTAGGACTTACCTCTTGACAGATAAACAAAAAGTCATGCAGAGCCAGTAAGTGTCAGGGGTAAATGGCAGATGAACACTCAGGCCACCTGTCCCCAGAGCCCAGACTCTCTAACTCTACCCTCTGAGCACCACTGCAGGGACTCAGAAAATATCCCACTTTCTGGGGAAAAAATGACTTGAGGACATATCCCAACACATGAAGACAAGCAGCAGGATAAAGAACTCAAGACTGGAGAAGCTGTGTGGAAGGAGTGGCAGTGAGCAATGAACCCAGCCGAACGCAAGGCCGAGCAGGGCTGGGGCTTGGGAGGGAAAAGGCACTTGCCTCTGGGTAAAATTTAAAGAGGCACCAAGACACTCAGTAATCAAGATAAATGACATGTTCATGCAATATTGTTTAAATCAAAATTAGTGTCAAAACAAAAAA
This sequence comes from Cephalophus harveyi, assembly GCA_006410635.1. Lineage (NCBI taxonomy): Eukaryota > Metazoa > Chordata > Mammalia > Artiodactyla > Bovidae > Cephalophus > Cephalophus harveyi. The sequence continues at coordinate 404,291 of SJYT01040362.1, forward strand.
ATGTCTTAAAGGACTCAGTCGCCTCTCCCAGTCAAGTCCTATCTTTAAGATTTTGCTATTTTGTTCATCCTGGACTTTTTTGCATTAATTTTGGTTTAAAGATATTGCATTAAAACATCATTTATCTCAATGACTTTGGTACCATTAAATTTGTGCTCATGGTACATGTTCCACTCATCACACCCCATCCTAGCTCTGGAACTGAATTTAAATACTTCTTGAAAACATGAAACACCACTGACTATTAAGTCAAAATTCCTTTAAAGAGATTTAATCATTACTACACATTATTAAGTATTAAATTAATATTAAAATACTGATAATATCTCCTGTATTATATTTTAATCAAAACTTGGGAAGTCTACTGAGAAAAAAAGGAAATTAAAGTATTGCGTCAACACTCTATGCTACTGCTGCTACTAAGTCACTTCAGTCGTGTCCGACTCTGTGAGACCCCATAGACGGCAGCCCACCAGGCTCCCCCGTCCCTGGGATTCTCCAGGCAAGAACACTGGAGTGGGTTGCCGTTTCCTTCTCCAATGCATCACAGTGAAAAGTGAAAGTGAAGTCACTCAGTCGCATCACTCTATACAATGTGTCCTTCTTGATTTTGACAATTACAATAATACAAGTCAATGAATCTTTATGAAGACTGCAGTGTAACCACTACTATAATTTATATACATATTTTCCCCCAAAATGCTATAGAAAAGGAAACACAACCTGTGTAGCAAAATGAGAGGAAACAAGAAAAGCAGCATAGAAACACAGAAACACAAAGCGTAATGGAGACTAACAGAAAAACCAGCAGCAGGGTAAGGAGAAAAATAACGGGCCTGCATGATGTGTTTGAAGGATAAATTCTCAAGATTGGGTCATAAAACAAAACACAAATCTAAACCAGATTTCATTAATCCAAAGACACACCAATTTTCACATTTTAACATCTCTGAAAATCGGATTTCATCTTACGCTCAACAATGTGTCATAGTTTAATTGGCACCTTTTTCTTAATGGCACAAGGGCTCATGGTGTGTTTTACTACAGATGTTTTGGACAGGTGAGAAAACATGCCTCACCTATAGAAAGTGACTCAGAAGGTCTACGACAGAAAGATGATCACAGACATACCAGCAAGTACAAATGCAAAGAAAACCAGGATCTAACATTACCACATGGACCGTAGCCTACTGGTTGTATGTCAATTACTTTTCACTTTCCAGTCCACCCTAAAAGCTCCTGAGTGGCAGACCCTCAGAGATGATCCAATGGGAGAGAGGAGGAAGGCAATGGGTCAGGTGTTCACCAATCTGCAAACCAGTGCTTACACCAGGTTTTGACGCATGCCTGCAGCTCCTCACACAACACGCCTTAGTACACAAGAAACCCAAGAAAAAGGTGGGCGGGGGAAATAACTTTCTGGTTCTCTTAACCACCAGAAGCAGAAAGAAAGCTACAGAAGATTTAACCACGGGCTTAAAGCTTTGACTGTGGGACTGTCCGACTCTGCCCTCGGCCTCAGCTTACCCCTTGCTGGAGCTCTGGAGGCTGCAGTACCCACACCAGCGCTGTGGTGTCTCTGCCCAGACAGAGGCCAGGGACAGGGGAGGCACTGGAAAGCCCCCCACTGTTCCTGTAACACAGTGAACTCCTGCCTCCGGGGTGCAGTCAACCTGAGAGGGCTTTCCCCAAATGAGTAAGACTGACATGTACAAACATGGGGAAAACATAGGGTGTATTTACGATGAAAAGCTGGTATGGTAGGATCTGACGGCTTTCTTTATGGAGGAACTGCCAATCAATCTGTTTTGACTGCTGTAAAAAAGTAAATAAAACTACCCATCTGAAAGATTCTGCAATGGTAGTGTTTCCCAATATGCTGCTTACTTAAGGGATCATCACATTTTTATCTTGACTTTTAATCACAAAATAAGGGAAGGTGACTTAAATGGGATGCACTGCGACCAGAAGCACTGGGTGTCAGGAAAGAAGGATAGATAGAGACAGAGAAAAGATAGGCCTTGTAGGGGCAGGGGAAAAAAGGGGTCTGAGTGGGGAAAAGGGATGAAAGTTGAGAATCTGAAGATGTTTCTGGGAAAAAGTGAAGCAGAACAGAAGAAAGAAGTCAACAAGTGGGAAAAGCCCAGAAAAGACCCTACAATAGTCTCACCAGGACTTTCCTGATGGCCCAGTGGTTAAGACTTTTCACAGTTCCAATACAGGAGACCTGAGATCAAACCCTGATGAGGGAACTGGATTCCACATGCTGTGTGGTGCAGCCAAAAGAAAAAAAAAGTCTTATCTATTTGACTCTTTTGGCCAAACCCCAAAATAGCAGGAACCAATGCAACTGGCTTATTAACCAACAATCCTTATAAATCTTAAAAGAGAATGAAAAAGTTACTGGAAGGGCAAGTTAAGAAGTGCATATTAAATTCTGCTCCGGTTCCCCTCTCTTCAATTACATGTGTCTTGGTCTCGAGCCCTGATTCATGTCCAAGGGCACGAGCATTATCCATGGGGATTCCTCTGCCACCCCACTCCAGCAGCTCTAACCCAGTGTTCTCTCCCAGCAAGTCCTGCACCCACCATAAGGCGGTATCCAGCTCTCACGGTGCACTAGAACGGGCTGGTCTGATCACAGGTGTCTGTGCTGCCTTTGAGTCATGTTCCCTGATCAGGTGAGAACTTCCCCAGAAGCACAGGCAGCAGACTGCTCTGCCCCCCAGACCACCTTAAGGTCTGGAACCCCCTCCAGCACAGACTCCCAAGCAGCCCAGCCATCTCCAGCTCTGGTGCAGCCCTGACTTGTCACACCGCGGAAAACAGAGGCACATATCTGGACTCGGGAAACCAGATGCCCACCTGCCCCATCCCATTCACACATCTGCCTCTATCAAAATGCTGGAGAAGACTCAGTCACCAGGACAGAGGAGAAGAAGGGAACATTAGCCTGGAACAAGAAACCAAGTTCCTTTATAAATTTTAGCTACAAACCTCTCCATAAACAGAAGTTAGATGAAGCATTTCAGCCCTGAATTATCTCAGAGGTAACATCGGAGACAGGACCCAAGCCTGAAATGTGGGGTGGGCATAGATGAGAGCTCAAGTAATCTCCACCTTGGTCCAATCGTTCTGTTTGAAATGAAATTGAGGTTGGGGAGCAACTTCTTCAGACAAAGGCTCTAGAGCCACCAGGTTCCCCAGAAGATGCAACAAAAAGCTACAGAAGATGCTGTGAGATCACAGATTAGGTTTTGATTACGAAGAGGGTCAGAAGGAAAAAAGAAAATCAGTGCAGAAGGATCAGAAAGCAAAGAGACTTCATAAACACTGCCTACAGATAGCAGCTGTGCCGAGCGATCTGCGCCCCACCCCCCACCCCCTGCCCCTTGAAACTCTAGAGCAGGGGTCCCCAACCTCTGGGCCACAGATTGGTACCTCCTGTCAGATCAGTCGTGGCATTAGATGAGAAATAAAGTGAGCAATAAATGAATTCGCTTGAATCATCCAGAAACCATCCCCCAACTTCCGGTCCATGGAAAAAGTGTCTTTCACAAAGCCGGTTCCTGGTGCCCAAAAGGCTGGGGACCGCTGCTCTGGAGGAAAGCCTGATAGAGGTTCGCTTTAATGAGATTTTGATTTCCACCAACCCAGTCTGGCAGTCCTTGGATATAACCATTAAGTTCTATCAGCAGGAATCAGGCTGCTACCGTCCCTATAAGGGGGGGTAGCAGCCTCTGTCTGGACCCCAAAGAGCCCTGAGGTTCTTAACAAATGCATTTTGAGATGACACTCCTGGGGTCACCAGGTTCTTCCAATCCATTAGCTCGAGATCCTGGAATTCTGTTTTAACTGCAGGCAACTACAATGCTTTGGATAAGGATGTAATTCCACCTTTTTTCCCCTAAATGTGCTGGCACAGATTTAAAAGACATGTGCAGAATGTTTTAAAATCCAAAGGGCCGTGTTACATGGAATGTAACTTTGGAAAGGGTTAGGAAGACAAAGAAACACAATAACCTTTATGATGCTTCATGCTCTATTCTCCAACCTTCAGCCCAGTTCCCCAGTAAAATCGGATAAAAGGAAGGGTGGATGGACAACGGAGTCAGCTCCGGGAAGGGACAGGACGACCACTCCCCCAGGAGGCAGCAGGGTGGGTGGGGTAGTGTCCAGGACATTGCGTGGTCTCCCGCATTCCCCCCAGACAGTCTCCACTTCAACCTCTCACCACATCTGAAATCTGACCTCAAGCTTTGTCCCTCCAGCCCTTAAAAACCCCAGAGAAAGAATGAAAATCTAGAACGAAAATTCAAAATTTACTAGAAAGTCAGCCTCAAGGAAAAGGTAAGGCATGAATTTCAGGCACAAGAAAATGGTTCACGTTTCTTATCCACTCCTTGGGATGAGCCCATTTGTTCGCAAAGCCTAGAAGCAGGTTCTGGTGCAAGAAGAATTCCAGGAACTTTGAGAAGCAGTCTAATGCTGAGGCGTGCCCAACGCCTAAAGCGGTCACTGAGGCTCAAACCAGACCAAGGAAAGTCAGGGAGTCTCAATTTTCAAGTAGAGAAGGAAAAAGCAAGGAGAAAAAGCACACGGAGTGTCTTCACTCTGCACCTGGACACACACGCCTCTCCCAGCCCAGATCCGGCACCTGAATGTTTTTTCTTTCATTGCAGAAGACACTGGTAGAGTCATAGGCAAAATTCAGTAAAGTCGGGACTTCCCTGGTGGTCAGTGATTAAGAATCTGCCTGCCAACGGAGGGGACGTGGGTTCAATTCTTGGTCGGGGAAGATGACAATGCCACAGGGCAACTAAGTCCATGCAACACATCTACTGAGCCACACTCGACAGAGTTCAAGAGCTACAGCTGCCGAAGCCCGTGTGCCCTAGAGCCTGCTCCCCACAAGAGAAGCCCCCGCAACGAGAAGCCCATGCCCTCAACAAGAGAGCAACCCCTGCTCACCACAACTAGAAAAAGCCCACACACAGCAACACAGGCAGTGCAGCCAAAATATAAACAAATACAATGAAAAGAAATTTAGTAAGGTCTGCAAATTAGGAAGAGGATTGTATTTATGTTAATTTCTCGATTTGGACCACTGTACTGTTATTATAGAGAAGAGTGCCCCTTTTTTAAGAAAATTCACACTGAGGTATAGGAAAGTAAAGATACATATCATCGGCAACTTACTCTTTAGTGGCTAGAATATTATAATAAGCTTATACATACAGAGAAGATGGAGCAAACATCATAATAGCATTTGGAGAATTTGGAGATTGATGAGAATTTTTCATACTATTCTTGTAACATTTTTAGAAGTCTCAAACTATTTCCCAAAGAATAAAGAAAAAAATACAAATACCTGCCCTGAGAAAATTAAGATGTGAGCAGGACAGTGTCAGAAAATTAAGATGTGACCAGCCCCAGTCTGGGGAATCCAGAGTCTACTGGGTGGTCTGTTCTGGTTTGAACAAAGGACCCCAGGCACCTGCCACAGTGGGCAGAGCCCACCCCTGGACTTTGCTCTGCGGTACCAGGGTGGCTTTGGGCAGGTCATTTAACTGCGCTGAGCCTCAGCTCAGCTCACCCACATGATGGGCATAATGATAAACACTTTGTGAAGATTTCATAAAATGGGTAGCCAAAGGTAGTCACTGATAGAATCAGGGCTTAGTAAATGACGGTGGGTGCTACAGAAGAAACTCAATGCCCCCGCCCCCCAACTCCTACAGCTGACTCTGGGAAACCAACATCACCCCTTTAACCTTGGTGACAGAGGAGAGTAGTGGGGACCTGGAGGAAATGTGAAATATAGACCATTCATCATTACCTGGCTTGGGTTCCCATNAATGACGGTGGGTGCCACAGAAGAAACTCAATGCCCCCGCCCCCCAACTCCTACAGCTGACTCTGGGAAACCAACATCACCCCTTTAACCTTGGTGACAGAGGAGAGTAGTGGGGACCTGGAGGAAATGTGAAATATAGACCATTCATCATTACCTGGCTTGGGTTCCCATCACCTGAATTGCTTCATTCTTTGTTAATTAATTGAACCCTGGGCAACAAAGCTCAGTGAGACTTCAGTGTATCTCTTCTAATATTTTATAATTCTCTATGACATGACCCATCTCAAGCCATTTTCACCTTTATTTAATTTAATCTTTTTTTTATTTAATCTTCCCTAGTATCTATCTGCTTATCAATGAAACCTTCCTTCAAAAGGACTGGCGCCTCTTCAGGGAGTTTATTATTATCTCGAACTTCTTGATAAACAACTAGAAATGCTTCTGTTATGTATCCCAGAGAAAATCTCACACCGGGCCCTGCGGAGACAGGAAGGAGGCGGGCATGGTGGCCCAGGGCAGAGAGCAGGAGGCAAAGCAGCTGTTCATCACGGGAGGGTGTGGGGGACACGCCCCACAGGCACAGCTGGAAATAGCGGACCAGACGCTGCTGAGCAACGGATCTTGCAAACACAGCACTGAGTGCAAAATTCACAAACAGAAGGCAACGGGGAACTGAATGCTAACACGTTTCAGAAGAGTTCTATAGTATTCATGAAAACGTTAAATTGTTGATAGGATGGCACATTGCTAATGGGTGAAATGAAAAAAATATAGACAGCTCAAGCGAGGTTGAGAAGGGGTAAACGGAGAAGCACTTGGATAAAAGAGGAGATGGATCGATTTAAAGGAAGAAAGTCACAGCGGACAGACAGGCACATGCGCACACCAGACGACGCGCACTCGCAGACCCGGGCGCGCCGCCGCCGCGGAGGTCTTACCCGAGGCCGCCGGCCTGTGGCTGGACTGGCCGGCGTGGTGCAGGCTCTGCTGGAGCAGGCTCAGGCACTCCCCGAGGCAGCTGAGGGTGGCAGCAGAGGTGGCTTTCAGGAGCAGCAGGTCCTGGTCCAAGGCAGTGAGGGGGCCAGACCCCGGGAGAGACTCGATGGCGTGCACCAGGTTCTTCTGCTGCCCCTCCACCTGGGTCATCATCTGCGGAAAAGGAAGACAGCCCGAGGTGAGAGGCGGAAGGCCTCACTTCCAGCGTCCAGGAGCCAGCGCTTAAACCACGGGAGTGGATCAAACTGTGGTGCAACTATTCACAATAGCCCGGACACGGAAGCAACCTAGATGCCATCCGCAGATGAATGGATAAGAAGCGGTGGTACATATACACAATGGAGTATTACTCAGCCATTAAAAAGAATGCATTTGAATCAGTTCTAATGAGGTGGATGAAACTGGAGCCTATTATACAGAGTGAAGTAAGTCAGAAAGAAAAACACCAATACAGTATATTAATGCATATATATGGAATTTAGACAGATGGGAATGATGACCCTATATGTGAGACAGCAAAAGAGACACAGATGTCAAGAACAGTCTTTTGGACTCTGGGGGAGGAGGCAAGGGTGGGATGATTTGAAAGAATAGCATTGAAACATGTATATTACCATATGTGAAATAGATCACCAGTCCAGGTTTGATGCTTGAGACAGGGTGCTTAGGGCCAGAGCACTGGGATGACCCTGAGGGATGGGATGGGATGGGATGGGATGGGATGGGACGGGACGGGACGGGACGGGGAAGAAGGTGGGAGGGGGTTCAGGATGGGGAACACATGTACACCCATGGCTGATTCATGTCAATATATGGCAAAAACCACTACAATATTGTAAAGTAATTAGCCTCCAATTAAAATAATTAATTAAAAGAAAAAAAAGTGCAGCGCAAGACAGCATCACCACCCAGACTACCAGCGGCGTGAAGATGCAGTCTGAGGATGCTTGGTGCACATCCATCCTGGGATGCCGCAGGCCTCGGATGAAATCCATCCGGGTCCATCTACCCAAAGGCACTTGGCCTCTGCAGCTCTGCACACAAGAGAATTTTAGAACTTTAGACCTGAAAGGGACCATCAGGCAATCCAGGTGTATCTTTTACAGATCTTTGAAAGGTAAAAATAAATATACTAAAAGTAGAAATCTTGTGGTCAACTGTAAGGTCCTTGGACCACAGGAAGGTTATTTGAGACAATGGGCACCCCTGGCTTTGTCTCAGAGCAAGGTTGATTCCTTGCTTTGCTTCCATCTCCTGTCCATCCCTAACTCCTTGGTGGTCCTCCTTGAAGTTCAGGAAATAAAAGTGAAATCTGGGGCTAGCATTTGTGGGGGTGAGACCACACTCACAGCAAAACCAGCGCCGACCAACTCTGCCCCTAAAATGCTAGGAGAGCCGTCAACTTCCTTAACACCATGTGTGCAGGGAGCCAAGAGGAGGAGAAAAACCAGGCGTTCAAGAGCCAGCCCTGCTCCACAGCTAACGCTGTGACAAGCCAGTTAACCCCATAGTGGCATGGCTTCAATTCAAAAGCTACAGACAAGCAGTGCTTCCTTGGACAAATCAAGGAGAAAGGAATTTCAGAACTAGAAAAGGACTTGACTGGTGATCTTGTGAAGTGCATCCTCCTCCTGTTTTTACACCTTATCTTGCTAAACAAGATGAGCATAAATTGCATGGCCAGCAAATAAGCAGTCGAGCTGATGTGTGGAGGAGCAAAGGCAGCCCGCCTGAGGTCACAGGTCAGCATTCGAGGCAGGGACCAACTCCTGCTCCCTGGGCTCCTTCACTGTTCTTCAAGCATCTCCCACAAAAGCCATCCGTAATCTAAAGCAGTTGCTCCTGCTTCATCACCATCATCCTCAGGAGGATCCTTGTGACCATCATGATGTCACCAGCTGGGAGAAAACATACCTCTGCAAGGGCCGCTGGACCTGGACACAAAACCCATCCCGTACGTGGGCTTCTCTTTCTATTTTCTTTTGAAGACAAATATCTCCTATTTCCTATCACTCTGTGTAGTCATTGCCTTAAAAACAAACAGTTTGCCCATTGCAATCCTACTTAACCAAAATTGGTGCCATTACTTCAAAAAGATTTTTTTAAATAGTGACATTAAACATATTACACGCCCATCCTCTGGCCATGTAAGTTATTTTCTGCTGATTACAGAGGTTATAGCCAGCCATTCTGGCTCCTAAAACAGTACCTGAGGCATAATAGGGGCTCAGTAAGAATTCATTTCTTCTTCAGGTCTTTGCTGAAGACCTGCCTTCTTGGCAAAGCTTCCTGCACCACATAATTTAAAATCATCTGTACTAGCATGAAAGCAGGAACCATTCTATCTGTGTGATTCACTGATGGATCCCAAGCAACTATCTGTTGAATGAATGAATGAACCCCCAGGGTCCCTTTGTTTTCACTGAGGGGCAAAAGAATCCATTTATGACACAGAGTCTACGAGAATCAGCACAGTCAGTTAGGACAACATGGCTGAAGATTCAGGAAAAGTAATACCTCTGTTATCAGTTTAAGTTTGCCAAGAAAATGGTTAAATTTAACATCAAAAAGAAAAAATGTTTACATATTCTTTGACAGTCAACTCTATGGAGAACGGCTAACATTTAGGGAGAAGTTGACTTCGAGCTACTCGTCACAGTCAGCATTTCTGTAAATTTCTACCATAAAAACTTGTCTCAGAAAAATGATGGGTTGAAAGAGAAGAAGAAAATATAACACCAGAATGTAAAGCATATGTTCTTGACTATTACAGATGATGCCATAATGCTTAAGAGAAAACGTAAGTAAAATGAAGCCATTAACTATGGAATCCACTCATTTTTTTCTTTAATTTTTATTTTGCCTTGGACTATAACTGATTTACAATATTGCGGTAGTTTTAGGTGTACTGCCAAATGATTGACTTATGAATCTGCACATATATCCATTCTTCTTCAGATTCTTTTCCCACATAGGTCACCACAGGACACTGAATAGGGCTCCCTGTGCTATACAGTAGGTCCTTGGGGATTATCTATTTTCTATATAGTAGTTGGAATATACTCATTTTTAATCAACAAAAAGAACTATATTCCAATTATATAGCATAGGATAAATAATTATTTCACAAGCATAAAATATGATGCAAATCTCAGGTAAGAAAGACACAAAATTGGGGACCCCTCCCTGGTGGTTCAGTGGTTAAGAATCCAATTGCAAGTGCAGGGGACATGGGTTCAACCCCTGGTCAGACAGGACTAAGATCCTACAGGCTGTGGAGCTGCTAAGCTCAGGCACCACAACTGAGCCCTCACCCTGGACCCTTTGAGCCGCAGCTACTGAGCCTGAGCATCTCGAGCTCGTGCTCTGCATCAAGAGAAAGCACCGCAATGAGAAGCCTGCACACCACAGCTAGACAGTATCCCTCTCGCTGCAACTAGAGAAAGCCCACGTGCAGCAGCGAAAACCCAGTACAGCTAAAGGTCAATAAACACAAAGCCGACTCCCCAAATCTCCTACCCTATTACAACAGAGGCATGCACCCAGAGATGGGCGGCACACACCTGCTCTGGAAAGTATCTGACAGTGTTTACTGAGAGCCTGTTGCCAGCGCCAGAGACAGGATGGCCACCTGGAGGGGACACCGGAGCTGGCGGTGGGTGGATTTGTCAGCTACAGTGACTGCAGAACAGCTGGTGCTGAGTGGGAGGGGGCGGGGGTGCCACACGCCCCACAAGTCAGGGCACAGTCCCACTCAAGAACTTCCCTGCTCCAAAATGCCAGTAGCGCCCCCCCCCGCCCAAGTCACCCTGTGCTAAAGAATGCCACTGACCAGGCACTGGATGGATTTCAGCATCCTTCTTGGTAAACAGAGCACTGAAAGTAAAATGACCCCAGCACAGTGCTTGACAGGTTAGCAGATGGAAACAGAAATTTAGTCTTTACAGACACAACTGATGCCAACCTTCACTTTCTATGAGCATCATCAGGCTCCAAAAGAAACTGAATGAACTCTGCAAGCAACGCAGGACTGCCAGCCTCAGGATGATATATCATGGCTATTGCTGCCAGAACATTTCTCAGACTGGGAGGTCCTGAGGAGAACCTCCCATCAGACTTCAGAAGAACAAGTTTTATCCGTTTTCATATCTGATTTTAATGAAGGGCACATTTGAGAAGATGTCACAAAGCTGTATGCAACACAAAGTCTCTAGCAGCTCACTCTGTCCTGCAGGTTCCCACGACCTCAACACAAGAACGAAGCGTGGTCAGTGATGCCACCAGCCTTGGAACAGCCTGAACCGCTAATTACATGTATTTCAAATCAGGTTTCTGAACGCTTCTTTATTTTATTCTTTGGCTGCTCCATGAGGCATGCGGGATCTTAGTTCCCCAGGGATCAAGCCAGTGCCTGTGCAATGGAAGCGCAGTCTTAAGTCACTGGATCCTCCAGGAAGTCCCTAAACACTTCTTCTGAAGCGTAACATGAGCCATGCGTGGTGTTTAAAACCCAGGGCGAACAAAAGGCACACGTTTCATTTCTTGCTGGCATTTCATTTCTACAGTCAGGGGCATCACACCTCGTAACATGGGTGCAAATGGGACCCTCATCAAATTTCAGAGATCTACTCCCTGAACACATCAACTCCGAGGTTCTAAAATAGATTAACCTTGGGTCAAGTCCAATTTCATAGGGAAGCAAAAATTCTATGACCCATTCCTCATGGTGCAAACAATGGCATGTGCACTGCAAAGTCAAAGTGTGGGTTAGTGCAAAGAAAGTCAGTGGCTGCAGATTTTATTGTTTTCTTTCAGTGAAGCTGAAACCACAGCTAAAGGCAAAGACCAAACCCCAATGACATCAGCTCAACAAGATGAGGTCCAGCTAAAGGAGGACCGGAGGGGCAGTGGCTACACTTGCCTCGATCACTTTAGACTGTTCTGACCTGCAAAGCTTGGTGTGGGTTCAGAGAGGCACCAGAAAGGTCCCGTCCTGACAGGTCAGACATCAACAAACACCAGCTCGTCACTGGTACATCCATCGGTAACCAAAGCATCAGCCTCACGCACGACTTTCTTATCCTAACGTCACCAGAGCTGCCGGCCTTGTTGGCAGAACCTCCTGGGCTCCTAGACAACCCGGGGCCTTCAGCAATTCAATCTGTCCTGCCTTGGGAGACCAAACAATTCGATGTCATCCTGGAGGTGGCCTTGTTTTGGCATTTCTCCTCAGCCTGATGGGACCCCAGAGCCCCTGCTAAGTCTCACGTCTGGGTCACAGATCAGTCCTTGACCACCTTAGGGCAATTTTTTTCACTTGGCCAAAGTCATCATCTAGGCTTACAAGCCAGGCTTCAAAGACCTTAGAACTGAAACTAACCTACTAACTAGCTTGCCATCTCCATTAACATAGATTTACTATTCAACTACCTTCAGTAGCATTACTTGAGTATTTCAGACTCCCCACCCAGCAATGACTTGACAGCTGGTTACAGAAGTGTCCTAAAACATCCGTCAACATACAGCATGCACCCTAAAACTCACTGAGTGCCTTGCCTCAGCATCCTCACCCTGCTGTTTCTGCCAGTCCCGAGCCACTGTTCCTGGATCCCTGTCAAGTCTCGGTTCTGTCAACCGAATTTCTAATTCCCAGATTTTTTAAAAAACTTTTATTGGAGTATAGTTGCTTTACAATGCTGTGTTAGTCTCTGCTGTACAGCAGAGTGAACCAGCTGTATGTATACATATATCCCCTCTTTTTTGTTTTTTTTAAGATTTCCTTCCCACGTAGGTCGCCACGGAGCCCTGGGTAGAGCGCCCCATGCTGTACAGCACATGGTCATTAGTTATCCATTCTACACACAGTGCCAGCAGTGTGTGCGTGTCAGTCCGCATGTCCCAGGTCATCCCATCCCCCTTAACTCTGACAGCGCCCCCGCGGCTGGGAGACACTGCCCCCTGGAGGTTTGTTTCCCCTACAGTGTGAACCATAAAGCCCAAAGCCCTTGCTTTGCCACCAGAGGGCAGTAGTGGCGCCTGGACAGGTGACATCCCCACCTCTCCAGCCTTTCTCCAGCTGCAGTGTTGGGAACACAGTCATTCCTGGGCCCACCTGAACAATTTTCTCCTCCTTGCTGACTCACTTCCCTCTCAAGCGGCCTTCTGTACTCTGTCTGTCCTTCTGGCTCTTGACACAACATCTCCTGGAGTGCTAACCAGCCGAGAGCTTCCTTGAGGCAGGGTTCCGGGTCCCCTTGCAAGGTTCTCCTTGGTCCCAGGCATGACCCACGTAGGCTAGTCCTAAACATCTTAAGGACTCCCAGCTCTCCNTACTCTATCTGTCCTTCTGGCTCTTGACACAACATCTCCTGGAGTGCTAACCAGCCGAGAGCTTCCTTGAGGCAGGGTTCCGGGTCCCCTTGCAAGGTTCTCCTTGGTCCCAGGCATGACCCACGTAGGCTAGTCCTAAACATCTTAAGGACTCCCAGCTCTCCCTCCAGGCTCATCAGGTGAGCAGACAAAGAAAACCCCATGGAGGCAGACCTGCAGACCCTCACTGCTCGGTAGGGGCTGGTGATGGTTCCTAATAAAGGAACAAAGCAGAACAGGAGGAAATCGGGTCCCACTCCAATGGGGCGAGGCTGCCAGCTACACAGATGAGGCTACGATAATGAGGAAGAACAAAATGACAAAGCGTAGGCAGAGAATGGAGAAACCCAGGTAAAGACCATATTATTCTATATTACAAACCAAGGGAAATTTAAAAATGGGAAAAAGAAGGAAAGATCTCCCCCAAATGGACCAGCAGGTCTCTCATGCCCTGACTGCACATGTCGCCAAACTTCTATAAAAGGTCAGAGAATAAATATTAAAGGTTTTGCAGACCACAGGGTCTCTGTGCTTAGCTCGGCCCCTGCAGCTTGAAGGCAGGCAGGGTCCGAGTGTAAACAGATGGCTGAGGCTGTGCTCAGCATTTAACATCTCGGTTTAGATGTCAGATAATTCTCTTTTTTCATTCAAGGTGTACTTTGGTTGGGTCTTGGAGTGAGAGATGATTTTCGAGCCTATCATCTCAGACATCTTGGCTATCATGTTAGGAGACTCCAGGTCCAGTGTGAATTTTTTAGGAGGCAGTCATATGCCTGGATCGAGTACACAGCCCTTGCCTACTTTTATGGCCTGTGGTTTCAATGGCGATCTAATTTCAAAGCCTTAAAGCTGCTACTTTGATCTGCTTGGTTTGCCTCCTGTCCGAGGCCTCCACTGGTGCCTGCTGGTTGGCCTGAGAGCCCAGGCCTTCCGGACAGAGGATAGGTGCCTGTTTTGGCAGGATCCCCCTTGCCCTGGGCTCTGGGTCAGGGAGGGTAGTCTCAGGCTTGAAATCATTTTTATGCCTTTGGGCATAAGGAGACGTGGGTTCGATCCCTAATCCAAGAGGATCCCACATCCACGGAGCAACTAAGCCCACGTACCAGAACTACTGAGCGTACGCAACAGAGCCCGTGCTCCACAACACGAGAAGCCACCGCAATGAGAAGCCCAGGCAACGCAACTAGAGACCTCGCCCACTCACCACAACCAGAGAAAAGCCCGCACAGCAACGAAGACCCAGCACCGTCAAAAATAAATAAGACAAACCCATAATGTTCAAGAACTATAACACCATAACAGAAAAAAATGCAATAAAAAATGGGCAGAAAACCTTAATAGACATTTCTCCAAAGAAGACACACAGATGGCCAACAGGCACACGGGAAGATACTCCACATCACTAGTTATTAGAGATATGCAAATCAGAACTTCAGTGAGGTACCACCTCACACATGGGTCAGAATGCCCATCATTTAAAAAGTCTACAAATTACCAATGGTGGAGAAGGTGTGGAGAAAAGGGAGCCCTGTTACAGTATTGGTGGGAATGTAAGTTGGTGCAGCCACTGTGGAGGATAGTGTGGAAATTCTTCAGAAAAGTGAAAACAGAATCACCATAGGATCCAGTAATCCCACCCTGGGGGCATGTATTTGGACAAAACTCTAATTCAAAAAAATACATGCACCCCTGCATGTACAGCAGCAGTATTCACAATGGCCAAAATGCAGAAACCACCTCAATATCCACGACAGATAAATAAACAATGTGGCACATGTATACAATGGACTACTTCTCAGCCACATACGAGAACCAAATCATGCCATCTGTAGCCACATGGGTGCAACTAGAGGCGATCGTAACTAGGTGGAATAAGTCAGAAAGACAAACACCACATGCTGTCATTTGCACGTGGAATCTAAAATATGACACAAATGAATGTACATATGAAACAGAGAATCGCAGACACAGAGAACAGAGCTGTGCTTGCCAAAGGGGACGGGAGGGACTGTGAGTGTGGGGCTAGTAGGTGCAAACTGTTACATATAGGGTGGATGAACAAGGTCCTGCTGTACAGAAAACTGTATCTAGTATCCTGAGATAAACCATAATGGAAAAGAATATAAAAAAGAATGTGTATACACATGCAAAACTGAGTCACCATACTGTACAGAAGAAATTAGCACAGCACTGGAAATCAACGATACTTCAATTAAAAAAAAAGAAAGAAAGAACTATGAGATCATAGCATTCAAGAAATCTATGACTGTAGATTCAAAATCAACACCATCTTGCTGGCAGGAACCCTGGGTTGAGAGAGGCTGCGGATCTGTGCCGAGGTCACACAGCTTCATCTGGAGTGGCAGCCCTCACTCTCCTCCTCAGGGGCCTCTTCACTTCACAAGCTGATGCACTTCCTCCTCTTTCCTTCTCATATTCTGAAAGCAAAATAGCCCTTTTGCCTCCAAAAACAACTCCAGTGAAGGTCCTGCTGCTGCCCTCAGCCCAGCCTTCTCGCCACCTGGAGACACCTAGTGTCTGTTTTTCTCATTAAAAAAAGGTTGACTTACTCCCTCAACCACTGGCCCAACAACATTAGACAGGAAATACAGTTCTAAAGAAGGAAGTAAACATTACCTGAAATCCTACTTCCCAGAGACAGGCCCTAACATTCTGGTATTGCTCTGACTCCAATTTACACGCGCACGCGCGCAATGCTAATTCATCTAACAGGATCTTTAGATCTAATTTACCACGTGGAATGCATCATTTCTTATGGCTAAGAGTTACTTCAAAATACTCCACTGGGGGTTGAAGGGAGAGATAGTATGAAATGATACTGGGTTGAGGGATGCTAAAGCTGTTGATAGTGACATGGAGGTTTAATAGTGAGAGGGTAACAGGCAGGAGCAAGCGTCTTCTAATTTCATGGCTGCAGTCACCATCTGCAGTGATTTTGGAGCCCAAAAAAATAAAGTCTGACACTGTTTCCACTGTTTCCCCATCTATTTCCCATGAAGTGATGGGACCAGATGCCATGATCTTCGTTTTCTGAATGTTGAGCTTTAAGCCAACTTTTTCACTCTCCTCTTTCATTTTCATCAAGAGGCTCTTTAGCTCCTCTTCACTTTCTGCCATAAGGGTGGTGTCATCTGCATATCTGAGGTTATTGATATTTCTCCCGGTAATCTTGATTCCAGCTCGTGTTTCTTCCAGTCCAGCGTTTCTCATGATGTACTCTGCATAGAAGTTAAATAAGCAGATATTGTTCCTCTAATCTATGTAAATGAAACTATTTGTATGGTGATCTGCCCTTCTTCAAGATTCAAGTTAATCATTTTATGGCCCAAGATAAACCGTTTGGAGCCAAGGTTATCCCAAAATACATCTTATGGGTTAGGGGCCTGGTGCCATTCTAAGTTATGAGACATTCCTTTCTTTCATTAACAGACTGCTGGTGACTATATAACATCCAGCTAAAGACTAGCAGGGGGTACTCATTCTGCCCCCTTCTGATGCCTATGTCAGAAGCTTTCTCTATCTCCTTTATACTTTAATAAAACTTTGTTACACAAAAGCTCTGAGCGATCAAGCCTCGTCTCTGGCCCCGGACTGAATTCTTCTCCTCCGGGGGCCAAGAATCCTGGCGTCCTAATTCAACAACAACCTTTCAATAGTGCCGTCCCTAATGTTTTTATGTTTGAAAAATTTCAAACTAACGAGATTTTTTTCAATAGGAGGAAAATACATTGTTATGGGTTGAGCTGTGTCTCTCCAAACTTAGTATGTTGACATCATAACTCTCATCGCTTAAATGTAACATTTCTGCAAGGGGAAGTATAGCCTTTATTTTGTACAAATTTTGAATTATAATCTATAAAAAGACTGAATTGCTGTGTTGTACACCTGAAACTAATATAATAGTGTAAATTAACTATACCTCAATAACAAATTTATTAGAAAAATACAGGAGTTTCTTGAAGATTAAAGGTGTTGAACAACCAACTCTCAGAAAGGCCAAGAGCAAGGCTGAGATTAGGGGACACTCAGCAGCAGCTCTGCTGCAGTTCATGGGCTTGCAGAGTCGGACGTGAGTTAGCGACTGAACAGCAGCAGCGGCAGCAGCAGGAGCCCCCATCCAGGGCCTGCCAGGAAGGGTTCCAGCTTGCTTCCACGTGTGCATGACTCCAATCACATTTCTCTCAGGAAGGAAATTATTAATATGATTGGATGTTACCTAGGAGTTTCAATCCTTGCTGCATTCATAGCAGTGAAAAAGTCTCTCTCTCTTTTTTTTTTTTCCACAGAGGTCATCAGGTTAAAATCCAGTCATTAGAGTGGGTCCTAGTCCAATATAGTATCCTTATAAAACAGGGAAATTATGACCAAGACACACACAGAGGGTGAATGAGAGAAACCATGGGAGACCTGGATCAGACCCTCAGAGGCACCAACCTGCCAATGCCTGGACCAGCACCAGGAGACAAAGTAGCCAGTGTGTGGTACTTTGTTACTGCAGCCCCAAGAAGCTGATACATCAAAGATGTATTAATTTAGTGGCTACCCTGTGGAGGAGCTTTTCATTCCAAAGGCAAAGTCAACCCTGGCTCTGGAGCAGAGGCTGCTTGCATGCAATGTCACCTTCGTGTTTTCTCAAGGGATTTTTACTAAAGGAAAAGTGAGATAGAGAATGCATTTTCAGAATGAGGAATCTAGAAAAATGGTACAAATGAACCTATTTGCAGGGCAGGAATAGAGCTGCAGAAGTCGAGAAATAGAGCTGCAGAAGTCGAGAACAGACGTGCAGAGGTAGGAGAGGGTGGGATGAATTGGGAGAACATCACTGACATATATACACTACCGTGTATAAAAGGAGAGCTAGTGGGAAGCTGCTCTAGCGCTGGGGCGCTGGGAGCTCAGCTCAGTGCGGTGATGACCTAGAGGGCTGGCGTGGGTGGGGGTGGAGTGGAGCGATGCTCAAGAGGGAGGGAATATATGTATACATACAGCCAATACATTTCATTGTACAGCAGAAACTAACACAACATTATGTGAAGCAATTATACTCCAACTTTTTTAAAAAAGGTAACAGAAGATGGTGATACACAGGTTAAAAGCATTACTTTTTAAATTCTATGTGTTTGCACTGAATGTTACCAAGTTGGTAATGAGGGATGCCAGGGACAAAAGGAATCATCTCTTGCTGTCAAAGAAACAGGCCAACAGGACTGTGAGTAGAAGGTAAGGGGTCAGGAAATAATTGTCTCATTCATCCCTCATTGCTTGACAGCTCCTGCCTCCCTTGTACAGACACGGCCCTGGCAGGATGCTAGATGCAATGAAGGCGGCACAAAGGCCATGACCGGGGCTTTGGTGGAAGATGCTTTTCTTATAAATATCTTTCTTCCCTTTTTTTTTTTTTTTTTTAACAAAGCAATACTTATCACAGGATAAAAAATAATAATAAAATAGAAAAAACATATACCCATAACACATAGGGTATAAACTTTTAAATAAACTTTAAAATTTAGGCAAATATACTTACAAGATTTTGATGTACAAATGTGTTCTTTGAATTTTTACGAAAGGGGTACTGCTTTTTAAATTCTATCTCCATGTCAATAAATTGGGACAATACTATTTAAGATACTGCAGATCAATCCAGCACATCAATGGGCCACAACTGACTGCCCAGTTCCCCACCAACGGACCTTATGATGAGGTCTAACTTTCTTCTCTGTGACAAATCGCAATTCCATAAACTTCTCTGTAGGGAGATCTCTGCATAAATTTGCAATGATTTTCTTAAACTCCTAGAAAAGTAATTGCTGAATTTGAAGATATTTAACATTAATTTTTAAGGCTTTTGAGAAACACTGCCAGTTTACCTTTGGGGGAAAAAAACCCAAAACTGTTATCAATTTGTATTGATGCAAATTGATATCAATACGGGACTTCCCTGGTGGTCCAGTGGTTAAGAATCCTCCTAGCAATCCTCCTAGGGGATGAAGTTCAGTCCCTGGCCAGGGAACTAAGATCCTACACGCTATGGAGTTATGAAGCCCACACACCACAGTGAAGACCCAGTGCAGCCAAAAACCCTGTGTGTTCTCAGCAGTGTAAGAGCTGTCTTCTTCCTCGACACTCTAAAAATCTCCTTTTTCTCATAATCAATTACGTAGACTCCCCCCCAAAAAAAAAGAACCCCCCCGCCAAAGCTAAAACCAGTGTTTTTGGATTTTTTTTTTTTTTTTGCTTTAATCCACTGCCCATGTTCCTGAATAATCTGGGGTTTCAAAAAATGTTAAGAAATTTCCACATCCTGCAGTGAGTAGTAAATAAGCCCAAGAGACCTAATGTACAGTATAATGAATACAGACAATAATATTGTACCATAATCAACCTTGCTAAGTGACTAGAACTTAATTATTCCAACCACTAAAACGAAGGGATAATTATGTAATGTGACAGAGGTGCTAAATATTGCTACAGTGGCAATGCTATTACCCTATACACATGTATCAAATTAACAGGAGATGCACTTTAAATTTACACCATGTTATATGTCAAATATATTGAACAGAAAAGCAGCTTCTATATCCAATCAAGAAAATTCAAGCAAAATACGATGAAAGGGAGTCCAGGGAGCGTGCTTCCTCTGTGAGAGAGGAATCAGCCAGGTGGATGGCTGGGTGGGTCCTGTAGGGAGGAGGAGAAGATGGTCCCAGCAATGGATGGAAAGCTACACACGGCCCCAGGAAGGGAGGGGAAGAATGACAAGGAGAATCCAGGGATGCAGGAAACTCAGAAGAGGGCCCTCCTGGTGGTCCAGTGGCTGAGGGCCTGCCTGACGGTGCAAGCAACACAGGCTCAATCCTTGTCCGGGCAGATTCCACAAGACACAGGGCAACGCAGGCCGTGTGACTGGAGCCCACAACAAGAGAGGCATCACGGTGAGAAGCCCGAGCACCTCCGCAAGAGTGGCCCCCGCTCACCGCAGCTAGAGAAAGCCCTCTCACAGCGGTGGAGACCCAGCACAGCCAAAAATAATTTTTTTTAAAAATGTGTAAAGAAAGCTCGTGAAGCAGCCATGGTTCTCTTCTAAAAAGTCAAGGATAAGGAAACAACAGGAAATAATGCCTGACCCTGAACCCTGTCCAACTGCCTGCTCTGCCCCCAGGATCCACCGGATAAGGGTGTTCACCTTTGCCAAGCTCAAGAGGCCCTGCACCTGATGTGGATCCAGCCTCTAAGCTGCAGAGGAAAGCAGAAAGCAGCTCCTGGCTTCCCCACACTACTCTTTCTCAACTTCTCCACCTACTTGCAATACAGAAGCCACACTGATCACAGGCAGTGACATGACTAATAGGCCCAGGGCCATTTCACCTCCGGGTCAAGGGGAAGGTGAACAGTGTACAAAGTGCTTCTACACTCATCGTCTCTCTCTCTCGCCTCCCCCTCTGCCTTGGTCACAGGCAGCCTGGCCATTGTGATGCGCCACCCTGGGGCCCAGGTCATGACCTACATGCAGCTGGAGAGGTGAGGACTGAAGTCCCCTGTCCTGGAGCCAAAATTCTCTGCCTGTCTGCCTCACTCCCAGGAGGCACACAGAATGGCAATGCTCTATATCTAGCTTATGATCACAGCACATGCACACACGTGTATAGACACACACACACTCCCATGGCGTGGCCTTCCGCCTAAAAGAAATTAGCCACAACTCCCACTGAACTGACCTAGAACAAGTTAGACCACAAACTCTTCCTGGGTAAAATCCCCGGAAAAGACATTATGATTCATAAACAAAGCCTCAACAACAAAGGGTAAGGATGTGTCCTACAAGTGGTGTGGAAGTTTCACTCAGGTGTTTAAGTTTCACTCAGAAGTCATCTCATCAGAAACTTAAATATACACCATGCTTAAAAATACACACATGCATGCATGCACACACACACACACCCATGTAAACACCAAAGACTAAAATGCTGCTTTACAGATCCACACCGTCAGCCTTCCGGCTGATCCACGGTTTCTCAGACGTTGCTGGCTGGTGAATCAGGTTTCCATCTCTTGCAGAGTGAAACCTTACAACCAAACATCAATGAGTATGAAATTACTGGAGTCTGCTCTACCTTTTTTAAACTCATATTCCATATCCATGCTCAGCCTACCTCAAAGAACCTCTAAGTTTCTGAAGTATTCAGTCTTCATTTGGGGAAATCCTTTTATTTAGGGGAGAGAAGGTGGTTCTAAGAATTCCTGGGGGAAAAAAGCCAACAGATATCTATATCTAATTTCAGGATGGTAGCATATACTTATCTCAGAGCCTGGGTCATCGCTCTACCTACTAAAAGCCTGCTTCTCTTTTTTAAAACTTAATAGTTGTTTTTAGTTCAAACATCTACCCAAATCAAGACAAGACCATGACAACACAGCTCTTTTTCCAGCTAAAATTAATTTCACAAGTGCCAACGACTTGCAGGGCAGAAATGCTTCTCCAAAGGGCACTTGAGAGAGAGGGAAAAACTGGGCAAGAACTGCACGCCTCCAGGCAAAACCTTTATAGCGTCTGAGCCCTGACATATGAAACTCTGGAGAGACAAACACATTTATCAGGAGTCTGCTTTCATTTTCTGGAAGAGAAAATTATGGTAAGGGATGAGCCACCAGTAATTAGTATTAATTGTAATCCCCACTGGGTAAGTGACATTGCAGCCACCATTCTAAAGAAGAGAGGACACAATTCCTGCCCACAACAGCTTACAATGTAATCCTCAAAGTGCTCAAATATGAGCTAGAATAGTGACAATATACACTATGCTTTACAAAAGCGCCAGCAGCCCTCGCAGGGGCCTGCCTGCAAATGACTTTCATGTCACGGAGATGAACTGGCCAGGATCCGTTTCTACTCCTTCCCCACTCTTCCTCACAACCCTGGCACCCACTTTTTAAGGAAGTGGGAGAGTGTGTAGCCCATGGCCTCTTAACAGGAAGAAACACACAAAGGCAAACTTGCAGTCATTTCCATACCTGCCCATCTCGAGATTCCGAGCCTACCGACGAGATTGATCCCTTAATCCGCGACCATATCGCATCTTATTCATCAAAGGGCTCCATTCACAGGAGATAGCTGACGAATGCCAGATGGATGGACAGATGGATGAATGGACGGGAGGGAGGGAGGAAAGGAAAGGAGGAATGGTGGAAGGATGGATGGGAGAAAGAAGAGAAGGGAGGAAGAGGGCAGTGACAGGACGGGGATGGAGGAGGGCGGGAGGAGAAAAGGCAGGAGGAGAGGGGAGAAGGGGAATTGAGAGAACAGAGAGGGAGGAAGGTCACAGCGCACGGGTTCAGGAAGTGCGCACCAGCTGCAAGGCCCTCTAGCACATCTGAGAACTCCCCTCAAGCGACCCTCATCTGGAGCTGCTCCTTCTACCTGAAGAATAAAGGTCATTGCCCTCTGCGTCCTGCAATGCTGGACCTATAGCCTGGAGGACAGAGGAAGCAGGAGGCTTTAACTGCACATAAGGCGTCTAACTCCAGGCACACGACTGCCCCACGTTTCCTACAGCCTCTAAATCAATCTGCACGTCCCTGGGGAAAATGAAGCCCTACATGAGTGGGCTCTAGCCTCGACCATGAAATGTTGGTTTCCTGATTTTTTTTTTTTTTTTTTTTTTTGGGTATAGTTGATTTACAATGCTTCAGGTGTACAGAAAAATGATTTGGTTATACATATATACTTTTTCAGATTCTTTTCCATTATAAGGTCATCACAAGATACTGACAGTAATTCCCTGTGCTTCACTGTTCTTTATTTTATATAATAGTGTGTATCTGTTCATTCCAAATTCATAATTTATCCCTCCCCCTCACATTTCCCCTTTGGTAACCATAGTTTGTTTTCTGTGAGTCTATTTGTTTTGTGAATTAATTCACTTGTATCATTTTCTTTAAGATTGCATGTATAAGTGATATCATATAGTATTTGTCTTTCTCTGCCTGACTTGCTTCACTTAGTATGATTACCTCAAGATTCATCTATGTTGCTGCAAAAAACATTATCTCATTCTTTTTTATGGCTGAGTAGTATTTCATTGTACCATATCTTCTTTATCCATTTATTTGGTGATAGACATCTAGGCTGCTTCCATGTCCTGGCTGTTGTAAACAGTGCCGCTATGAATATCGGGGTGCGTGTGTATTTTCAAATTACGGCTTTCTCCAGATATATGTCCAAGAGGAGAATTTTAGGATCATACTTTTACTTTTTTTTAAAGGAAACTCCATCGTGTTTTCCATAGTGGCTGCACCAATTTATCTTCCCACCAACACTGTATCTCCTGATGGGAGATTCTCTTTCTTATGACTTCATCTTAGAGGCTGGTTTCACCAGGAAGCCTTCCACCATCTCCAGAAAGCTCACAATGCTCATCGCCATAGAACGCATCATGGTTGTAACTAAGTAATGTGCCGTGTTATTAGTGGATTCTCTCTCTGGCTCTTAGAGAGCTCTGATCCCCATGAGGATGAGGACCTCGGCTCTTTTGTTCACTGCTGTTTCTCTAACATCTAGGAAAGTTCTGGCAAACTGCAGGCAAAAAAAATACTAGTGGAAAGAATGAGTGAATGAAGAGTTGAAGGGGAGCACCCAGGCATCTCCTGAGAGCAGCGTTCTCCCCTTCACAGGCACAACAGAAGGTGAGGATTTGAGACGCATCTGCATGAAGAAAAGGTCCAAACACCTTCTGAGCGACAGCCACGAGCCTTCAGAATGGACAAGGGAAGGAGGCACCCTGCCAGCTCTGGGGACAAACAGGAGTGGGTGAACTGTTTTCCAGCAACATCATGTTGGAGAACTGCAGTGGTCAGGGGACAAGGTTTCACCCTCTGCTCACGTGCCTCTCAGGTCTGGCCAGCATGATCAGAGAGCCTTTAGTAGCAAAGAGCAGAAAGGCACCCATATTAGTTCAAGGAGAAGGGAGCCCACTGGCTGGACACAGGATAGAGGTGCCCAGTATCTGCCAGAAAGGGCCATCCTCTGCAGAAGCATCACAGTTTCCCTTCTGCATCCCTCTGGTCGCCCTGGGCTCTGAGGTCTGCACCTTCTCTCACTCCTCCTGCTCAGCTGAAAGCTTCCTGCACTTGGACGCATCCCAAGAGAGCCCCTGGAGTCACACTGACCCCATCTCACATGGCGCTCCTCATTCAGATTCAAGAGAGAGTGAATCTGGCTGTGGATCAGATGACCATCCTCGTTCAATCAGCAGATGCGGGGGATGTAAAGAATGATGCCATGTGACGCCACAGCCCTGCAAGCACGGACCTCCCCTTCAGAATGGGCTCTCCCCTGGACTCACTTCTCTCTGACTGTGGTATAAGATTCTGACATGCATGATACAGGATGCACACTATTTACAAATCCCCTAAAAACTCACTTCACAGGAAAATGTTCGTCTCAACTGGAACAGCAGTCAACTTTCATCCAAAACACTTACTTCAATGCTGAGGTGCTGCCCGACACTTAACGCATGCGTGACATGACTGTCTCACCTGCACAGCTTCCCAGAGGGTTCTAGACGTTTACTAACTTCTTACAAAGGTGTATGATAAAAACCCATCTCTAACTGAACGCAGACCTCGCCCCCAAGCTCTCTCTTATCTGTGACATCATCTCATAATGCAAGGTCAATAGGGCCCCCCCAGGTTAAAGGGGGTTTATCTATTTCTTTATATTTTAAAATATTTATTTATTTAGCTGTGTCAAGTTTCAGCTGCAGCACACAGGATATCTGATCTTCATTGCAACATGGGGGATCTAGTTTCCTGACCAGGGATCGAACCCAGATCCCCTGCATTGGGAGCTCAGAGTTTCAGCCACTGAACCACGAGGGAAGTTCCTTTAAGTTCTTGAGGGCAAGGGGGCAGCCCCACGGCCGTGTCCTTAGCCCCGGGCTAGTTTTTGATGATGCTCTGGCTAAATGCATCCCCAGGCTGTGTGTCATTGCTTCAGTTTCCAGATTTGTACTTTCACAATGAAAATGCTCTGCCTCCATTGTATTTGTGTCGGTAGTTGGGGCTGCCTAATTTAGGCAAAACTGGGCATTTACAGAAGGAAAAATGCATTTTTTTCTTCAGTTCAGGTAGTTTGAGATAACTATCTCCCTCTAGACCTACCTGTGTACTGTTAATTTACCAGCTTTGACCTAATCTTTTAGAAACTGTACCGTATTAGCGACTCTTCATATTTTACCTCGTTTCCCAACTGCAAAATTAACAGGCTGTACTCTTTCCACAGCTGCAATGTAAATACATATTTCACCCTAGGGATCAATTGGCTTTACTTTCATGGGCTTCCCTGGTAGCTCAGCTGGTCAAGAATCCGCCTGAAATGCAGGAGACCTGGGTTTGATCCCTGGATTGGGAAGATCCCCTGGAGAAGGGAATGGCTACCCACTCCAGTATTCTGGCCTGGAGAATTCCATGGACTGTATAGCCCATGGGGTTGCAAAGAGTCAGATATGACTGAGCGATTTTCACTTTTTGTGTACATTTAGTAGCAATAGTAGGAGCAAAGGTAACCCTTGGCATGAAGAGATACTCATGCTTCTGACTGTACATATTACCCTCCACTCTGCTCCAAAGCAACAAAAAACAAAAAAGTGAGACTTCCCTGGTGGCCCAGGGGTTAAGACTTCATGCCGCAGGGGGCGCAGGTTCAATCCCTGGTCAGGGAACTGAGATCTCACACCATGTGGCATGGGCCAACAAAACAAACAAATAAAACTATTTATCTAAAAGATGCCATTTCCTCTAGTAAAAGAAAACTTAAAAGTATTGTTTCAAACTTCAATACATGCTAAATTCTAACAGAGCTGCATTTATTAACAACTTCCCCAGCTTTGACACTGGTGAATCTGAAGAACTCTGACCATTTTCACCCTCTCCAATGCTGCCCCCTGCTGACAAAAGCATGAACACCTTCGCCGGACACACCCCTCCATGCCCCCACCCTGGAGAAAACGGTGGCTGCATCAAAATAAGCCCACTAACACCTTCATGTGGAATCTAAGACAGGGCACAAGCGAACATATCTAGGAAACAGACTCACAGACGCAGGGAACAGAGCGGTGGCTGCCAAGGCAGGTGGGCGTTGGAGGAGGGATGGAGTGGGAGTTTGGGATTCACAAACTATTATAGACAGGATGGATAAACAGCAAAGGAGCTATATTCAATATCCTGTGATAAGCCATAACGGAAAAGGACGTGGAAGAATATGTTAATATATAACTGAATCGCTTTGCTGTACAGCAGAGATTAACACTGTAAATCAACTGTACTTAAATTTTTTTTTAAAAATACTGATAACCAAAAAAATATCAATAATAAGCCCACTGGCCTGAGGGTGCCAAGTCCCATGGAGGAGACGAAAGGGGCAAGAGACACAGCTCCCTAAGGATTCTAAGAATGAACAGAGAAGACAAAACATGTTCATACAGAACCATCAAAACAGATAAAGCCATACTGTTGAGTTATGGAGGCAGGGCCGTCCAGACTAGCAAGATTCTGGAAAGGGTGAGGCCAGTGAAGACAGAGGAGCCAGTCAGGCTAGCGGTTCTCAGCCTTTCACGCTAAGGAACCCCACCTCGCTCAGCATGGACTCCTTGCCGTCCACGTAAGAAAGCCAGAGTGCCCAGCAAAGGCCCATGTAAGCCCAGCCAAGAGCAAAGAAACGTAGACAGCTGCTTGGCTTCAGTTAGGGAATTTAAAATGGTAAAAACAGGGACTCCCCTGGTGGTCCAGTGGCTAAGACTCCACACTCCAGATGCAGGGGCCCTGGGTTGGATCGCTGCTTGGGGAGCTAAATCCTGCCTGCCACAACTAAGAGTTAGCATGCCACAGCACACGGAAAATGCCACATGCGGCAATGAAGAGGCAGCACAGCCAAATCAATATATATATATTTTCAAAAATGAAACGGAATGGTAAAAATAGCTCACAGAACCCCCCAAGACAGAAGGTTCTGGAATCCATGAACTCTAAGAGGCTTTCTCACTGGGCTCCTGCGGAGGCCTGGTGTCCACAAAATGGACTCAGTGACAGGGTTATTTATGGCTGCAAGCATTTTACTCCCGAGGAAAGAGTCCTTTGCTTCCATGAGATTCTCAAAGGCACTTGTGGCCACTGTAAATCAATCGACAAGCAAGCAAAACTGAACTCTGTAGGCCGACAATGTCCGGTTAGGAGCCCCCAGGACAGATGAGGTGAAGGGTGCAGAGCGCACTTCCCAGGAGATGCCATGTCCTCTTATTCCTACCCTGAGAGTCTTCCATTTGGATTCAATTAAAGAAAAAAAAAAAAATATATATATATATATATATATATATATACAGTAAAGAGGAAATGTATCTTTGGCTTTGTTTTCCTGAAAAAAAAAAAAAAAAATCTATTTTTCCTTTCCATACTAACTCCACCAAACCCTAATACCCCACATATCACTTCCCTTCAACAATTTGCCAGCTGGGCTTCCCTGGTGGCTCAGAGGTTAAAGTGTCTGCCTCCAATGTGGGAGACCCGGGTTCGATCCCTGGGTTGGGAAGATCCCCTGGAGAAGGAAATGGCAATCCACTCCAGTATTCTTGCCTGGAGAATCCCATGGACAGAGAGACCTAGTAGGTTACAGTCCACGGGGTCCCAAAGAGTCGGACACGACTGAGCGACTTCACCTCACCTCAAGACAATTACAGGTCAATATCACTGATAAACACAGACACAAAAATCCTCAACAAAATACTAGCAAACTGAATCCACAAATCAGTTCAGTTCAGTCACTCAGTCATGTCCAACTCTTTGCGACCCCAAGGACTGCAGCAGGCCAGGCTTCCCTGTCCATCACCAACTCCCAGAGTTCACTGAAACTCATGTCCATTGAGTTGGTGATGCCATCCAGCCATCTCATCCTCTGTTGTCCCCTTCTCCTCCTGCCTCCAATCCCTCCCAGCATCAGAGTCTTTTCAGATGAATCAGTTCTTCGCATCAGGTGGCCAAAGTACTGTAGTTTCAGCTTCAGCATCAGTCCTTCCAATGAATATTTAGGACTGATATCCTTTATGATGGACTAGTTGGATCTCCTTGCTATCCAAGGGACTCTCAAGTGTCTTCTCCAACACCACAGTCCAAGAGCATCAATTCTTTGGTGCTCAGCTTTCTTTATAGTCCAACTCTCACATCCATACATGACCACTAGTAAAACCATAGCCTTAACTAGAGGGACGTTTGCTGGCAAGTTAATGTCTCTGCTATTTAATAAGCTGTCTAGGTTGGTCATAACTTTTCTTCCCAGGAGCAAGCATCTTTTAATTTTATGGCTGCAGTCACCATTGCAGTGATTTTGGATCCCAAAAACATAAAGTCTCTCACTGTTTCCATTGTTTTCCCATCTATTTGCCGTGAAGTGATAGGACCAGATGCCACAATCTTCGTTTTCTGAATGTTGAGTTATTGAAGTCAAATTTTTCACTCTCCTCTTTCACTTTCATCAAGAGGCTCTTTAGTTCTTCTTTACTTTCTGCCACAGGGTGGTATCATCTGCATATCTGAGGTTACTGATATTTCTCCCGGCAATCTTGATTCCAGCTTGTGCTTCATCCATCCAGTGTTTCTCATGATGTACTCTGCATATAAGTTAAATAACCAGGGTGACAATATACAGCCTTGACCTACTGTTTTCCCGATTTGGAACCAGTCTGTTGTTCCATGTCCAGTTCTAACTGTTGCTTCCTGACCTGCATACAGGTTTTTCAGGAGGCAGGTAGTCTGATATTCCATCTCTTGAAGAATTTTCCACAGTTTTTTGTGATCCACACACTCAAAGGCTTTGGTATAGTCAATAAAACGGAAGTAAATGTTTTTCTGGAACTCTCTTGCTTTTTCAATGAGTGAAGGGATGTAGGCAATTTGATCTCTGGTTCCTCTGCCTTTGCTAAATCCAGCTTGAACATCTGAAGTTTATGGTTCACGTACTGTTGAAGCCTGGCTTGGAGAATTTTGAGTATTACTTTGCTAGCGTGTGAGATGAGTGCAATTGTGTGGTAGTTTGAGCATTCTTTGGCATTGCCTTTCTTTGGGATTGGGATGAAAACTGACCTTTTCCAGTCCTGTGGCCACTGCTGAGTTTTCCGAATTTGCTGGCATATTGAGTGCAGCACTTTCACAGCATCATCTTTTAGAATTTGAAATAGTTCAACTGGAATTCCATCACATCCACTAGCTTTGTTCATAGTGATGCTTCCTAAGGCCCACTTGAGTTTGCATTCCAGGATGTCTGGCTCTAGGTGAGTGATCACACCATCATGATTATCTGGGTCATGAAGATGTTTTTTGTATAGTTCTGTGTATTCTTGCCACCTCTTCTTAATATCTTCTGCTTCTGTTAGGTCCATACCATTTCTGTCCTTTATTGAGCCCATCTTTGCAT
The DNA here is from genome assembly GCA_006410635.1 of Cephalophus harveyi. Taxonomy (NCBI): domain Eukaryota; kingdom Metazoa; phylum Chordata; class Mammalia; order Artiodactyla; family Bovidae; genus Cephalophus; species Cephalophus harveyi. Next base: position 433,990 of record SJYT01040362.1, read on the forward strand.
GAAAAGTTCCCTTGGTATCTCTAATTTTCTTGAAGAGATCACTAGTCTTTCCCAGTCTATTATTTTCCTCTATTTCTTTGCGTTGATCACAGAGGAAGGCTTTCTTATCTCTCCTTGCTATTCTTTGTAACTCTACCTTCAAATGGGTGTATCTTTCCTTTTCTCCTTTGCCTTTCACTTCTCTTCTTTTCATAGCTATTTGTAAGGCCTCCTCAGACAACCATTTTGCCTTTCTTTTTCTTGGGGATGGTCTTGATCACTGCCTCCTATACAATGTCATGAACCTCCATCCATAGTTCTTCAGGTTCTCTTGTCTATCAGATCTAATCCCTTGAATCTATTTGTCACTTCCACTGTATAGTCATAAGGGATTTGATTTAGGTCATAAAATGAATCCAGCAATACTAAAGGAATCATACATGATGATCAAATGGGATTTATCCAGGGATGCAAGGATTCTTCAATATATGCAAATCAGTGATACAACATATTAACAAACTGAAGAATAAAAAGCATATGATCATCTCAATAGATGCAGAAAAAGCTTTTGACAAAATTCTCTCCAGGAAGTGGGCAATGAGGGAACCTACCTCAACATAATAAAAGTCATATATGATAAACCCACAGTAAACATTCTCAATGGTGAAAAACTAAAAATATTTCCTCTAATATCAGGAACAAGATAAGGGCATCCACTCTCACCACTATTATTCAACATAGTTTTGGAAGTCCTAGTAACAGCAATCAAAGAAAAAAAAAGAACTAAAAAGAATCCAAATTGGAAAAGAAGTAAAACTGTCACTATTTGCAGATGACATGATACTATACATAGGAAATCCTTACAATCTACCAGAAAACCACTAGAGCTAATCAGTGAACTTAGTGAAGCTGTGAGATACAAAACTAATACCCAGAAAAATCTCACATTCCTATACACTAACAAGGAAAGATCAGAAAGAGAAATTAAGGACACTATCCCATTTACCACTGTAACACAAGGAATAAAATACCTAGGAGTGTGCCTACCTAAGGAAGCAAAAGACCTGTATGCAGAAAACTACAAGATACTGATGAAAGAAATCAAAAATGGCACAAACAGATGGAGAGATATACCATGTTTGGGGATTGGAAGAATCAATATTGTGAAAATGATTATAGTACCCAAAGCAATCTATAGATTCAATACGATCCTCATCAAATTAGCAGTGACATACAATTTTACAATTTGTATGGAAACACAGAAGAGCCCAAATATCCAACACAATCGTGAGAAAGAAAAGTGGAGCTGTCACTGTGACTTCAGGCTATACTACAAAGCTACCGTCATTACGACAGCATGGTACTGGCACAAAAACAGATATATAGATCCATGCAACTGGATAGAGAGTCCAGAGAGAAACCCGGGCACCTGTGGTCACCGGATTTATAACAAAGGAGGCAAGAACTTACAGTGGAGAAAGTGGTGCTGGGAAAACTGGACAGCTACATGTAAAAGAATGAAATTGCAACACTCCCTAACCCCATATACAAAAATAAACTCAAAATGGATTAAAGACCTAAATGTAAGTACAGACACTATAAAGCTCTTAGAGGAAAATTTAGGCAGAACACTCTCTGACATAAATCGCAGCAAGGTCGTCTATGACCCACACCCTAGAGTAAAGGAAATAAAAACAAAAATAAACAAATGGGACCTAATTAAACTTAAAAGCCTTTATATAGCAAATAAAACCATAAACAAGATGAAAAGACAACCCTCAGACTGGGAGAAAATATTCGCAAACAAAGCAATGGACAAAGGAATAGTCTCCAAAATACATAACAGCTCATGCTGTTCAATGTCAAAAAAAAAAAAAGAGGCAAAAAATGGACAGAAACCAAAATCGACATTTCTCCAAAGAAGACATACAGATAACCAACAAACACATGAAAAGATGCTCAACATCTCTAATTACTGCCGCTGCTGCTGCTAAGTCGCTTCAGTTGTGTCTGACTCTGTGCGACCCCACAGACGGCAGCCCACCAGGCTCCCCCGTCCCTGGGATTCTCCAGGCAAGAACACTGGAGTGGGCTGCCATTTCTCCCCCCAATGTATGAAAGTGGAAAGTGAAAGTGAAGTCATTCAGTCGTGTCCAACTCTTAGCCACCCCATGGACTGCAGTGCACCAGGCTCCTCTGTCCATGGGATTTTTCAGGCAAGAGTACTAATTACTAGAGAAATGCAAATCAAAACAACAATGAAGTATCATCTCAAACCAGTCAGAATGGCCACCACCAAAATGTCTACAAACAATAAATGTCGGAGAGGGTGTGGAGAAAAGGGAACCCTCTTACACTGTTGGTGGGAATGTAAATTAGTATAGCCACTATGCAGAACAGTATGGAGGGTCCTTAAAAAACTACAACGGAGCTACCATATGACCCAGCAATCCCACTCCTGGGAATATACCCAGAGAAAACCATAATTCAAAAAGATACATGAACCCCAATGCTCATCGCAGCACCATTTACAATAGCCAGGACACGGGAGCAACCTAGCTGTCCAACAACAGGAAGAGATGAAGATGTGGTACATATATACAATGGAATATTAGCCATAAAAAGGAATGAAATTGGGTTATTTGCAGAGATGTGGATGGAGACTGTCATACGAAGTAAATCAGAAAAATAAAAATCTTGTATTAATGCATATATGTGGAATTTAGAAAAATGGTATAGATGATCTTATATGCAAAGCAAAAACAGAGACACAGAGAATAAATGTATGGGTACCAAGGGAGAAAAGGGGAGTGGGATGAACTGAGAGACACACACACTTCTCTGTATCAAACAGTTAACTCATGAGAAGCTACTGCATAGCACAGGGAGCTCGCCTCTATGCTCTGTGGAGACCTACATCCAAGTCTGAGCAAACTCAGGGAGAGAGTGAGGAAGGGGAGCCTGGCGTGCTGCAGTTCATGCGGTCACAGAGAGCTGGACACAACTTAGCAACTGAACAACGCCAGCAAATGGGAAGGAAATCCACAAAAGAGGAGCTACATGTATACCTACGGCTGATCCACTTTGTTGCCCAGCAGAACTGACACAGTGGCACATAGCAACTATACTCCAATTTTTAAAAGCAAAAACAATCTGCCAACTAAAAACTGACACTTGCCATTTCTCTCTATAAGGATTGAGTCCTTAGTCACTGCAGCCTCTGACCTCCAACATCTCCTGAAAGGAGTTTAGGGTGGAGATCAGGAATGAGGCACTCTGTGCCCTGGGGAAAACTGAGAGAACAGGTCTTCAGATAAACATTTTCAAAAGATCTTAAAAGCCCAATTCTTGCACACACTCAAATCATTAACATTGACACCTGCTCCTCATGACTAGTAGTAACTTTCTGCTGGAATATGTGGTTGACTGCACATACCCATCTTCCCTAAAATCATATATAACACTAACCTTCTCCACCACCACACCCCGCCCCCACCACACACCTTTCTGGAGCAGCTTCTATGAGTTATCTGAAATGCCGTCTCCCAGGCTACAGTCCTCACATGCCCCAAGCAAAACTTAACTCACAATTCTCACCCTGTGCACTTTTTTCAACCAACAAATTTTAAAGACCACAGCAGACCATAACTCTTAATGATCTCATGCAGTGAAGTTCTCCTTGGCAAAGAGGTTAGCCTCTGTTTACAAGGCTTCAGTCCTCACATGCCCCAAGCAAAACTTAACTCACAATTCTCACCCTGTGCACTTTTTTCAACCAACAAATTTTAAAGACCACAGCAGACCATAACTCTTAATGATCTCATGCAGTGAAGTTCTCCTTGGCAAAGAGGTTAGCCTCTGTTTACAATTCTGGTTTGAGAACAGGAGTTTATCACCTGACATTTAAGTTACAACCTATAGAAACTAATCAGCTGAAGAGCCCACCAGCGCTAATCTGAGTTCAAGGCATGCAAAGTTAATAATATACAAATAAAAAGTGAGGGACTTCTCTGGTGGTCCAGTGGCTAAGACTGCATGCTCCCAAAACAGAGGGCCCAGGTTCAATCCCTGGTCAGGGAACTAGATCCCAGGAGCCACAACTAAGAATTTGCATGCCACAACGAACACTGAAGATTCTGTGTGGAGACCGCATTCCGGCTCCTACCCAGGGAATAGGTTTATTGGTGGAAGAAGTGCCTCCCCCAAACCCCTACTCTGGGAAGCAGCAGAATTAATTAGGATCTGAACAAAACAGATTCAGAACCACTTATTAAGTGTGACCTTGGCCATGCAGTTCACTCGTTTGGGGGCCTCAGTTTCCTCATCTGTAAAATGGGGGTCCTAACTGTTCTCCTGGCAGAGCCACCTTTGAGGGGTGAATCAGTCCATAACCGTGAACTGCTGACAGATGGTCCTAAGACACAGCAAGCGCCCCACAAAGCGTCTGCAGCAGCTGCTGCTTCCACTCCTTCCGTGACCCCCGTGACTGCTACTCTGCAGGTTAAAAGGGCTCACATACAACGAGCTGAATGGGAAAACAGGAAACACTGAACACAGGTCAGCAGCCATGTGACGGTGAGCACCAGTGGAGAATAAACGCAGACACGGAATTTCTACCCTATGGCTTTCGCCAGACACCATGAGACTTATTTCAGAAGCAGTGGCGTCGACGTCAGGCACATTGCACATCTCCACAGACCCATGTCCTTTCCTATCAGCGCTGCCTTCTGTATTTTTAAAATTAATTCACCAAACTGGTTTCAGTCGAGTCTCATTATTTGCAGTTACATCCACAAAGCTGCTGCAAATGCTTAATTAGAGAATACTGGATGGACCATCGCTGCTAAGGGAAATCCATTGTGAGGGTCCTGTGAGCCTGCTGTGACATTCTGGTCCACCTAGGTTTGTCTGCCAAGGTCCTTGTAAAACATGCTAGTTTCATTAGCATCAAAATCCAGCTTTTCCATATAATCCTTTTCTTGTAGTATCCTTTTCTTGAGCAGGTATAGTCGATTCTCATTATTCATAGTAATTACGTTCCATAGTCACCATGAATAGTCAGTTACCAAATGCTGAGCTGTTATTTCTAGGATACGTGTGTATATGCACATATATGTGTGTGTGTGTGTGTGTATCACATAGGTTATAATCTCAAATGCTGAAAATATCTTAGTCTAGTAGATTCTATTTTCTCTATTTTACAAAAGAGAAAATGAGGTTCAGAGGTGTTAAGTCACCTAGGGCTGCCCCAGTAACCCAAGCCAGAGCTGGGATCAACTTCTATCCAACTGACCCAAATGTGGAGGCTGCAGCAGGAATCACCCTCTGTCTCCATCCCCAGGTCGCCTATACACTGAGCTCACAGAGGGCTCGGTGGCCTTAGCCGGGAATGTGTGCACTGCGGGACAATCTTGATGCCCTGTGTGTCTGCCAGTGACTGCAAAACCACCATGAGCGTCCACTTTGGTGTTTCGTCTCCATTTTATCAAGTGGGAGAATTCATAAATACAGAATACATCAATAACAAGGATCAAATATGGTGGTTGTTTTTTTTTTGAAAGCCTATAAGATAGACTATTTTTCAAATTGTCCCTCAGTCTCTTGATCTTTAGAATTTGTTCATCTTATAAACATTTAACATTTTCACGCTGGATCACCTTGTGAGATACGTGAGTCAGCCAGCACTTAGACAAGGAAGGTTTACCATTTTCTGACCCTGGGGAACATGACCAGCAATGTGTTTGGCTTTCAGTCCCTTGTCGAAGCTGCTCACTACGCTTTTTAACAATCAGCTGCCATCTCACCAATTCACTAATTTAGCTGCTTTTCCATTTTCTCCATAGTTTTATCAAATACTCTAGATGTTACTTCTGCATTTTCCAGAGTAACCTCACATACAGATCATCAGGTTTCTTCTTCCTTTTTTTCCAGATATACCATATTTTGTTCCATGAACACTGAACTCACAGCCAACAGCGCTGTAACTCACACCTGAATGAAGCTCACCAAATATGTATTTTCTCCGTCAGGCACACCACAGCCTTCTCACACTTGGCAACCAACATTTGACAGGACTTCAGCACTAACACTTGGAGGCCACTTAATACAGAAAAATCACCAACAAAAGCACAAACATGCCCAAAATGCAGCACTAACCAGACTGAGAGCCACACTTGCTTATAAGGGGAGAGCCCAGACAAGAAGGCCAATGGTCGCCTGTTCAACCTCAGCTGGGACCTGTTGGTCAAGGGACTCAGCTTTTAGCAGGGGGCAGGGGCTCTGCACTGCAGCATACGGGATCTTAGTTCCCTGACCAGGGACTGAACCCACGCCCCCTGAAGGGGAAGCACAGAGTCTTAACCACTAGAACTCCAGGGAAGTTCGGGACTCAGAATCTTCTGCACTGTCTCTGTGAATGACCAGGAAAGCATCCAAGTATCGATTCTTGGGTTATAGATGCGTTTCAGCAAGCAGACAAATTTGCAGATACAGACCCGTAAACAATGAGGCCCAACTATACATTCCTTTGGTCTCGTTGTTTTGGCCACACCACACGGCAGGCATGATCCTAGCTCCCTGACAAGGGATCAAACCCACACCCCCCGCAAAGGAATCGCAGGGTCTTAACCACTGGACCGCCAGGGAAGCCCCTCAATTATATGTTTTTTAAAAATTAACTTTTTTAATTGGAGGCTAATTACAATATTGTGGTGGTTTTTGTTACACATCGACATGAATCAGCCATGGGTATACATGTGTCCCCCCATCCTGAAGCCCCCTCCCACTTCCCTCTCCACCCCATCCCCCTGGGTTGTCCCAGAGCACCAGGGCTGAGTGCCCTGCTTCATGCATCAAACTTGACCTGGTCATCTATTTTACATATGGTAATATACATGTTTCAATGCTATTCTCTCAAATCATCCCACCCTCACCTTCTCCCACAAAGTCCAAAGGTCGGTTCTTTACATCTATGTCTCCTTTGCTGTCTTGCATATAGGGTCATCCTTACTGTCTTTCTAACTTCCATATATATGTGTTAATATACTGTATTGGTGTTTTTCTCTCTGACTTACTTCACTCTGTATAATAGGCTCCAGTTTCATCCACCTCATTAGAACTGACTCAAATGCATTCTTTTTTATAGCTGAGTAATAATCCATTGAGTATATGTACCACAACTTCCTTAGCCATTCAGCTGCCTTTGGACATCTAGGTTGCTTCCATGTCCTGGCTATTGTAAACAATACTAAAATGAACTTTGGGGCATGTGTCTCTTTCAGTTCTGGTTTCCTTGGTGTGTATGCCCAGCAGTAGGATTGCTGGGTCATAAGGCAGTTCTATTTCCAGTTTTTTAAGGAATCTCCACACTGTTCTCCATAGTGGCTGTACTAGCTTGCGTTCCCACCAACAAGTTATATGTTTTTAAAGTATTAATACATTCTGAAATCCTGGAGCTATCAAATTAACAGAAATAAACTCAAAATGAAAAAGGAATGTATATTTACTTGGCTGTACAGTAGAAACTAACAACATTGTAAATCAACTATGCTCTAATAAAACTTAGCTTTTAAAAAAGAGAAAAAAGGACATATTGTGCTGTGTGTGAGCACATCTGTGTGTGTGTGTGGTTTCATGAAACCACTGTGAGCTATTCACTTTTCAGGCAAATGTAGGAGGCTGATTACTGAGAAGAGATGCTTATTATTCAGTCCTATCCCCACTTCAAAACAGGTGGCTTAAGTTGACTCAATTATTTTAAAGTTCTGTGATGAATAATAAATTGGAACAATCATGACCGTTGCAGTTATCCAAGTTCAGAAAATTATGCTCCCAGACATGCCCCTTCAGCTTTAAAGGTATTGATTTGATGTAGAATAAAGCTTCTCAAATACTTTTTTTTTTGGTAAATCATTCTCGGGCAGCCCTTACACAACAGACTTTATTGGATTTCATAGTCCAAATCATCATTTTAGCGCCCAAATGATGTTCACCTATGGATCCCTCTCTGTTACCTCTCACGGCTGTCATTTTCTTCACAGTTCACAAAGGCGAGGTGTCTTTAAGGCTATTTAAAGTTTCTGGGTAGAAAACCTGGGAAAACATCCTCTTAAACGTTGGCAGGCTTAACTTGGCACTCTCCGAGGCAAGGGGGTACGGCCAGGAATGAAGCACTGAAATCTATGCCCACATGATCTGCTCCAGGGGAGGAGGATGGCCAGTAAGTAAACACGCAAATGTGCGGCGTGTCAGGTGTGATGAGTGCTGTGGAGAAGAAAACTGAGGCAGGGAAAAGAGCAAGAGATGGGGCCCCAGGGGCTGCAATATTAAGAACACTTTACTGACCACAGACGCATTAATACGGCTTTTGTGCCCCAAATACTACTGATGCACCAATACATTTTCAGAGAGTGATACAATTAACAAGAACGTGTGAAGTTGTTAGAGCTTAAAATTGATCAAAGTCTCATCATACAGCTTATGACTACTGTTATTCACATTTTGCCCCTTTAGGTTTTTGTCCAACCTTATGTATATTCTAAACAGAAAGTTTTCAAAAATGATGTGTCATGAAATTTTGAGTAAATTAGAATTTCTCGGTGAATTTTATGCAGATACCTTCTCTGTCTGAGCGACATATACACTAGTGTTTCAGAAAATGATAGTTCTAGAATATAGTTCTGATTCAGACGATGTGAATATTAGACCAACAAAAAGCCTCAGTGATTGATTCTGATATGGGAAGTGAACATGAAGCTCACAGTGTTGGAGAACACTCCTTTGCTTCTCCAGAAGGGTGGACTGAGGACAACATTTCACAAAAATCAGAAGACTTTACAGGTGTGGCAGGTGAACTACTGAAGGCAATAATCCACAAAGAGCTAGTGAAAAAACAGTTAATTTTTGGCTGGCCAAAAGAAAAATCACAGGCCATGAGTGTTAGTTTTTGCAAAAAACCCTGATCAGTAGTAAGTTAAACAGGTGGGTAACCTAGGAAGGCCTCACTAAACAATCTTTGAGTAAACACCTCAAGGCAACAAGAGGAAGTCAAGCACAGATCCAAAGGCAGGCTGTCCCAGGAAGGAAGGAGGGGTGGAAGTGCGAGGGCCCTGAGGTGGGGGCAGTCAACAAACACGAAGGGCGACGGGACTCGAGTCCGGGAAGGGGAGCGGTGGAGAGGGCCTCCAAGAGGCCAGCAGGGGCTGGCACACGTGGGGCTGTTTAGACTGGCTGTGAGGTTCAGATACCACTTCGTGCAAGGAGGGGCACATTTTAAGTGGATTTTAAATTGCTTTTACCTTGTTTGTTTGTTTGGCTGAGCTGGGTCTTCACTGCAGCACACTGCATCTTAAGTTGTGGCGTGTGAACTCAATTACAGCATGTGGGATCTAGTTCCCTGACCAGTGATGGAACCTGGACCCCCTGCACAGGGAGTGTGGAGTTTCAGCCACTGGACTACCAGGGAAGTCCCTGAGTTTTTTAAAATTCTCTCTTAAAATTTAAATATTCATAAATTTTTTTAAAAAATGGAAACCCAGGGAATTCCCCAGCAGTCTGGTGGTTGAGACTCTGCACTCTCTCTGTAGAGAGCCCAGGTTCAGCGCCTGGTCAGGGGAGTAAGAGCCCAAAAGCCATATGGTATGGCAAAATAATTAATAAACAGGATTTTTTTTTAAAAAAAGAAGAATGGAAACCCACACACCCAGAACCAAGATCCAGCAACTGCTCACGTTGCCATATTTGCTTTGTCTGTGTGTAAGAATATGTGCACACTTCTCTCACTTACCTGTTCTTCCTGAAATGCTTGCAGTTAAGTTACAGGCAAGTTCCACTTCACTCCTAAATATTTCAGCATGTGTCTCCTAGAAGCAAGGACATTTACCTACTTGCCCACATTGCCACCATCTCAATCCATAAAACTAAAAATAATCCCCAGTAAATTAACTAATACATAGTCTTAGGCCTTTGCTGGTGGTCCAGTGGCTAAGACTCCACACTTTCAATGCAGGGGGCCCGAGGTTCAATCCCTGGTCAGGGAACTAGAGCCCGAATGTCACAGCTAAAAATCCCATGTGCTGCAACTAAGACTCAGTGCAGTCAAGTAAATAAATAAATAATACATATTTTTTTAAAGCCAATATACAGTCCATAATCCAAGATCCCGGATTGTCCAAAACACCACGGCCCATGTGGAGAATTTGGTTGCTATGTCTCAGGAGTCTCCTTAAAACTGCAAGGGCTCCTCTTATTTTTCTATTTCTTAAGAGACAGGACCCGTGGGTCTCTTGGAAGTCCCACCTCCTGGCTGTGTCCACCCGTGCCTTCCTAGTGCTGTTTAACTGCTTCTTTATCCCTTGAACTTTCTGCAAGCTGGTAAGTACGTCTAAAGGCTTGGTTAGGTTCGGACTGGGGAATATTTTGTATCTGTCACTGAGAAATGCCACATGACAGCCCATCAGCGGGCACACTGGATTGCAATCTGTCCGTTGATCGACACTAAGTGACACCAGGGGTGAACAAACAAGGAGGGACTGCCCGCTACCTTCCTGGATGTTATACTTTCACTTCTGTAATTAGCACGCGCTCTTTGGCATCTTATAATCAACACAAAAACCCCACAAGGACGCCTTATGAATATCTCGTTCCCCGACATCCTTCACCTAATGGTTCAGGCATCCTCTAATGGTCTTTGCCTACATCTATTATTTCTCTGGAATGCCAAAATGATGGTTTTCTAACTCTCTTTGCTTTCTACATATATTAGTTGACATTCTCTCTCCCCACCACCTGCCACTTTTCATTTGCTCCCACTACTGACTTGTGGATTGCCTTTTCTATTCAAATGTTTCAAATCACCACCAAAAAGTATCTTTTTAACACTTACCCACGGGCCTTGAGCACTTCCGTTCAGGTACCATATGATGTCCCAGGCTTATTTTGTACTTTCCCTATTCCAGACTGAATCAGTCATTTCAGAGTTGGCAGATTTAAAATTAAAAAAAAAAAAAGAGAGACATTATCGGACTTTTTCAAGGATCCCTCCAGCTACTGGATTGAGAATGGTGCTATGAGGAAGTTTCACATGAAGCAAGAAGACTAGTAACCAGGCTCCTCTCACTGGTGTCCAGGTGAGAAGCTCGTAAGAGGACCGATGGATGAGGCAATGGAGTATTCTTACAATTCTGATGAGGAGTTAAAAAAAACAAGCAAACAGAATAAGTGACAAGGTTTGGAGTATGACCTCCAGGTTTGGAGTCTGAGCCACTGAAAGGATGGAGTTTCCAATTATAAATGTGGGAACAGAAAAAGAGACATACAGATGGCCAACATGCACACGAAAAACTGCTCAACACTACTAATTATTAGAGAAACAAATCAAAACTATAATAAGGTATCACTTCACACTGGTCAGAATGGCCATCATTAAAAAAATCTATGAACAATAAATGTGGGAGAGGGTGTGGAGAAAAGGAAACCCTCCTACACTGTTGGTGGGAATGTAAATTGGTAATAGCCGCTGGAGAACTACGGGCTTCTCAGGTGATGCTACAGGTAAAGAACCTGCGTGCCAATGCTGAAGATGTAAGAGACATGGGTTTGATCCCTGAGTTGGGAAGATGGCCTAGAGAAGGGAATGGCAACCCACTCCAGTATTCTTGTCTGGAGAATTCCTGGGCAGAGGAGCCTGGTGGGCCATGGTGCATAGGGTCACAAAGAGCTGGAAACGACTGAAGTGACTTAGCATGCACACACGATGGAGAATGGTGTGGAGGGCCCTTAAGAAACTAAAAACAGAGCTACCATATATGATCCAGAGGTGCCACTCCTGGGCATATATCCAGAGAAGAAAAAATTCTAGCTTGAAAAGACACATGCACCCCAATGTTTACAGAAGCACAATTTACAACAGGCAAGACCCTGAAGCAGCCCAAACGCTCACCAGCACACGAGTGGATAAAGAAGATGTGGTACATGTGTACAGTGGAGTATTACTCAGCCACAGAAAAGAACAAAATAGCGCCATTTGCAGCAACATGGATAGACCTAGAGACTGTCATACGAAGTGAAGTAAGTCACACAAAGAAGGACAAATATGGTATCACTTATATGTGTAATTTAAAACACGATACAAATGAACTTATTTACAAAACAGATTCACAGATTTAGAAAACAATCTTATGGACACCAAAGGAGAAAGTGGGAAGATAAATTAGGAGTTTGGCATTGACATATACATACTACTATATATAAAACAGATAAACAACAAGGACCTGCTGTATAACATAGGGAACTATATGCAATATCTTATAATAAACTATAATGGAAAAAATACAAAATAGAATGTGTATGTTTAAAAAAAACATGGGAACAGAGAGGAGCAAGTTACTGTTATTGCTGTTTGTGGGGCATGGGGAAAAGACATGGAAGATGTTCAAAAATTCAGTTTTAGCCTCATGAACATAGTGACTCTGACACAGAAATCAAACATCCCAGTGGGGATGTAACGAGGCATCTGGACATGTGACAAGTACAGGGGTTGTCGGCACATGGATGGTTCTAGAAAAGATCGCCAAAGGGCAATTGAAGACAGGAGAAACTCCAGCATTTTAGAGAGTAGGATGTAAATGAAACCAACAAGAGAAACTAAGAAGAGTGAGTGACTTGTGCGACAGGATGAAAAGCAGCACAGCGTGGTATCGTGAATGCGCCAGCGGCGGGAGGGGGTGGCGGTGGGGAGGGACAGTGTCTCAAGGAGAAAGGGACCCGCTGGATCCAGAACCACTGACTGGTCAGTGGGATGAGACCTGGGAGTGACCACGAAGTCTACCAAGCTGGAGATCCCTGGTGAGCTCGAAGAGAACTGTTTCAGTGGAAATTGTGGAGGAAAAAGGCCTTAGTAGGAAAGGCTTAAGAAAGACTGGAAACAAAGTTAAAGGGAGCAGAAAAGTGAACCACAGTTGGGGAGAGTGTGGGATCAAGAGAAGGGTTTTAAGATGGAAAAAGTTACAGCTGATTTGTACATTGATGAGAACACAGCAGAATATGCCACCTCAAATCATGTCCCTCTGGCATAAGGATTATTTTAAACTGAAAGCAGTTAGGCTCAAACAAGATATTCTATGCCTTCTTCCTTTCTTCCAGGAAGGGCAAGAGGACTCTTAATTCTAGACACTCTAGACTCTCACCAGCCTTAAAAGGCATAGAGGAATTTACACAGCAAACCTCAACAACTATCCCTACTTATCCATCAGTTTCCTCCATATACTTTGACCTCTTGTCGACGTGAAGCCCTTAGAAGCAGTTCTTTTCCTTTGCCTGTCACTTCACAAAAAACATTATTTTTCTTAAGACGCTTTGCAAACCTGAGTTCTAATCGATCCTTAGAGTTCCCAGGCATGAGCACTCCTCTGTGTATGCAAGGTGCAGGCTTTAAGACCCAAACTTTTGTTTTTCTCTTGTTAGTCCGTCTTTTGTCTGTCTAATGCACAGGGCTCCTGACAAATTTAGGAGGGGAAATAAAGTTAAGCTTCTCCTCTCTTACCAGAATAATCCCATAGACTGACATTATAGGAGGGAAAATTTCTAGAACTAGGTCTACAGCAAGAGAGATAGGGCAACAGAGAGCACGTGAGTGCTGGGACCAGCCAAAACTAGGGAAGGCGGAGTGTCTGCAAGAGGCAGGTTGCGGGGGTGCAGTGGAGGAAGGAGGCTGGTGTAAGTTCTCTGCTGGGGTCTTTTATCTCCTAGGGAAAGAGAAGTAAGGTCATCACCTAAGAGCAAAGACGGGAAAGAAAGTGCTCCAGGTTTGGGGGGTTTTATGGGGTTTTGGAGTATCATTAGTAAACAATGACATCATCAGTTTCTGCTGTACAACCAAGTGAATCAGCCACATGTGTACAGATGTCCCCTCCCTTCTGAACCTCCCTCCCACGGCCCCATTCCACCTCTCTAGGTCATCACAGGGCACCAAGCTGAGCTCCCTGCGCTATACAGCGGCTGCCCACTAGCTAGCTATCCTACACGTGGTAGTGCATAGAAGGCAATCCCAGTCTCCCCACGCACCCCACCCTCCCCTTCTACGCACCCACATGCCCACATATCCATTCTCGACATCTGTGTCTCTGTTCCTGCCCTGGAAATAGGTTCATCTGTACCATTTTTCTATACTCCAGTGCTGCAGGTTTGAGGACTGGACCAAGGCTAGGATTTTGCCAGGCTGGTAGACCCAAGGGAGAAAGGTAAAGAGATCTAAGGGAGGGTGAAAGGGCTTGACACAGAGGGAGGTCAGGAAATTCAAACAGGTTAATGAGGAAATGGCTGGAGGGAGTAGCGGTAATTCAGGAGCTCAAACCATCAAGGGATGAAGGAAGGGCAGTGGAGATGTGGTATTAATATAATGACGGCATGAGATTCAAAAGCGGATGCTTTAAGGGAAGAGGGAGCAAAATGACCCTGCAGTGGCAAAGAGAAACAAACAGGTCACTCTTCCATCTCCATGGAAGGAGGGAAGGAGACAGCCACGGCCGCACGGGAGGGTTCCCGGGGAGAGCAAGGTCAGGCAGAGAAGGTTAAGAGACTGTTTAGAGAGCAGGCTGAGGGTGTAGGGGCTTAAGTTTGATGATGGACCACGAACCCCAAGAAGCACAGTGACAGGGTTCCAGGAACCGGGGAACAGAGCGAGGGGGAGATACGCAGAGTCACAGGAGGTGCCAGGCTGGGGTGGTCTGGAGTCCCAGAGTTGACAGCTGTCACCTTCCGGGTTCATGGGTGTGACGGGATTAGAGTCAACGGTCTCAAGCAAGTGCTAGGACTTAAAGTCGAGATGAATTACTAATATACATAAAAGTTAAGTAATTATCTAAGAATAAGAAGCACACCGTAAGATGCTCATTGTCATTAGTCATGAGGAAAGGGCAAATCAAAACCAGAGACACCACTTCAAACCCACTGGGGTGGCTACAGTCACAAAAGCGGGAAAGAACAAGTTTTGGTGAGGATATAGGGAAATTAGAACCCTCATCCACTGCTTGTGAGACAGTAAAATCATAGTCATGGTAGAAAACAGTTTGGCAGCATCTCAAAATGTTTAACAGAGAATTAACATGGGACCCAGAATCCCCACTTGCAGGTAGAGACCCCAAGTTACTGAAAACTTATTTTTAAAAAAGTACACGTATACGCATGTTCATAGCAGCACTACTCACAATAGCCAGAAGTAGAAACAACTCAAATGTGCATCAGCAGATGAATGGGTACACAAAATCTGGCATATCCGTACAATGCCATGAAAAGGAATGAAGTGTTAAAACATGCTACAATGTGGATTAACCTTAATAACATTATCTAAGTGAAAGAAGCCAGATGCAAAGGTCACATAAGGTCACATACTGTATGATTCCATTTACATGAAATATTCAGAATAGGTAAATCCATGGAATCCAGATTAGAGATTGCCAGGGGCTAGGAGGAGGGGGTAATGGGGACTGATGCTTGATGGGTGTGGGATTTCTTCTTGGGGTGACGAGAAAGTTCTGGAACTAAACAAAGCTGGTGGTTGCACAACATTATAAATACACTAAAAGTCATTTAATTGTTCTTTTTAAAATGGTCAATTTAATGTTATGGTAATTCACTTAATAAAAAAGAATACTTTAGAGAAAAAATATAAGCATTAATTCACCCATCTCAAGATCAGAGTGTCAGTAATCCTGCACTAAAAACAAATGTTAAAAAAGGTACTTAATGTATAAATTCATGAAGAACAAGGAATACCAAGATTTAGGAGCAAGGAGCCTCTAGACTGGGAACTAGGCTCTCTCCACACCCAAAGTCTTCTAAAACCCGCAACTAAAAAGCAAATTGTGCAAGGACCCTCCCAACACACCCGATCCACACTTGTGGCTCATCTACTCATTGTTTCTGGATCCAAGGAATGTTGAATAACAGTGACACTTTCCAATTAGCTATCAGAACATAGTAGCTAATTTAAATTATACACGTTCCCCTCTGTGAGACAAGTGAGTGACCGACAATTGTCCTAGTAGTCTGGTGGTTCACTAATGAGAATGTGATTCAAGTCAGTTGGTAACACAAGAGGAGTTATGGTCTTTTCTTGTCACAGAGAAGGGCATGTTGTAGGCGTGTAATTNTGTTCCCCTCTGGGAGACAAGTGAGTGACCGACAATTGTCCTAATAGTCTGGTGGTTCACTAATGAGAATGTGATTCAAGTCAGTTGGTAACACAAAAGGAGTTATGGTCTTTTCTTGTCACAGAGAAGGGCACGTTGTAGGTGTGTAATTGGTGTTTGTGGGAGGGAGAAAGGGAGACAGGGAAGAAGTCAAGACGAAACTCAGATTTGGGGACTTCCCTGTGTCCACTGGTTAAAGCTTCGAGCTTCCACCGTAGGGGACATGCAATTCTTGGCCAGGGAACAAAGTTCCCACATGCCACACAGCATAGCCAAAACATGCTACACATGCTAAGTCACTTCAGTCATATCCAACTCTTTGCAACCCCATGGACTGTAGCCTGCCAGGCTTCTGTTCCATGGGATTCTCCAGGTAAGAATACAGGAGAGTGGGTTGCCATTTCCTACTCCAAGCAAAAACATAGAAAGGGAAAAACCTCAGGTCTGGTCAGGTAATTGCAGAAGAAATCATTTCGGTGAAGAATACCCAGACTTGCCTGCATCTGTCTTAAAGCTGTTTCTTTGGCCCTTAAGTCCCACTTATAAGCCCACAGCAGAGGACGGAGCCCTAGACTCACAGTCAAGAGATTCAACTCAACTGTGAACAGTTGTATGTAACTTCAAACACTTCACCGACCTGAGCTAGGCTTTCTCATTGAACCAGCCAGACTCCAACATGGCTCTCAGTTATAACAAGGATCCATTCTGGGATTTCTTCTGCAAGGCATGTTCTCTAAGAACCAGGAGAAGCTGGACCGTTCCTGCTCAATGACAGACAACCATCTCAGGCAAAAGTCCTGTCCTTCCCTCAAAAAACTGTCTTCTGAGCTTCAGAGAACTACACTCCACTCCTAGCATGGCTTTGAGATACTAATAACTGAAATTTCTGGACAAAATACAGTTATGATTCCCAGTGACTCCGAAGGGCTCCATCCAAACCGCTCATCACTGTAGGTGCGGGCAATGTGCTCTGTTGAAGGGTCTTAACCTGACTTCTGAATCACCCCCATAATGCTCGTGAATGCAAAAGCCTGATAAGAACCAGATGTGGTTGCAGGCAAAGACCAGGAAGTCATTCCTCTCTCCTTTTCAGTGAACAGTATCCTCATAAACTTTCCCTACTTTCCCACTGGGTCATTGGCTTTTCTTCATCATTTCTAGGAGCTCCTTATGCAATTGAGGAATTGGCTTTTATCTAGGTTAAGAGTTGTATTCTTTCCCCAAATTGACTTTGCCTATAATATATTTTAGGCCACAAGAAAGTCTCTTTATTTTTAAGAAGTCAAATTTTTGAATCTCTTTTTGGATTTGGCTTAAGATTTTTTAAGTCATGTTAAAAGGCCTTCCCCATTCAGGGGTCAAAAGCAATTCTTGTGTGGTTTAAGTACTTTAGTTTCTTTTTTTAAATACCTAAGTCTTGGCTCCACTTAAAATTCATCCCGTAAAGAAGATGTGGTGTGTGTACACACACACACACAATCAAATACTACTCAGCTATAAAAAAATAATGAAATAATGCCATTTGCAGCNTCAAAAGCAATTCTTGTGTGGTTTAAGTACTTTAGTTTCTTTTTTTAAATACCTAAGTCTTGGCTCCACTTAAAATTCATCCCGTAAAGAAGATGTGGTGTGTGTACACACACACACACAATCAAATACTACTCAGCTATAAAAAAATAATGAAATAATGCCATTTGCAGCAACAAGGATGGACCCAGAAATGAACATATTAAGCGAAGTCAGTCAAAACAAGAAAGACAGTTACCATATGGTATCACTTACATGGAACAACAGACTGGTTCCAAATAGGAAAAGGAGTACGTCAAGGCTGTATATTGTCACCCTGCTTATTTAACTTCTATGCAGAGTACATCATGAGAAACGCTGGACTGGAAGAAACACAAGCTGGAATCAAGNCCAGACCACCTGACCTGCCTCTTGAGAAATCTGTATGCAAGTCAGGAAGCAACAGCTCGAATTGGACATGGAACAACGGACTGGTTCCAAATAGGAAAAGGAGTACGTCAAGGCTGTATATTGTCACCCTGCTTATTTAACTTCTATGCAGAGCACATCATGAGAAACGCTGGGTTGGAAGAAGCACAAGCTGGAATCAAGATTGCCAGGAGAAATATCAAGAACCTCAGATATGCAGATGACACTACCCTTATGGTAGAAAGTGAAGAACTAAAGAGCCTCTTGATGAAAGTGAAAGAGGAGAGCGAAAAAGTTGGCTTAAAGCTCAACATTCAGAAAACGAAGATCATGGCATCTAGTCCTATCACTTCATGGGAAATAGATGGGGAAGCAGTGGAAACATTGGCTGACTTTATTTTTTCTGGGCTCCAAAATCACTGCAAATGGTGATTGCAGCCATGAAATTAAAAGACGCTTACTCCTTGGAAGGAAAGTTATGACCAACCTAGATAGCATATTAAAAAGCAGAGACATTACTTTGCCAACAAAGGTCCATCTAGTCAAAGCTATGGTTTTTCCTGTAGTCATGTATGGAAGTGAGAGTTGGAGTATAGAAAAAGCTGAGCACCAAAGAATTGATGCTTTTGAACTGTGGTGTTGGAGGAGACTCTTGAGAGTCCCTTGGACTGCAAGGAGATCCAACCAGTCAATCCTAAAGGAGATCAGTCCTAAATATTCACTGGAAGGACTGATAGCTAAAGCTGAAACTCCAATGTTTTGGCCACCTGATGCGAAGAACCGACTCATTGGAAAAGACTCTGATGTTGGGAAGGATTGAAGGCGGAAAGAGAAGGGGACAACAGAGGATGAGATGGCTGGATGGCATCACCGACTCAATGGACATGGGTTTGAGTGAACTCCGGGAGTTGGTGATGGACAGGGAGGCCTGGCGTGCTGCAGTCCATGGGGTCGCAAAGAGTCGGACATGACTGAGTCACTGAACTGAACTGTGATAATGAAGATGACCAAGCAATTCTCCCAAAAGAATGAAAAGCTGGAAGGTTCAAACGTATTTTTCTGGATCTTTTGAGATGTGCACGTATGCTCGGTTGTAGCCAACTCTGTGTGACCCCGTGGTCTGAGGCCACCAGGCTTCTCTGTCCATGGGATTCTCCAAGCAAGAATACTGAGCAGGTTGCCATACCCTCCTCCACGGGATCTTCCCGTGTCGAGCCCCCATCTCTTGTGTGTCCTGCATTGGCAGGAGGATTCTTTCCCACTGCGCCACCAGTGAAGCCATCTTTCAAGATACTGACAAGGTACATGCAGTTCCTCCCTCAGCCACGAGAGGGCCACAAGAACACCTTATTGATACACTGGGGGGTGGGTTACAATTTCTGTGGACAGTGTAAGAATTTTATTCTAAATTTAAAAATCTTGCAGCTCCTCTTCAACTTTCTGGATACTGCTCTACTAAGGCATTCAACTCACCTGGAAGTATTTTATATTGTGAAAGACTACAAAACAACATTAATTCCCATCACAAGTCAAAGCGCTAAATGTTGGGCAAACTGAAATATATGAAAATGTCTGTTTTTGAAGTTTGAACTTCTGGAGAGAAACAATGAATCCTTATACAAACTCTATGATTTAGGTCTCTTTATAATAACCTAATTTTAAAGATCACAACAGTACATTGTTAGTAGTAATAGCAGAAATATTTCTGAAAAGTAATTTGAAAGAATACTTATATTTTGCCTTTTTTCCAACAACTTAATATAAAAAATATATATATAGCAAGATTATACTGTAATTATATCACATTTAAACCTTTATAGTAGTTCCTTCAAAGAATCAAATAAAATTTTAAAAATGTTTTTTGGTTTCTAGTTATATTGGCATTGTATCTGCTAATACACTGATTTTATTATAATAGAAAATGAATATAAAGGTAATTAACGACATGCACCTAGAAAGGAAGTATAGGGAATATAATTCAATGCATGTGCCTTGGAATAAGAGACACCTGCCCCAGACTCCAACTCTGATAATGACAAATGCTATAACCTTGAGCAAGTTTTGTAAATTTCCAAACCTCATTTCTTTTATTGTAAACAGAACAACTCAGTGATGATCAGAGTCCAGTGTATGAAATGCTCAGCTTGGTGCCTGTAACATGATAAGCATTCAACAAACAGCAGAATTTAATTTTGCTTTTGTTAGTAACAGTAGAAAACAATTACATTGCACATTATATTGTACTGACTATGTGCCAGGAACCATATATATATATATATATATAAAATTATATATATGCATACATGCACATACATTCGTATGTATATCTGTACACGTATGTCATTATATATAAAATTATACATAACTGTACGTACATACATATATATGTATGACTGTATATGCATGTATGTGTTTATTACATCTTTTAATCCTCACAACCAGAGTCTCCATTTTATAGAAAAGGAAACTGACAAATCTAGAAAATTTCCCAAGACTGAAAACTTATAAATAGTGGAGCTGGGATTAAAACCTAAGCAATCTCTTGGGCTGGTGTGTTTAGTCACTGTAACAGAATAACAATAAAGATATATAAGTGACTAAAACCACTGAGCAAAATATAAATACGTGGCACGCCTTCAGTGTGCACCACTGATCCATGACTCAAGATTAAACTGAAATAGAGTGGTATTTTTTCATCTTTTATCATCCTCCTGGCCAATAGGTGGCACCAAACAAATGTGTTAAGAGAAACACTGCAAAAAAAAAAAAAAAAAGCAAAATTGATACTGTTGCTACTTAACTTTAAAACAAAATAATGAGAAGACTGTGTCATAATAAAACTTTAAATAAAAATACAGGCAAAGGGAAATATGTATTTCCTCAGTATTCACTGACTCGCATTTTATGGGCATGATTTGCTCCTATTTATATTGGAATTTTTTTCTATAAAATGTTCACAGTTCTGCCATTAAAAGCTGTGTGTGCCCTATTATTATGGTAGTAGGGAACCAATCGGCCTTTCTAGAAGTAAAGACTTGTACCCTCCTCAATAAAAGACAATGGCTTAATCAGGGCGACCCCATCACTCCGCTCTGTACAAACAGTTGCTCAATAAATGTTGATTTAAGGAACTTAAATGGGATTGAATGTCTCAAAGTTGAAACTCATTTGGACCAGAATTAGTGAAGAAAAGTCCCAGGCAATTGTGTTTTTTTCCCAAAACATGAATTTCATGTTCCAATAAACCTGCTGCCGTGGAAAGCCCCTGTTTCCCAGCTTGAAGTTCAAATACAGGGGCGAGAAACAACCGCTCTCCCAGCTGACCTTGGCTGCTTTGAAGCTGCCCAGGGGACACAAGCCATGTCTACAGTGACAGGCTCCAAGCCGCGCTGCTGTTCTCAGGTTGGCCCCAGGTGTGAGATGGCTTTGAGCCGGGCTGCAGGATTATGCATGTGCTTAGTGTGTGGATTAGGAGAAGGCGATGGCACCCCACTCCAGTGTTCCTGCCTGGAAAACCCCATGGACGGAGGAGCCTGGTGGGCTGCAGTCCATGGGGTCGCTAAGAGTCGGGCACGACTGAGCGACTTCCCTTTCACCTTTCACTTTCATGCATTGGAGAAGGAAATGGCAGCCCACTCCAGTGTTCTTGCCTGGAGAATCTCAAGGACGGGGGAGCCTGGTGGGCTGCCGTCTATGGGGTCACACAGAGCTGGACACGACTGAAGTGACTTAGCAGCAGCAGTGTATAGATCAAGCGTAATAAACGGCTGTGAATTAACATCACAAAGGAACACATGTGACACCACAGATACACTGCAGAGGGATTTATCGTACGTTTTTTGTAAAGAGAAGAACTGAGGAGAGTTTCTCCTTATAATCTGATAAAATGCTAACATAACTTGCTAGAACAGTGTGAAGACAAAAGAATCAAACTACTTCAAGCGTCTCCTTGAATAAACTGAGTTTCACTGGGTGCAATTGGACCCCTCTCTGAACTGCCAACAGGCTCTCACTCAGCTCTCAGTAATTCCCTACAAAAGATGCTTATCTGGGTCAATCCCCACAGATATGTCCTATCTACACCCCAAACTGTCTCTTTATTGATAAAAGTAATCAACTCTAATTATATTACATATTTTCAGTTCAACTGTTCTGAGCGAATACAAAAGCGTATGTCCACAATATTTTAAAATACCCATAAGAAAACAAACCTTAACTTCAACAATCTTCATTTGCACAGGGCCTCCATCTTTCTTCCTTTATTTTCACAAATTTTGACCAACTTATGGTTAAAGCGAAGTTAAAGTCACTCAGTCGTGTCCGACTCTTTGTGACTCCATGGCCTTTAACCCACCAGGCTCCTCTGTCTGTGGGATTCTCCAGGCCAGAATACTGGAGTGGGTAGCCTTACCCTTCTCCAGGGGATCTTCCCGACCCAGGGATGGAACCCAGGTCTCCTGCATTGCAGGCCGATTCTTTACCATCTGAGCCCCCAGGGAGGTCCTATGGTTCAGCTTAAAGCCTATTAAGATGCCGCCCCTTCTCTTGCAATCAGATTTTTCTGACCCCACCATAGTCTCTAACTGAAACCAGTGACTTACATGCTTAAATTTGGAATCGAACATAGGCCTGCTGGAGCCAGACCTGCAGGTGAGGTGTCTCATTATCTGCTTGCTGGCTTCAGACTTTCCAGATCCTCTTTCTCCACTAAAAGAAGACAGAAAAAATATATGCTTACTGTTTTGGCAAATACAGTAAAAAAGGAACCAGACAGTAATTCTCAGACACAAAGAAGGTAAGCAAACGGCATGACGACCTTCAACGAGAACATTTGACCTTCCCACTGGATTCACTCATTAGCGTAAATGCAGAAAGGCGCACGGTAGGGAAGACAATCACCAGTACAAACACCAGTCTTGAAAGAAGAAAGAAAACGCCTCAACTGAGCATCACCAAACCCCTGTGGGATTTGCTCTTCATTTCTTGACCTTTGAATGAAAAAAAATGTTTGTTTGTTTGTTTTTCTGAGTAATGGGTTGATACATGGCATCATTAGCCTTTAAAGATGTCCCAAAGGAATACTAGCTCTGCGGAAAATTAACAAATTTTACTATTGATAGAAAAACAATCCCATGAGCAAGGGCATGTAGAAACAAGCAGATTTCCTCCCTGATGGAACATGCCTGGCACTGAGAGCTCTGTAATCGGCAGGTTCCCAAAAGATGTCACTGGCTCTTCAGAACTTCGCTAAGAACCAGAGTTTTTGACAAGAATTAAGTGGATGCAGTGAGAATTTAGTAAAGGCTGTGGATTTGTGCCAGTCATTTTAGGGGAGGCTGGGGGGACCTCTGAAAGCCTCCTGTGGTGAGCGGCATTGGATGAGCGCGGCTGTGAGTGTGGGTGGGCGGCACTCAGGCTCAGAGCCAGACTGTTGGACTCGCATCCCAGGGAGACCCTGGACTAAGGCGCTAAGCCTTCTAACACTCAGCCCTTGACACATAAAATGACAGCAATGACGGTGATCATAGTAACACGCATCCTGCAAGATCACTAAAGCGATGAACAAGATGACACGTGGACGGCACCGAGCGGAAGGCCTGACACCCAGCAACTCTCAAAAATACTGGTGTTATTACTGTCAACATGACTACACACTCCTTGCCATCTCCCAATTTTTTTTTTTAAGTTTCCCTTTTTGTCTAAGCAAGACCAGGAAACCCAATAGATAAAACAGATAAAAGCAGAATTTCTTGGCTCAAGAATGCCAGGGTCCCCTAACCCCCAGCCGGGAGACCCTTCAAAGCAGGTATAAAAACAGCCACTTGCAGCTATTTTGAAAACCACGACACCAAAGTCTGCAACACGTTGATCTGACCTTCCATGGAATTTTGATGGAGTTAATAATATAAAAGTATATAACGAACTGCTTATTTACAGATTTAATGTTACTTGGGTTCTTTCCAGGTTTCCCTCTTCACTCTTTGATCTCGCTCTGACTCAGGCTGTGCAAAGCTTTATTTACACGTTCAGTCTCAACTGATGCTATAGAGGGTAACTATGCAAAGTCCTCCTCTCGTGGAGGTGTAGCCTGATATACAACATAATTCTCAATGCAGATTGTATTTTGATACCTAAATATGTCTTTAATTTTTTATCACTACACACTCACATTTCACCCTTACTGCTTGTGGTACCCATTTTTTTTTTTTGCTCCAATATAAATGACCCTCCTGAGCATTTTGACATTTAGGAGCTAACATTGCCATTGCATTCCAATAAAAATGACTTTGGGTGTATAATTTTGGTGACATGAGCAAAGAGAAATACCTAGAAGCAGCTGGGAAATGTCACCTCTGCAAGCCGCTGCAAGGTGTCTTGCTCAGCACCACATTTTGGAGAAAGGTGGAATACTAGTCCCGGGCGCCTTTCTTCCCCTGTGCTTTCTAAGGGTTGAAAGCACGGTGCTCTGGTTCTAAGATGTAAATCTCCAAAATGAACTGAGCTTCAGGTTAAGTTTGTCGAAATCAATCCAGCCACACCCGGGCCGTTTATAATAACAGAGATGTTTCTCCTCTGTAGCGAGTCACGTGTGTCCACCGCAAAGACTTACAGGGACACAAACCGATGAGGAAGTCAATTAAGGTAAAGAAGAAACGTGGGCAGGTTTAGGGCCAAGCTCGCAGGGCGCCGGGCCTGGGGCTGGGGCGGAGGAGAGCTCACCTGAGAATGAAACACTGGGGTCTCCGCTCCTGGAAGAGCTGGTGGAAGGCCCTCTCCGCGCAGCAGAAAATGTGAGGCGGCAGCGAGGGGTTGGGCTGCCCCGCGCGGCTCAGGTACAGCTCAGAGACCTGGAGAACAGGGCCGGCATCTCTGTCAAAAGGACTCAGGACCCTTTCCCCCACGAAGACACTGATGCATTTCCAATACACAAAAGCATACACATCTCTAATCTTGCGTCTCACTTGTAAACACAAACCATCTGCACAATGATGCCCTTCTCGGCACATTTAACGCATCTCTAAGGGTGGCTCCGTCTGGTCAAAGCTATGGTTTTTCCAGCGGTCATGTATGGACGTGAGAGTTGGACTATAAAGAAAGCTGAGCGCTGAAGAATTGATGCTTTTGAACTGTGGTGTTGGAGAAGACTCTTGAGAGTCCCTTGGACTGCAAGGGGATCCAACCAGTCCAACCTAAAGGAGATCAGTCCTGAATATTCATTGGAAGGACTGATGCTGAAGCTGAAACGCCAATATTTTGACCACCTGATATGAAGAACTGACTCATTGGAAAAGATGTTGATGCCGGGAAAGATTGAGGGCAGGAGGAGAAGGGGATGACAGAGGATGAGGTGGTTGTATGGCATTGCTGAGTTGATGGACATGAGTTTGAGTACGCTCTGGGAGTTGGTGATGGACAGGGAGGCCTGGCGTGCTGCAGTCCATGGGGTCGCAAAGAGTCGGACGCTACTGAGCAACTTTCACTTGATCACTTGACCCCATACAGATCAGTACAGAGTGTTGTGGAGCTCCATCTTCCACACGGTAGGTCTTTATTGCTTCTGGCATCTATTTTATACACAGTGGTGTGCCCATGTCCTCCTCTTCTTCCTCCCAACCCTCTCCTCCTCCTCACCCCGCTTCTCCTTCATCTTAACCTATAACCCCTGAAATAATACGGGTAATTCCTTTTGCCCTAGTCAAGCCTACTTCCTTACGTCTGCAGACAGCCCAGGGATGGGACTGGGGTCGGGCTGGGTAGGATGAGGAAAGTGGGCAGGTTTCAAGGCAGATTTAAAGCGCAGTGAAACTGACTTTCGCTAAGAAAAGAGGAGAGTCGGGCGGTGAGGGTCCCTGTTTTACCCAAGAAGTATTTCTGTGCTAATTCTTGGTTGATTCATTAGGAGTTCAGAGACAGGAATGTCTCTCTCCCTCTCTCTTTCCCTCCCTGCCTCCACCCCATCTGCAGCATCTAAAGGGCATCCTTGCTTCAGGAACACAGGCCTCCTCCTTTCATCTCCTGCTCCCCCACCAAGGGTTCCGCTTCACACTGGAAGCAGCCTGTGGTTGCACAAGAAGCAGAGAGTTCCCAGGATGGCATTGTTGATCCCAAACACTTGGCAAAAATCGCACTGTGCTTTCAGTTGCCTGGAATACTTTTTCAAAAGCAGTTTCTCTTTTGATTTTGACTCTCATGATTAAAGCTGGAAAGGCTCGGAAAGTGAGCAAAGGCAGTACCGTCCTGTCTGATCCAATTGCCTAAACATCACAGGGCTCTTCTGAACGTGTTCAGAGAAGAATTCCAAACCAACCGACCTTGAACTAGTCAAAAATGCATGGGAACACAGAGTTAATATAATATTTGATTTTAGAAGTCTGTCTAGGGACCACAGGCATAAGAACCACACATGATAAGTGCAAGGCACTGTTTTTATAAAATAACATTCCTTTTCAATATTGTCTCAGAAAAAAATTAAGTCACTATTATGTAACCACTCAGGGCAGAATTTTCTGAGAAGCTTGATTTTACTCCTTGTTTTGCTATTTCTTCTTAATCATTTGATACGATAGGTATGTCTAGTAAGTGGTTACTCTACATTATTAAAGGACATTTTAAATTTTATACTCACCACAGTGGAATAAATTGGAATCTCCTTGAATGGATTAACCAGCAGGAGGATGTCCCCAATAAAAGTCTATTAAATGCAAAGGATAGAAATTGTTATCGGACCATATAAATAGCACTTTTAAAGTTAAATATTATATAATTTTAAGATCACTGAGCAAACTAGAGAATAAAGAAAAATCACACTTTAACATTTTACGAATTATTTTAAAAGTTTGCAAATAAATAGAAAAGTCAAATTCACATAAAATTAAACCAATAAGCTTGTCCCATTGAACACAAAGCAAGTGAAATGACTGTCAAGTAATTAGTTGAACACGCAGATGAAATTTTGAAAAGTGGAATAGTTAACTCACATAGAACATTAATACCAAGAACCACACAATGTATGCTCATTTAAACTGAATACCGGCCAGTTCCAGTACATTTAAAGGGTCTGAGTCACATAAAGTGCATTCTCTGGTCACGGACTACAATGCAGATTAACCATGGACAGCTAGAAAACCACCAAATGTGTGGCGCTTGTACATTTGCAAATAACCTATGAGTCAAAAAGAGAAGGCATAGTGCAAATGAGAAAACATTTCAATTATGATAAATCATAGCACGCGAGATGCTGCTGAAGGCATACTCGATATCAAAAGTATGGCCTGAAACGCACGTTAAAAAAGAATACAGGCAGGTAACGCTCTAAGTACCTGTTTCTAGGAACTCATCAAATTACATGAAATTATCAGAACTAAGTAACCAACATATGAACAGAAATGAAAGGAATTAGTAAACAAAAGCCATGGAGTAAAAAAACTAAAGCCAAAAGGCAGATATTGGAAAAGTCGAATAAAAAGCTGGTGTCCTAACAAGACCGACCGAGGAAAGAAGACAAAGCCGACCACCAGTATCCAACACAAGGCGCCACTGCAGACCCCACCGACAGGGGAGCAGGTGAGGAGGCTTTCAGAAGCCCTGGGATGTTTAGACGGCGTGGACAATAACCCACAATCTTACCAAAACAAATGCAGCAAGATGTCAGAAATCTAACTATATTTATTTTCTGTAACAAATTGAATCTATGTCTAAAACCTTACCGCAAAGAAAACTAAGAATTCACCAGTGAATTCTTGCCAACACTGATGTAAAAATAAACAAATTTCATACAAATTATTCCAGAAAGTAGCAGAAGAGGGAACATGAATCACTTCATTTTAAGAGGTCTGCATAAACTTAGTATTAAAAACAAATATATTGAAAGAAAATTATAGGCTGTTTTCCTTCATTAAAACACATGCTAAAATAATGAGAAAAATACAGACAAACTGAATCCAATAATACATTCAACAAATAATAAATTTCAACCAAAGAGGCTTTATTCTAGTAATTCAAGGTTGGCTGAATATCAGAAAATCAGCTCTTGTAATTTGTATTACTAAGAAGTCAAGAATAAAATAATAGTCAATTCCCACTCTTGATTAAACACAATAATAACTTTAAAAACTAGTAATATAACGGAACTTTTTTAATCTATAAAAAGTAATTACGCATGGGGTAATAAGTTGCTTAATGATAAAACACTAATTTTAATGATAAAACACCTTTCTGCAAAGATCAGAAACACCACAGAAATGTCTAATATGTTGACTTCCAGCCAAATTTTTAAATTAACAGCCCTTATATCATCAAATGGGGCTTTTCAGGTGGCGCTAATGGTAAAGAATCTGCCTGCCAGTGCAGGACACCAGTTCAATGCCTGGGTCAGGAAGATCCCCTGGAGGAGGGCACGGCAACCCACCCCAGTATTCTTGCTTGGAGAATCCCATGGACAGAGGAGCCTGGCGGGCCACGGTCCATATTGCAAAGAGTTGGAAACAACTGAAATGACTTAGCACGCACACACATATTATCAAACAAGGCAGAAAAGGTAAGGATCTATCAGGGTTTAAAAGAGAAACAGGAAAGCCATTATTTGGCTCCTACCTAGTGGTGGGTGCAGAAAAACCAAAGAAAGATGGTCCACAGTAACTTAATCCGGAAGCTCTGGGAAGGTTTACTTAGAGACTGAAAAAGTACTGAGAGGGAGTTTATAAAGCTTTGCACTTCATGGAGGGAGAAAGAGAACTCCAGGGAAAAATCTAAGGGGAGTCCCAGATGCAGGAAGGAGGGCAGTGACTTGGAATCACCAATGATCGTGTTTAGGGGCCAGACAGAGAATAAGGACATGTGGCCATCCTTCCACGAAAAATGACAAGCTACCAAAAAGTTCCAAGACTGGGAGTTTTGAGATTACATTTCTTCTTCACAAAAATGGCCCTAGTTCCTTGTGAGATCAGACTGAAAGGGGATGAAGTTTCCTCCAGAAAGGCAAGAAGCTGCTGGGGCCAGGACGAGGAGGGTGGTGAGCACCGGCAGGCAGTGGGAGTGAGGTCGCTCAGGCGTGTCCGACTCTGGGGACCTTCCCCTCCCAGGGATCGTTCCCAGGTCTCCCTCACTGCAGGCGAATTCTTTACCCGCTGAGCCACCAGGGAAGCTGTGGACTAAATGATATTTGGGAGAGAAAGCCACTTAAAAGGCATGAACGAAAGAAAGGAAATCAAAACCATTCAACACAGATTTAGAGAACAAACTTATGGTTACCAGGGCGGGGAAGGATGAAGGAAGGTGGGAGCTTGTACACACTGCTGGATTTAAAATGGATAGCCAGCAAGCACCTGCCCTATAGCACACGGAACTCTGCTCAATGTCATGTGGCAGCCTGGATGGGAGAGGGCTTTGGAGGAGAATGGATATACATATACGGATGGCTGAGTCCCTTCACTGTGCACCTGAAACCATCACAACCTTGCTTATCGGCTCTACTCCAATATAAAATAAAACCTTTAAAATTATTCAAGCAGAGGTCTACTGATAATGTGACTAAGAAGTTAACAGGAAGAAGAATCAGCAAGACGTTATGGAAAGAGAGACAATGGTGCAAAACACGCAAGCGGCAGGCGGTAGCAGAGACCACAGTGATCAGGCTCCGCCACTTCTCGCTGATGACTCAATTTCATTAGTTCTGATAGAAGTATTTAGCTTTAAGTGTATTTACGGTGGCAGGCAATTTATCCAAGTGTTAAGATGCTGCCCTGAATGTTCATAGGTTAATCAGCACCTGACAATTTATTACTTGTAAAGAAATCTCAGATTTCACATTTACATGAAAATTACTTAATCAATTGCTCAGTGGAGGAGGAAAAAAAAAAAGGGTGTAATCCAAAAGGGTTAGCAGACATGTGCATAATCAGATTTCTCTGTAGACCTTCTGATTGAATTGCTCTGAGTTGAATTTAATGAAATCAATGAGAGAGAAAGAGAGTCTGAGATTACATACTGCCAAAACCGATCCACATACCAGAAGAAATAACACATATAAACCAGAGCAGAGCCAAGCAAATCAGTCCTCCCTGCTGTTTGTCATCCAAGCCGGATATCTGCATCTTATTATCAGAGAGGTGTGTATGAATTACTAACTCAACAGACAGAGACATTTCTTGCTAATTTGGAAAAACACTATCTTTTTTCATGCAAACAGAGGCAAGCCCTTCAGGCTCACTTAGCTTTTCCTCTCTGGCTTCCTTTTCCAGATCTGAGTGGCCGAGTTAAAGCAGATGAAACAGGCAGCATTTTTATAACTGACCTGCAGATCCTGCGGGTTCTAAGCAGGATCTTCTCCTCCAGCAAACCCGACAACAGGAAGTTGTCTACCCTCAGGTCGACAACTTTAACCACTCTCAAGTGTGAGTCGTGGCTGAAACTGCCTCATACCTGAATCAGAAGAATTGACCTGAACTCTGAGAAATCCACCTGAAGCTATCCGCACGACCCTAAGTAACAAAGAGCCCTCTCCTTGTAAGATGAGCAGCACGGAAAGGTGAATATACACAGCAAGACGAAGCCACGCAAAAGGCAATTTCAAGGGCACTTACGTAAATCTGATTGTTCCCAAAGCGCTTCTGAATTTCATAAAGCAGGCTGCTGTCCGTGAGCTCGCTGAGTGTTGCCAGGTCATCATTAGGAGCGGGAGGCATCAACTTGACCTGAGGAAAAACCAGGTAAGATCGATTCTGACTGCTTCCCAATCAACTGTCCTCACGGCTGGATGTTCCAGTTTCACTTACTGACCACGTGACTCTGAAACTATTATTAAAAGACCATATGGTTCACTTAACAGGAGCAAAAATCTCAACAACTGTAGCAATGTATTCAGACGAGAATCTGTTTCTGTGACCACCAGCCTGCACACGACGCGCACACACACACACCAACACACACACGCCTCATGTGACCCAGCATCCATCACACCCTGAAGTCTGTCTAATCTACACAGCTCTGAAAGGCGCTGAGCCCTCTGTAAGGCCAGCTGTTAAAACGCTCACGTTTGCAGTGCTTCCGAAAGTAAAGGAAAACTCTTTTCAGGAAACTGAAATGGGAAGAAAGCAGTGTACACAGACGTTAGCTTCTGCACACATGGAGGAGGGTGCTGGAATTCCACAACAGACTCTAGAATTTTGGCTTGTAATTTTTATTCTGTCCTACATTACTCTTAAGGCAGTGATGAGGGTAAGGTAATTCTGCTAGAAAGAAAGAAAGAAAAAACTGTTTTCCTACTCAATTTAATGTTGAGGGACAGAGTTGAAAAACTGGAAAACACTTCAAATAAAAAAAGAGATGAATTTGAATTATTTAATTAGATGAAAATCTATCATTTACAAGTCAGAAATGGACAATGTTTAGTTTTATAGACATAGACAAATACCTCTAGCAAGTTACCATACATGCTGAACTTCCAAAGCAACCATAAAAGAGAAAAACCAAGAGCAGGATTTTTTTTTCCTTTAGAAGTAATGATTTACACTAAGATACTAAAATTCTCTTATAGTCACTGCTCTAAGGAGCTGAATGCAAATTTGAGTGCACATTTTAAAAAAAAAAAAAAAAAGCATGAACAGCACTAACAGAAGTTTCACATTTGTCCCAACGAGCCTGAAAGAACTAGTGCAGCATCTCCCTGGAATTCTGGAGGATTTTCATCTACAGTCACAGCTGTTCCATGGTGAGAGAAAGTACTAGGCTGACGGTAAAAATGTGAAGACTTCCCAGCCGGCTTGTTGTGATGAAACATGAAAATACAGTCTTCGGGTAGATCAAGGGAAGAATTCCTTGTATTTATCATGTCACATTCCAGACTGACCGGGAATGAAGCTCTGATAATCAGTCTTAAGCAAGGCTCCCCAAGGGACACATACTTTATAAAGATTCCTAAAGCATTATGACAGCTGACAAGCAGTAGAAAGAAAAACAGAAGTATGTCTGTGGATATTTTCATGTTCAGAGTTGAAGGCTCAGTAGTGTACGCTACCAATGTCTCCCAAACAATTACAACTACAGTCAAAACAGAGACAACATAAATATGTAAAAAAAAGCAAATTAACATCCTCACTAGGATTGATCATTATGGTTCTCATGAAGATATGCACGTTTCCATACGCACTGCTGTGCTTTGTTGTGTCTGACTCTTTTTGAGCTCCATGGACTAGAGTCCGCCAGGCTCCTCTGTCCACAGGGATTCTCCAGGCAATAATACTGGAGCAGGTTGCCATGCCCTCCTCCAGGATATATATGTGCACACACATATATTTTCTCCTCCTTATGCATCCCTAGAGAAGGAAATGGCCACCCACTCCAGTCATTCAGCTCGGGAAACACCATAGGCGGGGGAGCCTGGCGGGCTACAGAGCATGGGGGTCGCAAAGAGTCAAACACGACTGAGCGACTGAGCGTGCACGTTTTATGTACATGTATATTTCCAAAAGTAGAGATCTCAAACACAAAACATGCACAATTCAGGATAGAAAGTCAGGGAGAAATTAGAGAAGCATTGTGATAAATGTTTTACAATCCAAAGGAACTGACATCTTGGAAACACTCTGAATCCACCCCTTCCCGTTCCCACTTGCCGGCACGGCTGTGAGTGCTGTCAGATTTATTGCTGTGCTCTCTTTTGTTTGATGGTGTTTTCTCTCTATGGGACATGAGTAGTATATGTCAAGGAACCAGAAATTCAGCGGGCAAAGAGGAGTTCTGACAAATGGAATAAGTACAAGAAGACCCTGGGGAAAGCTTGTTTAGGAGGAAAGAACCAAGGGTGCATGAATGAAGACGAAAGAGGAAATTAAAAAAAAAAAAAAAAGAAGCGCTGCCTGGGATGGTCCTCCCAGGGAAAGGGGTGACGTTCTGACCAAACAGCCCGCTCCCCGCAGTGAAGCCCCCGGCCGCCTGTACCGCGCCGTGGCTGCCGTCGCCTGCTTCCCGGGGCTTCCCTCAGAGCTCGGCTGCAAAGGCTCGTAACTTCAGCCGTTTGCCATTTCGTGCTTCGTAGAGCTTCCCTGGTCGCTCAGACAGTAAAGAATCTGCCTGCCACGCAGGACTGGTTTCCATCCCTGGGTCAGCAAGACCCCCTGGAGAAGGGATGGAACCCACTCCAGTATCCTTGCCGGGAGAACTCCATGGACAGAGGAGCCTGGCGGGCTACAGTCTGTGGGTCCCAAAGAATAGGACACACCTGAGTCCTAACCCTTCACCCTTGCTTTTTATTCCGTTTCGTAGAGAGTGTAGTTTACCAGGTCCTTGGCTTGCTGAGGATTTACGCTTTTGTGTACCTGGGTGTTGGTACAGAAAGAGAACCACTGCCAGCCTTCAAAATTCCGCTACGCACAGGGAACTGTGGGGCACACACTGTGTCTCCCACGCACAGAACTGACCCAGGTCAGCAGGGCTGTGAGAAATAAACCTGGAGCTGGCAGTGTTTTCCCCAAAGAGCACTGGACACTGGAAGAGAAACACTTGTGATTCTAGGCATCTTGAGTTTGTTTGGTCAGCTGGAATACTCAATTCGAAACTTGAGTGTCAGTTGAGAAGTGAAAATGAATTTTGAGAATTAAGATAATCTATGTGAAAGTGTTTTTGTAAGCTCTTAAAGTACGACTTTGTACTATTATTTTTTAAAAGTAATCTATCCTTACACTGCAAAAAAAAAAAAAAAAAAAGAGGAATTACATGAACGGACAGAAGGCTAAGCTACCGGGGCAGAACCTGACGGTCAGTCTACACAAGTAACAATCATAAAAACGGTAACTGTGTCTTACAGAGCTTTCATTCATGCTTGGTAACTGTGCTGTCATATTGCAAGCTTAGCCTTTGTCATCTTCAAAACAAGCAAGTAAGGTGAGTACTATGTACCCATTTCACAGATAGGGCTTACTGAGGTTAAGGTGCTCCCAGAGCACAGAGCTCCAAAACCAGAGCAAGTCTGCGTGACCGCATCCTCCTCTCTCTTCACTCCTAGGAAAACACAGCTTCACTAAACAGAATAAAATGACCTGAATTTTAAGCTTGGAGCCAAAATTTAAATAAATATACCATGAAAGGAAAGGAGAGAGAAGAAAAGAGGGAGAAGCCAAGCGGGTAGGAAACGAAAAAGCGAGTGGAAGCGGGCAGGCAGAGAGAGGAGGGGTGGGAGGCAAGGGCAGCATGAAGTGAAAGAGAAGGAAAATATCACACATTTTTAAGCATCTTAAAAAAGAACTCTACATTCTCAGAGATACGATCAAGCTAAGGTGAATTTTGGTCACTATCAGAATCAAGGAAAAAACGTTCAAATCAAGCCCTGAATATTCACTCACGTAGTCTGCTGTTCTTTCCACTCAGCTGTGTCCTGCTCTTTGTGATCCCACTGACTGTAGCCCACCAGGCTCCTCTGTCCACAGGATTTCTCACGCAAGAATACTAGAGGGCATTGCCATCTCCTCCTCCAGGGGATCTTCCTGAACCAGGGATCGAGCCCAGGTCTTCTGCTTGGCAGGCAGGTTCTCTATCACTGAGCCACCTGGGCAGTCCCATTTATGTTGTTATCCTTTGATAAGACCTACAGTTTCTAAAAATCCGGAAGGAGAGATGCTGTGGATTTTGTTCAACGTGAATGACACGTATGTTTCTCTTTAAAATGTGAATCAGAACTTGATTGCTCTGAGAAGGCTTTTCTAAAGCCCTCCTGGGAAGTGTGGGAGAAGAATCCAGTTGATGGATAGTCCTGCCAAGAAACCAAGCTCCTCGAGATCAAGAACGAATGATGATGATGGCGTGACGCTCACAGCGGGAGATATGAGTGAATATCCACCCAGTCCATCCTGGAGGAAAGCAGTCCTGAGTGTGCATTGGAAGGACTGATGCTGAAGCTGAAGCTCCAATACTTTGGCCACCTGATGTGATGAATCGACTCATTTGAAAAGACCCTGATGCTGGGAAAGATTGAAGGTGGGAGGAGAAGGGGACGACAGAGGATGAGATGGTTGGATGGCATCACTGACTCAATGGACATGCGTTTGGGTAAACTCCGGGAGTTGGTGACAGACAGCGAAGCCTGGCGTGCTGCAGTCCATGGGGTCGCAGAGTCAGACATGACTGGGCGACTGAACTGACTGAACTGATTCCAGAGATAACATAAGCACCTGAAACCTGAGCACTAGCCTCTCCTCTTTTAATACCAGATCAACACAAGACAGGTGCTTTCAACGCCTGGGACACAATTACAAAGAGCTCACAGGAAAAAATTGAAAAGCTGTTCCCCGAGGATCGCATTTGACACTATCCTGCTAACGTCCTTTCGTTATTTTCAGATTTTATTTTTCAGAGCTGCTTTAGGTTCACAGCAAAACTGACAGGAAGGGGCAGGAACTTCTCATAGCCCAGCTGCCCCCGATAGCCCTCCCTATTATCAATATCCCTCGCCAGGGTGGCTCTTCCGTCACCATCGCAAACCTGCACTGAAAGGTTATCACCACCCAAGGCCCATGGTTCACGTCCAGGATCAGGATGTGAGGCCGGATCCTTACAGCCGGGCCACTCTTACATCCTTTCATCAAGGGCACTCTTGGTGTTACATGCCTTCTGGATTTGACATACGTGTAACGCCAGGTATCTATCCTTACAGGGTCATACAGAGAAGCTCCCTCCCCTAAAGACTCCCTTCTCCTATGTATTCCCCCCGCCTCGATCCCTGGCAACCTCTAACGTTTTTAGTGTCTCAATAGTTTGATCTTCTCTTGAATGTCAAATAGTATAATCATACAGTATATAGCCTTTTCAGACCAGCCTCTGTCACTTAAGAATATGTATTTAAGGTTACGGAATGCTCATAGGATCTTTAAAACTGTTAAGGAAAAGCTTTGGCTTAAACTTCACCTAACACTCAATTTGCTTGTCACTATGGACTGAATGGTTCCTCTCCTCCAAATTCACATGTTGAAGCTCTAGCCAGCATATGACACTGTTTGGAGAGAGTGGTTAACAACAAGAAAAGGGCCTAAGTCATCTCCAAGTCCTTGTGACCCCGTGGACGTAGGGCTCCTACAGTCCATGGGACTCCTCTGTCCGTGGGATTTCCCAGGCAAGAATATTGGGGTGGGTTGCCATTTCCTTTTGCAGGGGATCTTCCCAATCCAGGGATCGAAACCATGTCTCCTGCATTTCAGGCAGATTCTTCACCACTGAGGCACCAGGGATGCCCAATAGGGTCTTTCAGTTCAGTCCAGTCGCTCAGTCGTGTCCGACTCTTTGCGACCCCATGAATCACAGCACACGAGGCCTCCCTGTCCATCACCAGCTCCCGGAGTTCACTCAGACTCACGTCCATCGAGTCCGTGATGCCATCCAGCCATCTCAAGGTTAAATCAGGTCAAAAGGGTGGGGACCTGAACCTATAGGATTGGCGTCCTTACAAGAGACACCAAAAGGCTGTTTATTCTCTCTCTCTAGCATGTGAGGACACAGGGAGAAAGCGGTTGTCTGCAAATCAGACAGAAGACCTTCACCAGAAACGAGTCAGCCAGTGCCCTGACACTGAACTTCCAGTCTCCAGAACTGCAAGGAAAAGGCTTTCTGGTGCTTAAGCCCCTCGATGCGTTGTATTTTATTCTGGAAGCCTAAGCTGATGAATACACCTACTAAAATTTAAAGATATTTCAAAATTACAAAACTTGAATTTGTTATTTTAAAATAACAAAAATGAATGAAACTAAAAGTAGAGGTTCTTGAGAAAACCTCCACAAACTGTCTTTAAAACATCTGAAATTAGATACAGTAGAAAAACAAAACACTTTCAGAGATTACTCTGACATTTATAAAACTACTCTATCATTTATAAAACATGAAATGTAAAAAAGTCATTTATTTCTGTGGAATTGATGAACAAATACATTAATTTTTATTAAGTCCCTCAAAGTAATCTCCTGTCTTTTTGACCCTGGGACACACACACACACACACACACACACACTACACCAACACAGTTGCATTTAACAAGTAACCCAGTGACTGATTTGCTTTTTTTCCCTTGTTATGCAAAATATTTGATATTTGTAAGAAACAAAAGACATAGTCTACATAATAATCAAAATGATGACTAATGCCGTAACTGAAAATATTCAGAAATTTAGTGTATTAGCTGAACTTCTGTTTCTGGTTAAGTCAAGATCATAAAATTCAAATCCTTGTGAATGACAACAGCAAGTTTTGTTAATGGTCAGTATAATACCATAACAATATGGGCATTTCACAAAGTATTAACACATGCGCTTATTAATTTTTCTTTGAATGGAAATTAGTGGGAGTTTGCTTCTGAAAGTCACAGCTGCAGCCGTGGCAGACACGCAGGCAGGGAGCGTGTGATTACCTGCTCAGGCTTGGCGGGGCCGTGCATGGCGGTGGTCTCCGCTGTGCTGTCCTGAGCCTGTCGCTTGCACAGACCTTTTGTTGCATCTTTGAACATAATGTCTTTTTCCAACAGGCTGTCTTGCTTGGCGATTGGCAATACCAGGGGACTGCTGCAGAAAAGAATCCACGCCATAATTAGTCTCCTAAAGTTGCCACCCCAATCAAAAACTCCCACGACCCAACAGCTCAGTAACAGAAAGTTGCCTGGTTCACCTAAGAAACACTCTCGACGCTGCAGGTAAAATCAGGGAGAAACTTGAAGCTTTTCTATCAGCTCCAGATTTCATTCAACTTTACTTCCAAAAGAAACATATACTTATTTCGACTGGAGAAGAAAATGGTTATGAATGTACAGTATGTTTGCCTTAAGAGACAACCAATGGGCAATTTAAAAGCTAAGGTTGAAACTTGTGACTGAACTGAGCAAAATATCTAAATGTGAAAATGCACTACAAACAAGTGAAAGCAACATTCGACAGTTGATTAAATTTTTATTCATATAGGATTTAAAATACATTATAGAATCATGTGAAAGTTGCTCAGTCGTATTTGACTCTTTGTGACCCCGTGAAATATACAGTCTATGGAATTCTCCAGGCCAGAATACTGGAGTGGGTAGCGGTTCCCTCCTCCAGGGGATCTTCTCAACTCAGGGATTGAACCCAGGTTTGTCACATTGCAGGCAGATTCTTTACCATCTGAGTCATCAGGAAAGCTCTAAAGAATCATGGGAAACAGTTGAAATAGTTTGTGATGAAATGATAACAGGGCAATTAAACCTGAATGACACAATAAAGGGCTGCATTGTTATAAACAAGTTCTATTACTTCTTTACCATTCAATATAGGGAAAAAAATGAATAAGTAACACCTATACCATTTTGTTGTTTTTCTTCCATTGACTTTGTGCCAAAAGAGCTCAGTTTGGTTCAGTTCAGTTGAGTCACTTAGTCATGCCCAACTCTTTGCAACCCCATGGACTGCAGCATGCCAGTCCTCCCTATCCGTCACCAACTCCCGAAGTTTACTCAAACTCATGTCTGTTGAGTCCTTGATGCCATCCAACCATCTCATCCTCTGTCATCTCCATCTCATCCCACCTTCAATCCTTGCCAGCATCAGAGTCTTCCAATGAGTCAGATCTTTCCATTAGTATTGGAGTATTGGCCAAAGCATTGGAGTTTCATTTTCAGCATGAGTCCTTCCAATATTCAGGACTGATCGCCTTTAAGATGGACTGGTTGGATCTCCTTGCAGTCCAAGGGACTCTCAAGAGTCTTCTTCAACACCACAGTTCAAAAGCATCAATTCTTCGGTGCTCAGCTTTATCTATACTCCAACTCTCACATCCATACATGACTACTGGAAAAACCATAGCTTTGACTACATGGACCTTTGTTGGTAAAATAATATCTCTGCTTTTTAATAAGCTGTATAGGTTGGTCATAACTTTGCTTCTAAGGAGTAAGTGTCTTTTAATTTCATGGCTGCAATCACCATCTGCAGTGATTTTGGAGCCCAGAAAAAATAAAGTCAGCCACTGTTTCTACTGTTTCCCCATCTATTTGCCATGAAGTGATGGGACCAGATGCCATGATCTTCGTTTTCTGAATGTTGAGGTTTAAGCCAACTTTTTCATTCTCCTCTTTCACTTTCATCAAGAGGCTTTTTAGTTCCTCTTCACTTTCTGCCATAAGGGTGGTGTCATCTGCATTTCTGAGGTTATTAATATTTCTCCCAGCAATCTTGATTCCAGCTTGTGCTTCTTCCAGTCCAGCGTTTCTCATGATGTACTCTGCATAGAAGTTAAATAAGCAGGGTGACAATTTACAGCCTTGACGTACTCCTTTTCCTATTTGAAACCAGTCTGTTGTTCCATGTTCAGTTCTAACTGTTGCTTCCTGACCTGCATACAGATTTCTCAAGAGGCAGGACAGGTGGTCTGGTATTCCCATCTCTTTCAGAATTTTCCACAGTTTGTTGTGATCCACACAGTCAAAGTCTTTGCATTGTCAATAAAGCAGAAGTAGATGTTTTTCTGGAACTCTCTTGCTTTTCCAATGATCCAGGAAATGTTGACAATTTGATCTCTGATTCCTCTGTGTTTTCTAAAACCAGCTTGAACATCTGGAAGTTCACAGTTCACATATTGTTGAAGCCTGGCTTGGAGAATTTTGAGCATTACTTTACTAGCATGTGAGGTGAGTGTAAGTGTGTGGTAGTTTGAGCATTTTTTGTCATTGCCTTTCTTTGGGATTAGAATGAAAACTGACCTTTTCCAGTCCTGTGGCCACTGCTGAGTTTTCCAAATTTGTTGGCATATTGCGTGCATCACTTTCATGGCATAATCTTTTAGGATTTGAAAGAGCTCAACTTGAATTCCATCATCTCTATTAGCTATGCTTGTAGTGATGCTTCCTAAGGCCCACTTGACTGTGCATTCCAAGATGTCTGGCTCTAGGTCAGTGATCACACCATTGTGATTATCTGGATCATGAAGATCTTTTTTGTATAGTTCTGTGTATTCTTGCCACCTCTTCTTAATATCTTCTGTTTCTGTTAGGTCCATACCATTTCTGTCCTTTATTGAGCCCATCTTTACATGATATGTTCCCTTGGTATCTCTAACTTTCTTGAAAAGAGCTCTAGTCTTTCCCATTCCATTGTTTTCCTCCATTTCTTTGTACTGATCACTGAGGAAGGCTTTCTTATCTCTCCTTGCTATTATTTGGAATTCTGCATTCAGATAGGTCTCAGTTCAGTACAGTTAAGTTGCTCAGTCGTGTCCGACTCTTTGCGACCCCATGAATCACAGCACGCCAGGCCTCCCTGTCCATCACCAACTCCCGGAGTTCACTCAGGTTCATGTCCATTAGTCAGTGATGCCATCCAGCCATCTCATCCTCGGTCGTCCCCTTCTCCTCCTGCCCTCAATCCCTCCCAGCATCAGAGTCTTTTCCAATGAGTCAACTCTTCACTTGAGGTGGCCAAAGTACTGGAGTTTCAGCTTTAGCATCATTCCTTCCAAAGAAATCCCAGGGCTGATCTCCTTCAGAATGGACTGGTTGGATCTCCTTGCAGTCCAAGGGACTCTCAAGAGTCTTCTCCAACACCACA